>CAJJDP010000098.1:1068-371975 GCA_905182995.1 Paramecium octaurelia
GAAGGTCTTCCGGAATTCGCCGCCGGGGATTTTTTGCCTTCGCGTAGTGCTGGTCAAGAGGGTTATTTCAAGCGGGGTCGCAAAAACCAACCCGAACATAGACGTATTGTTTTATCTCTCCCAGTTTAGAGTCAAACAAACCCCTTCCACAGGGTCTTTGTAGAGGTAACTTCTAATCCAGTGGCCTTCCTGTAGGGACCGGAATTTGTTGCCTTCTTGTCCAGTCTTGATCAACCTATAATATTTACAAATAAATTTATTACCGGGGTCTAAAGAATTTGGTTTGAACTGATTCTGGTAAAAATTATTAATTCAATTCCATTTATGCAATCATTCTAAGTACCCATAGAGGATATTATGGATTTGCCTCCGATTATAGAGGAAATTCATCTAGGATAAAATGAAATAGTTGAGTAAAATTAATTTTAACAATCTGAAAAATAATCCATTAATATACTTATTGAATTTAATAACAACAATGAAATGATAACTATTAATTTAAATAGTGAAACAAGCATATAAGAATTGAAAGAAATTATTCTCAACAAATATCCAGATTAATTGTTAAACTTAGATAATTTCAATCTTTACTATAGAGATGAGAAGATGGATAATTATTTGATTGAATATTAAATAGAAAATAATGCAGTAATAGTAGTGGAGAAGGAAGAAGATAAACTCGATTGTTTTAAAGATGACATCCTAATATAATTTGTTATGTAATCATCTTAATTTAAAATACAAAAACATGTTAACGGCGCAAGCAGAATACGAGCTATCTGTGAAGATTTCCACTCATATTTATGTACTACAATTGGTGATTTTTAATTTTCATGTAGGAATTAGGTTTTAGATCTGAAAAAGACATGGAATGATTACAACATCTAAAATAATGAAATTATAACAGTGAAACATATTTTCAAAGGAGGATGCTTTCCTTATTATGCACCCATTACTCTTGCTGATTAATCGTAAAAGCCAATAAATTAGATATAAAAAGGAGATCTTATATTATGTTATAATTATGAATTAAGAAATTTTCAATCTGGTATAGTATAAGGAACTACAAGGACTAAACAAAAAATCTAATTAATTAGGATTGAAACTGAATTAAGTGTAATAGATTGTACTGCTGATCATCCATTTTATACAGAATCTGGATGGAAATCATTTTCATCTCACCCTGATTTCTAAATCAAAAATTTAACTTTATTAGATAAATTATTATATTAAGATCACACTTTTATTAAGATTTTATCCATCTAGAAATTGGACAAACATGTTTATGTTTATAATCTGAATTTGCAATATCCAAATAATTACCTAGCATTTGGAGTTCTCGCTCATAATATGAATATAATAAATATTGTAATTTATAAAAAAAAGGTACAATTTGAATACTTTCCTGATATGCCTATATAATAAATCAAAGTATTAATATTTAAGAGAATGGGAATTCCAATAGAAATATAACAGTTATATTATTTTAATTCATTAATGGATGATGAAAAATCACTCTCATATTATTTCTAATGTGGGAAATTGTAAGAAATAAAATTATACTTATATTTGGATAAAGAGTAATAACAAATTAAAATACCAAATTAATAAGTAATTTCAGTTGATATCATAACAAAAACATTTAGATATGAATTATTATTAAGAAACAATATAACGCTTATGGAGCTCAAAAAATTTCTTCATTTTTTTGAGAAAAAATAGTTCATAATGATTGATGGTAAATAGTATTCATCAGAATTTGATGAAATATATATAAAATAATTTCCAAAAATTAAGTAAATTTTGTTACTTTCGAAAGAAGAGGGAGGATTGAGTATAAGTTTCTATTAAGAGATTAATAGTATAGAAATAAGTAATGTGTCTGAATTAAAGAAGAGTTTATATTCTTTGAGGTCAGACTTTAATTTTGACCAATATCTTGAAATTAAATTATTATAAATAAATTAAAACCAATAGAAAGCAGAGATTTATTAGAAATATCAACTACATCATTTACTAGCTCTCATGCTATGGACAACCAATATTTTATACAAATAACTAAACGAAGATTTACTAAATAATTCCTATAAAAAATGGATAAAATATTTAAAATGTTTATTTGATGGTCTAAAACTTTCAGAATTCTATGGAGGATAGGGTTTTAGAGGAATAAAAAATTATTAACATACTGAATTGTACAAAATAAAAAAAATCATTCAATGGAGAAATATCTAAGCTATTTCATTAAAATAAGAAGAAGCCATGAAATTTAGCAATAGCGAAGGAATGATATTTGAAATTGAATTAATGAGTTCGAAGATGATTTCCGAATTTTCGGAATATCCATCAGAATGTGAAGTTATAATGTTCCCATTTTCTACGTATGAAGTAGTAAATGTGAAAAGCAGTAATAATCAACCAGTTATTGTATAAATGAGAGAGATTTCTCTACCAAGAAATTATAAAAATATACTTTGGGTTGATGATAACCCAGGGAATAATTATTAGGTTGCAAAAAATTTAGAAAAATAAGATGGGTAATTATCGATCATTTTTTGCAAATCCACAAATGATGCAATTCAAATAATTACCTCGTATAAATGGCTACTGTATTTAGAAGCAACTTAATTTAGAATAGTTTCTGATATGGTCAGAATCGAAAATCACAACACTAACTATACAGCTGGAGTGGAATTGCTGAAGCGTTTAAGTTAAGAAGTAAATTACAATGGAGAAATATTGTTCTTTGTATCTGACATATAATATGCTTTGAAAAGTTTACAATAGACTAATTATCTTAATTATTAAGTAACAAAGTATTTGAATGTTCTTGAGAAATTTATAAGATTTGAATGAATTATTATTAAAATAATCTTTATTACACATATGCCATTTAATCTGTTCTCCCTCAAGCTTCAGTATTGAAATAAAGTAGTAGATCGAAATTTACAAATAAAGAACACCTTAATATAACTTTTATATATCAAGAATAAAACTTGGATTCTAACAGAAACAATGAAGAAATACAGGAACGATTTTTAAAATAATAACCTTGGTGACCTAATGCTTGAAATCATATCAATCCTGTTACCACATAAGGATTGGAATGATATTTTATTTTATGTCTTCAACATAACTTAAATTAAATGTAACTAATAATGTTTTTGAAACATTATTAAATTACAAGAGAAATAAGATATTATTAGTATTAGTATGAATTAGTTGCAGATTTATTTATTTCATAGTTATCAAAAATAAAAAATAATGGCTATCATAATTTTATGGATTTCATTTCGTATACACTATCAATTTATAGTAAGCAGTATTAAAAGTGAATTTTTTGGAGCAACTATTAACTAAATTTCTATCACAAATTATATTAAGGTTATTACCATTGATACAAATTGATTAAATTTTCCGAAATATGATACATTTAAAATAATGGTTAATGGAAATTTATAATATCAAAATTATCTCTTCAAAAAAATTTAAACACTTGGATCATCCATCATGAATGAATAAGTATTTCTCATTAAAAAACTCTCCTTTAGAGTTAATAAATTTGCATAGATCTTATGATGAATTATAAGATTATTATCTCAATTTTGATGTTTATAAAGAAAACTCAGAAAAAGGGGATCAATTTTTTGATTTCTAACAAATCCTTTTAGTGGTAAATGTAATTGTTTTTTTAATGCTCTCAACACAGCATCTCCTCTTCACAATTTGCTACTTCACACTGGAAAGTGATTTAATTTGAATCATATGCTCAAATTATTCATATTCTAGAGTTAAATTGAATATAAATGTATTTAATCTTAATAATCAAAATAGTCTAATAATTAATAGTATACATTTCTTATTAGTTCCAAATGACAGAATATTACATATTTAGTATGATTATGAAGAAGATCTTTCATGTATTTCTATATTTTCAGATTTTACAATTATTTCCCTAATACCCCTTCTAAATTGCAGCATTATAGGTTAAGCAGAAATATTGAAAAGAAATAATGGTGAGGAATTGCTATTTGGGGCTTTAATTTAACAACAAAATAGAGGAAGGAAAATAAAAAAATTAGTTCGAATTCTTCTATTGCCACATAGGAGGAGAACACTTCTAGAAATTTCAAGATGGAAAGAAATCATCTCCCCTAAAGATCGATCTTGTTAATTTATTTACATTCATTCCTGGTAACGTTATAAGTCACTTTACTACTTAGTCTATTTTATAGTTCTAAATTAAAAACATTCAAACAATTCCGCTGTTATCACATTTTCATTATAAGAAATATGTGAAAAATAAGAAATCAATATCACTAGTGTTAGCCCAATTTGATTTCATAAATCACTAAAACTAGAAATATTTGAGAAAAAAAAATGTGCTCCAATACATTTATAATAAATCGTCTAGAACTTACATTATAATTGATATATAATTAATAAAAATGTTTGAGCAAAGCTGCTACCAAAAGGAAAACGTTCCAATACTTGATTAAATTTTTTAGGATTTGATATAATATAGTTAAATACCAGAGAGGGAAGATCAATCACAACACAAATAAGCAATCTCATCAATAAATAATTTGGTTGTGCAATTCTAATAAGAGAAAGAATTTAAGGCAGATTAATGTAAAATTGTGTTAGAATTAATGATGGACTTAATCAAAAAAAATGATAAATTCTCAAGGAAAAGCATTTAGATAAAAGCATGGAATATATATATAACTTAAGAAAATTTATCAAAGAATCTAACATAGTGATACTCTATCTCTAATTTTTTTCAATTTTTAATCATGATTAGGTAACATTGTGTTGCCGTTCGATTACATTTAAGGGTTGCCTCTTTTCTTGAATTAATTGTGACAATTCGAATCAAACTTCACTTGATTCTCTTTTATCTATTAATAAAAAATTGACATCAGCTTCCACATAGCCTAACATTTGATTAAAATTTTGAGAAAGTTTTGATCTATAAAAATTATGCAATTTCTGTCTAATGTGTAACTATTTCTCATTTAATGAACTGATATGCTGTAATCTTTGCAGTTTATTAATGCTTTATATCAACTCACTTATAATTAATTTGTTAAACTTGTTTCATAGGATCTGCCTAGAAAATGGACTTCATATATGAAGTTCAGTCTCAATGTCCGATAAGTGGGTTTATATAATCAAAATCAATGTATAGCTTGCAATCTTAGTAGTTTATTGCATGCTAATAAAGTACTTGCAACTGCTAATTTGTACATTTTCGATTTCTGCCCACTCATAATCAATCTCCTTGAATACAAAGAATTTCTTGATGTTAGAAATACCAAGGACTTTTGAAAAGAGAAAAATTTGCTCGATAAGTTGTGTGGCTAAATTGGAAGAGACTGACCACGTAGGTTAAAATTTGTACTGGATATGATTAATCTCACCTTGTTTTCGTGAATTTGAATTATATTAGGCCTAGCTTGCAAATTGTACAATATAATCATCACATTTGATGATATCATACATGTTATTAATTCCAACAATATGCCAATCTTAGGTAATTTGTATTGTTAACACATTATCATGAATATGAACTGTCACTTTTTATAAAATTGCATGATATTTACAGAAAATATCTTTATCAACCATACTGCTGCTAACACTTATATAATGTAGACAGTGATTAGTTGTTATTCTAGATCCAATAAATCTAGATATAGGAGTAGCCATCTCAAGCACACCATAATAATATCTATAAATTGACATATTCGGTAGATTAAAAAAAAAGTGATAATTTTTTATCATTCCTGCTTATGTATTAATTTATTCTTAATTTATAAGATTCTGGAGTCAATTAAAGTTTGGGTGTTGATGATTATCTTGAACATCATCTTTTGATCCATCCTGTTAGTTAGAAACTGAAACTTGATAGACTAAAGTATGCTCATTTTTCTAGATTTAAATTACACTGTGCGTTAAATACTTCTTTTTAAAACTAATCCTCACCATATTCTGACTGCTCTACAGTTTTCTGTTGGATTACAGGTTCATATTTACTAACTTGCAGGATTGTTTATTCGTACAATTTTGAACTTTTGCAAGTTATGCTAAATGTCTACACAACTCTTACTTGTCATATTATGGAGTAGTTACATCAAAGGAAAATGCTCCCTGTTGATAGATACGATTAACATCAGATTACAACTCAAGCATTGAGGTAAACTATGGGAACTTTCTTTAAGCTTCTGTAATTCTTGAAATTCTTTAAATTTACGAGTTAAGATCATGAAATTATAATTGAACGCCAATTACTTTGCAATCTCTCCTAGTGCTTCTATAGAGAGAGATTCATCTTCTCTAGTCGAAATAATTTAAACATATTCGAACAGCATAACTTACTTGCATTACTTTTTAGCTATTTATTTGATCCATCATAGCGGATAATTTGAACGCCTCTTTATCTTATGCTTCATATTTGTTGAACTATATGCAGCAAAAAACTAGAATGTTTGATGCTTTTACTTGTGTTTCTAATGTTCCATATCGTACTACTCTATATACATCTTTTAAGAGATGAACTTTCGTATACAGTTTAAAAAAATTGCATTCATGGCAACGCTATATTCTTACATATTGTGAAAACTTTAGTAAATTTTGTCAAGAATGCCAATTAGCATGTTGAAAAATTGACAGTTTAACTAAATAATGCTTTGATATTTACATAATTGCAGATCTTCATTTTACTTCATGTATCAGATTGAACCTTTCCTAATCGATATTGCACCCTAGCAATTTAATCTCATACAAAGAACAAACAACCTTGAAATTAAACCACCTAATTTATTTATCCTTGTGATATTTCTTTGTTTCTAGTTACAAGGCATTTGAAGCATCCTCAACTCTTTAATTAAATTCAGGTTGTCAATTTCTTTTACCTTGTGCGGCTAGTGTAATGGAACATTGCGATTATTTCTCATTATTGCGCATTTTTTTTTGATATAATTTATTTGTTTCAAATTAATCATCAGCAATTTAATTAAAAATCTAAGATCGACTTTATACTCTAAATTAATCTATATTATTTATTTTAAGCTATTGAGATTAATAATTCTGAACAACTTTGATCTAATTCAGGATAACAAGTAACTTTTCTANTAATATCTATAAATTGACATATTCGGTAGATTAAAAAAAAAGTGATAATTTTTTATCATTCCTGCTTATGTATTAATTTATTCTTAATTTATAAGATTCTGGAGTCAATTAAAGTTTGGGTGTTGATGATTATCTTGAACATCATCTTTTGATCCATCCTGTTAGTTAGAAACTGAAACTTGATAGACTAAAGTATGCTCATTTTTCTAGATTTAAATTACACTGTGCGTTAAATACTTCTTTTTAAAACTAATCCTCACCATATTCTGACTGCTCTACAGTTTTCTGTTGGATTACAGGTTCATATTTACTAACTTGCAGGATTGTTTATTCGTACAATTTTGAACTTTTGCAAGTTATGCTAAATGTCTACACAACTCTTACTTGTCATATTATGGAGTAGTTACATCAAAGGAAAATGCTCCCTGTTGATAGATACGATTAACATCAGATTACAACTCAAGCATTGAGGTAAACTATGGGAACTTTCTTTAAGCTTCTGTAATTCTTGAAATTCTTTAAATTTACGAGTTAAGATCATGAAATTATAATTGAACGCCAATTACTTTGCAATCTCTCCTAGTGCTTCTATAGAGAGAGATTCATCTTCTCTAGTCGAAATAATTTAAACATATTCGAACAGCATAACTTACTTGCATTACTTTTTAGCTATTTATTTGATCCATCATAGCGGATAATTTGAACGCCTCTTTATCTTATGCTTCATATTTGTTGAACTATATGCAGCAAAAAACTAGAATGTTTGATGCTTTTACTTGTGTTTCTAATGTTCCATATCGTACTACTCTATATACATCTTTTAAGAGATGAACTTTCGTATACAGTTTAAAAAAATTGCATTCATGGCAACGCTATATTCTTACATATTGTGAAAACTTTAGTAAATTTTGTCAAGAATGCCAATTAGCATGTTGAAAAATTGACAGTTTAACTAAATAATGCTTTGATATTTACATAATTGCAGATCTTCATTTTACTTCATGTATCAGATTGAACCTTTCCTAATCGATATTGCACCCTAGCAATTTAATCTCATACAAAGAACAAACAACCTTGAAATTAAACCACCTAATTTATTTATCCTTGTGATATTTCTTTGTTTCTAGTTACAAGGCATTTGAAGCATCCTCAACTCTTTAATTAAATTCAGGTTGTCAATTTCTTTTACCTTGTGCGGCTAGTGTAATGGAACATTGCGATTATTTCTCATTATTGCGCATTTTTTTTTGATATAATTTATTTGTTTCAAATTAATCATCAGCAATTTAATTAAAAATCTAAGATCGACTTTATACTCTAAATTAATCTATATTATTTATTTTAAGCTATTGAGATTAATAATTCTGAACAACTTTGATCTAATTCAGGATAACAAGTAACTTTTCTATTAGAAGAACTATTTGTAAAATATCATATGCAAGTTGATTTTATTATTTAGAACTCCCCTTTAATATTTCCATTATCATACAACCCTCTAGTTATTATTTTTTTATTTTTTGATATGGAAATAATTAACTCATTAAATATGAACTTAAGGTCAATCCTGACCCATCACTTGTAAAACTCAATTTACAATTTTATATTTCCTTTAAATAATCAAATGTGCTGATAATATTTATCCTGTTTTTTTAAATTAAAACAATAAAGTTTTGATGATGCACAAATTGCAATTTTGTGGCTTACTTTTCACTTAGCTGCACCTCTGATATCCTCTTTAAATTCAGATCGTTATTTTGTATTCATCCATTAAATCTAAAATAAATTTTTTTTTAACCACAAATCTTTTATTCTTGATTTCTTTAGTCCTCATCTAAATTCTTAATTATCATAAATAGAAGAAGAAATAATGCCGTAGTGAAATCCACATATCTCTCTCTACTTTGCTCAAATCACTTAAACTAAAAATCAAAATATATTAGCTATTCTTTGTTATTAAGAAATACCTTATAATTATAATTATGGTGCTTCTTCGTTATTCAAAATTATTTTTATATTCATTAATAGTGTAATCAAACATACCTTCAAACTTGTTGAAAAATGTTTAATAAAATAAAATTGATCTAAACAAAATAGCAAAACCCCTTATTTTAACTTGAATCAGAAAATGTAAATAATGAATTAATATCAAAGTCAAACACTTCATAGGCAATAAATATCAATTAATTCTATGAATANTTAGAAACTGAAACTTGATAGACTAAAGTATGCTCATTTTTCTAGATTTAAATTACACTGTGCGTTAAATACTTCTTTTTAAAACTAATCCTCACCATATTCTGACTGCTCTACAGTTTTCTGTTGGATTACAGGTTCATATTTACTAACTTGCAGGATTGTTTATTCGTACAATTTTGAACTTTTGCAAGTTATGCTAAATGTCTACACAACTCTTACTTGTCATATTATGGAGTAGTTACATCAAAGGAAAATGCTCCCTGTTGATAGATACGATTAACATCAGATTACAACTCAAGCATTGAGGTAAACTATGGGAACTTTCTTTAAGCTTCTGTAATTCTTGAAATTCTTTAAATTTACGAGTTAAGATCATGAAATTATAATTGAACGCCAATTACTTTGCAATCTCTCCTAGTGCTTCTATAGAGAGAGATTCATCTTCTCTAGTCGAAATAATTTAAACATATTCGAACAGCATAACTTACTTGCATTACTTTTTAGCTATTTATTTGATCCATCATAGCGGATAATTTGAACGCCTCTTTATCTTATGCTTCATATTTGTTGAACTATATGCAGCAAAAAACTAGAATGTTTGATGCTTTTACTTGTGTTTCTAATGTTCCATATCGTACTACTCTATATACATCTTTTAAGAGATGAACTTTCGTATACAGTTTAAAAAAATTGCATTCATGGCAACGCTATATTCTTACATATTGTGAAAACTTTAGTAAATTTTGTCAAGAATGCCAATTAGCATGTTGAAAAATTGACAGTTTAACTAAATAATGCTTTGATATTTACATAATTGCAGATCTTCATTTTACTTCATGTATCAGATTGAACCTTTCCTAATCGATATTGCACCCTAGCAATTTAATCTCATACAAAGAACAAACAACCTTGAAATTAAACCACCTAATTTATTTATCCTTGTGATATTTCTTTGTTTCTAGTTACAAGGCATTTGAAGCATCCTCAACTCTTTAATTAAATTCAGGTTGTCAATTTCTTTTACCTTGTGCGGCTAGTGTAATGGAACATTGCGATTATTTCTCATTATTGCGCATTTTTTTTTGATATAATTTATTTGTTTCAAATTAATCATCAGCAATTTAATTAAAAATCTAAGATCGACTTTATACTCTAAATTAATCTATATTATTTATTTTAAGCTATTGAGATTAATAATTCTGAACAACTTTGATCTAATTCAGGATAACAAGTAACTTTTCTATTAGAAGAACTATTTGTAAAATATCATATGCAAGTTGATTTTATTATTTAGAACTCCCCTTTAATATTTCCATTATCATACAACCCTCTAGTTATTATTTTTTTATTTTTTGATATGGAAATAATTAACTCATTAAATATGAACTTAAGGTCAATCCTGACCCATCACTTGTAAAACTCAATTTACAATTTTATATTTCCTTTAAATAATCAAATGTGCTGATAATATTTATCCTGTTTTTTTAAATTAAAACAATAAAGTTTTGATGATGCACAAATTGCAATTTTGTGGCTTACTTTTCACTTAGCTGCACCTCTGATATCCTCTTTAAATTCAGATCGTTATTTTGTATTCATCCATTAAATCTAAAATAAATTTTTTTTTAACCACAAATCTTTTATTCTTGATTTCTTTAGTCCTCATCTAAATTCTTAATTATCATAAATAGAAGAAGAAATAATGCCGTAGTGAAATCCACATATCTCTCTCTACTTTGCTCAAATCACTTAAACTAAAAATCAAAATATATTAGCTATTCTTTGTTATTAAGAAATACCTTATAATTATAATTATGGTGCTTCTTCGTTATTCAAAATTATTTTTATATTCATTAATAGTGTAATCAAACATACCTTCAAACTTGTTGAAAAATGTTTAATAAAATAAAATTGATCTAAACAAAATAGCAAAACCCCTTATTTTAACTTGAATCAGAAAATGTAAATAATGAATTAATATCAAAGTCAAACACTTCATAGGCAATAAATATCAATTAATTCTATGAATACAACCCAACTCTACAACATTATTTAGATAAAGCAAGTAATTCATTATTATATAAAATTTTAACTTAATAGTTTTGGAATATAAATTCCAAAAATATAACTCGTCTTGATGTTCTATTGTTAATTCATTTTAAGGAGGGGAAAATAAATGATCCTTTATTAATTTTTTGACCTTACAGCAGGCTATTAAATTTCTAAATTTTTTATCTGGAGCGTGTGTTTAAGTAGTATTGTTACGATATGCTGTGTAAACAATAGCTCTTCTTTGAGGTTAAGCACAACGTATCGATAGAGTATTTTTTTAGTGTCAATGTTAATAATCTGTTTTGTTGTATCAGTTAAGGCAATCAAATTTATCAATTAAATCAAACTTTGTTTTGTAGTGATATGAATCATAAAGCCTTTCAAAATCATTAGATAATACATAACTAATCCCATAAAAATTCAAAAATTTACGTTCAAGAGAGATTTAAGTTTCAATAAATTTCTACTTCCCTATAATTTGATCTTTTACACTCTTAAATATAAAATTTCTTGCACAAATACACTCAATCATTAACTTTCATCTAATCCACAACTGATTTTCAATAAATTAAGGGCAAATATGATCATTATAAATATAGGATATAGGAAATCAATCCAATACAGTATATGGTGAGAGTGTTTAATTGTCGTAGTTTAGATACATTAAACAACCATTTGATGAGAAACAAAAGAGGAGATACACAACCTGTGTGAATAAATGTATTAGTATTGGATCAAGATTTACTTTTCAATTATTGGAAAGAATAGCTCATTGATTCTGATAATCAGTTCAAAATTGAGTAATATAGACATTAAGAATTTTAGATCTTCTAATTCAATAAAATTGCTTTATCCTTTCCTCATTCATATTTCCTTTATTAAATTCCCTAAAAAAGTTTAATTCTAGATTTCATTAATTTTTCTTATGAATTAATATTAATTATCAATATAAAGCATCAAAAGTTAGACAATAAGTAGGAAATTAATTGCACTTTAAACAAGATGAATCTCAAGGTTTACAATTTAAAGAAATCGAATATTCATCACATCCATCTTTGCATCACAAATATTTCCTAAATAAAATGTTTAGTAACTATCCACTGAACATGAGGATGTACAATAGTTCTCTGGATTGATACATTTTTTGCAAGTTTTATTACAATATAAACACTATTTAGCATTGCCACTCTAGTATGTGCCATCTATGAAGTTGTGTTAATTGTTAGATAATAATCTCAACAAATTGCAAGAAGTACAATTAGTGATTGAATTTTAACAAATTTTACAAGTAACATCACAATATTAGCATTATCCATTGATTTCATAAGTTTCAGTCTTGCAAATGCAAGATTTAGATACATTATTTAGAATCCTCATTAGCAATCAATCACATAGAGTACACAAATTAGGATTGATTGAGTAATTTAAACAATTCTGATCACATTTACTATATTTACTTGACTAATTTCAAAATAACTCATAATATTGCAACTATTTCCTTCTAAATGTCTTGTCGATTCAGAAGATGCACAATAAGTGGCAGTATTTTAACAAGTCAAACATGAAATAAAGCATCATTATGATCAGCTGAGACTGTATTATCAAAATATCCAGACAAACATTGCCACATTCATTAATTAAAGACTCTAAAATGAAGATTCAAAATCAATGATTAATTATCATTCATGTTCAAACAAATAAAAATATTAAAATTTTTTACATAATATATCTATTTTATATTATTTAATAAAAATTGTTTCCTATTTTATTAACATAAATATAAAAATATATACTTAACTTAATAAATAAATATTATTCTAATTATGATCTTTCTTAAATCATAATTTATTTTTGACATAAGGTGTAATAATGTGTCGCTTTTACCCCATGTTTTGATATATTAAGAGCACTTTTGAGATAAAGTTTATAAAGGATACTTGTCTTAATTTTGAATTATAAATTTTTTTATTTTAATATTTGTGAAATAGATCAGGGAATTTTCGAACATTTCTAAATTCTGTTTCTCTCAATTTTTATCGTTTAGAGTTTCCTATCATGAATCTAAAGAGCAAATGAGAAAAATAATGAAAATTCAGTATTAAAAACCCCAAGCATATTAGTATTTGCAATCTAATGAAGAATTAAGCCATCATTTTGTAAATAAAATTAAATAATTCTAATCAATAAGTTTAGTGGGATTCCAGATAATCTAAATCCCTGAAAAATTTCTTTAAAAAGAATTATGTAATCTTACATCCTGGTTGGGCAAACTTCCCTAAGCACAGGATTAAATTTGAAACTCCAAATTTAAGGAGTGGATGGCGAAATTAGTAATTCTTCCCTTCAGAATAGACTTTTTAGTTTTGGCTTTTGGATTTGGTTATGATCGATTCATAGCAAGGGTTAGTAAGAATTATTATAAAATGACATCATCTTCAATAACAAGGATATGAGTGGCGAGAGTTTATTAATTATAAATTAAATTTAAACATGAAGACCAAAAACATTATAGACATTGTTGATGCTGCATTATACTGGTTTTGCGGAATAAAAGAGTCTAACAGACTTGATATTAATATTTCGATAGGTATGCTTTGTAGAATAATTTTTTTTTTTTTTTCCATCATCTTTAGAGATTTGAATACTTATACTTGGGGTGAATTTGTGGAATAAATTTTAGCATGGTTATTTTTTCACATTTATATAATTTATTTTGAATTGAAGTATTTTTTGAATGGTGAATCATAAACTTAATTGAGAGAAAAAAGATATAAAGCATTGGATATGATTTAGTTATTTCTGGGAATTTATTATTTTGCATCAAATTTAGTGTCAATTTTAGCCTACATAATATTTTATTTCTTTTCAGGCAATTTTCTAATTAATATAGTTGAATTGTGCATAAAATGTTGTGCAAAATAATAGAAAGCAAATTATTATAAAAAAGGAGGGATTAAGGAATTTTTTCTTGGAGTCTTTTTAGGAACAACAGGAGTGGTTATTTATTTAATTATTATTATGGATAAATATCAGTAGGAATTAGATACTTCAGAACATTTGAGAGTGTATATGGCTATTACTATTTTTGGTGAAATGATAGGAGCATTATTTTCATATTGCGCTATTTTTTTTCCTTCTGATAGGTATACTTGGGCATGGGATGGCCCAAAATCAGTCTTAGGAGTTTCTTATGGTTTAGTTTTTGGATTCTTCAGCATATTTTATGGATTTTTAATAGGCTTTTTTATTATTTGTACTTTCTTTTNAAAAAAAAAAGGCAGTATTATATTATACTGAAAATTATCCAAAATATATACTTAACTTAATAAATAAATATTATTCTAATTATGATCTTTCTTAAATCATAATTTATTTTTGACATAAGGTGTAATAATGTGTCGCTTTTACCCCATGTTTTGATATATTAAGAGCACTTTTGAGATAAAGTTTATAAAGGATACTTGTCTTAATTTTGAATTATAAATTTTTTTATTTTAATATTTGTGAAATAGATCAGGGAATTTTCGAACATTTCTAAATTCTGTTTCTCTCAATTTTTATCGTTTAGAGTTTCCTATCATGAATCTAAAGAGCAAATGAGAAAAATAATGAAAATTCAGTATTAAAAACCCCAAGCATATTAGTATTTGCAATCTAATGAAGAATTAAGCCATCATTTTGTAAATAAAATTAAATAATTCTAATCAATAAGTTTAGTGGGATTCCAGATAATCTAAATCCCTGAAAAATTTCTTTAAAAAGAATTATGTAATCTTACATCCTGGTTGGGCAAACTTCCCTAAGCACAGGATTAAATTTGAAACTCCAAATTTAAGGAGTGGATGGCGAAATTAGTAATTCTTCCCTTCAGAATAGACTTTTTAGTTTTGGCTTTTGGATTTGGTTATGATCGATTCATAGCAAGGGTTAGTAAGAATTATTATAAAATGACATCATCTTCAATAACAAGGATATGAGTGGCGAGAGTTTATTAATTATAAATTAAATTTAAACATGAAGACCAAAAACATTATAGACATTGTTGATGCTGCATTATACTGGTTTTGCGGAATAAAAGAGTCTAACAGACTTGATATTAATATTTCGATAGGTATGCTTTGTAGAATAATTTTTTTTTTTTTTTCCATCATCTTTAGAGATTTGAATACTTATACTTGGGGTGAATTTGTGGAATAAATTTTAGCATGGTTATTTTTTCACATTTATATAATTTATTTTGAATTGAAGTATTTTTTGAATGGTGAATCATAAACTTAATTGAGAGAAAAAAGATATAAAGCATTGGATATGATTTAGTTATTTCTGGGAATTTATTATTTTGCATCAAATTTAGTGTCAATTTTAGCCTACATAATATTTTATTTCTTTTCAGGCAATTTTCTAATTAATATAGTTGAATTGTGCATAAAATGTTGTGCAAAATAATAGAAAGCAAATTATTATAAAAAAGGAGGGATTAAGGAATTTTTTCTTGGAGTCTTTTTAGGAACAACAGGAGTGGTTATTTATTTAATTATTATTATGGATAAATATCAGTAGGAATTAGATACTTCAGAACATTTGAGAGTGTATATGGCTATTACTATTTTTGGTGAAATGATAGGAGCATTATTTTCATATTGCGCTATTTTTTTTCCTTCTGATAGGTATACTTGGGCATGGGATGGCCCAAAATCAGTCTTAGGAGTTTCTTATGGTTTAGTTTTTGGATTCTTCAGCATATTTTATGGATTTTTAATAGGCTTTTTTATTATTTGTACTTTCTTTTATCTTTGTTGCACTTGCAGACGATCTGAGTATGTGCGTCCAGCCTCTTGAATTGAAAAAAATTTAAATTTATTTTCTATTTTTTTAATAAAAATATGCAGGGTTCTTGAATTAAAATTATTGTTCTTCTCACAGTTTGCTATTTTGTAAAATATTAATATATTCTGTTTATGGAAATTATATGAGAATTGCTCTTACTAATAAACTTTATCGTTTTAGAATAATAATAAGATTGTGATGTCAATTCTTAGTAGCATTTTCCTTTTCTATATTTTGATCATCAAATTTAAATAGTTTCTATAATATTGGTTATCCTTTTGCATTCTTCTAAGTAAACACTTTATCCTTTGAGTTTCTATCCGCATGTGATTTTTCTCTCATTGAATAAGCGAACATAATCGCCTAATAAAATGCAAATCTTAAATTCTCCGATTTAATAAGTTTAAACAAACTTAAAGTTTATTCAAAATCATATTCAGTCTCATCACAAAAACCAACAATTACATTGGTTTGCAAGGTTAAATTTGGAATAAATGTTCTTACTTCATGACTTAATCTCCAATTGCTCCTATTGTGTAATTTCTCCTCATTTTTTTCAATACTTATCTCAACCTAATTGGATAGGTATGAGGAGACTAAATAACAAATTTATACTTCTTGCAAATATTTGGGTGTTTTGCAATATGTTCTAAGACTTTCTTTGGGAAGTTCTTTGGATGAAGTGAAGTAAATCTAATTCTAGTTTTTGTAAATTTAACTGCAAATTCATCAAAGAGTTTATCAAATCTTAGACGAATTAAAAAACTAATGCTATAATGTTATTTTTGAATTGATTCTGCTTTTCACAACTTTTCTTAATATTAACTGACATTATTTTTATAATTTTTCATATTACATGTATATTGATCAGCTTGAAGTGATAATGACAATTATACATAAAAGGGATTATATAAAAATTATCTGTGCTAGAGTATACTATTAATGATTATAATTGTTTTGGATGGTGCCTGAGTTATAGATCTATTGAAATAATCAACAAATTACACTTATTTCTAAAAGCAAGCTATAATTACTCGTTATAACATAAAATAAGCATAAGAATTTTGTTCTTCACTTATTTAGTGAAGTATGAAAAGAAAAACGAGATGTTAAGATAAAAGCCTAAAATGAAAAGAAAGAATTCATTGTCATTTAAGAATCAATCTGCAGACATCCCCAAAATCAAATACTTAATTAGAAAATTAGATAAAAACAATATTCCTCTATTTACTTAATCAGCTTGTATTGGATTATCGAAAGAAGGCCAAAATCAATTTAATTAGGATTAAATTCATTTGTTTTCTTTTGAAGAAGAGCATCGCAGATGGATTTATCAATATATGAAGAGCCAAACTTAAAATCATTTTTGTTCTATACAACATATTTTTAATCACTTTTTAACCAATTTTTAAGTAGAAACTAATTTTCAAAGACCAATTTTACAAAAGTTGTGAAGTCCTTGGGCTTCATATAAAATTACTTCAAAAATTAAGTTTGCAGCTACAACCAGTTACAATAAAGTAAATAATATATTAATACATTGACAATTTTATTTCATTTGAAAGAAGAAAATGAAATCATATATCTAGATGAAACTGGAATAAGCAAAGATTTTATTTGACCCAAAGTGTGGAGTAAGAAAAAATAGACATATCATATTGATCGAGCAGAAATAAAAGAAACAATAAATATATTTGGAAGTATAAGTAAGAGTATTTTCATGTATTAATGCTTTAGATGCAATGTAAATGCGTTTTTTGGTTTAAAACTATTTAATTAAACTAATTTAAGTTTGTAATTAGAAATATCGTTTAAGAAATTATGTGTTTGTTTGTGTTTGATAATACACCTGTACATGGAGAAACAAATTTTAAGAATACTGTTTTAAGGTATGTAAATCAACTTTATTTGCCTTTTTATACACCATAGTTGAATCCTATTGAAATGGTATGGAGATTGCAGAACCACATTGAAGTTGAACTAGGAAATAAATATTTGTTTGAATGAAATTACTAATTAGCATTTAGAAAACTATAGTGAATCAGTTTATAAAGTGATTGAGAAATGCTTAAATAAAAAGGAATTATGAAAGTGAAAATTGTTTTATAAAATTATAAACTCAATCAATGTAATGTTTGTACATTATTATTTTTCATTTGAAAATATAAATACTTCCTTTAGGATATTGGTTTTCATTTTGTATATTTTTTTAATAATATAATTAAATGATCACCACTATAAGTAAACTAGTAAAATCTTAATCAAAATTTATCATGAACTCTACTTTAATTAGCAAAAAATGGATGCTATAGATTTGCATTTAACAATATGATTATTAAATGATTGTAATTTTCGATTCTAGAATATCAATTATAAATAGGACTTCGCTTAATAAAAATAAAATTTCAATTTCATGAATATAATAAAATGTAGAAAATCCATGTTCTATAATATACAATTATAAAATGATAAATTGATTTTTAAATTAATATTAATACAGAATGAGGATTAATGTAACTATGATAGTTTTTCTAACTATGTCTCTATCTCTATCAGAGGCGCTCGAAGCAGGGGTCGACAATGCAGATATTGTAGATAAGAATAAGTTGAATCAACTTTTTAATATCAATTACTAAGGAGATTTGTAAGATTCAATTTTAAGTCTTTAGATATTCTGGATATCTAAAAGCAGATGCATAAGGAACAACCTAATTTTATTATTTATTTTACCCAGCTGCAAATGATTCACTAAAGAAACCTATAATTTTATGGTTAAATGGAGGACCTGGGTGTTCATCAATTTAGGGTGCGTTTAATGAGAACGGTCCTTTTGTATTTAAAGCAGGTACATCCGAGTTTGAGCTAAACAAGTACTCATGGACAAATTTTGTATTTATCTGACGTAAACAGCATTTAGGCGAATATGATATATCTTGAATCACCAATATCGGTTGGTTTTTCCTACGGCCCTTAAGTGGAGTAGTCTGATGAATCAACTGCTAAATATAACCTTCAAGCCTTGCTAGACTTTTTTAATAAGTTTCCAGAATATAAAACATTGCCACTCTTTCTTGCGGGAGAATCATTTGGAGGAGTATATGTGCCAACTCTAACAATAGAAATTATTGATTATAATTCTAAATAAAGTGCCGAAAGTAGAATAAATTTGTAAGGGTTGGCTATTGGTAACGGATGCACTGATCCAACTGAATGTACACATGCAGCTTGGCAATTCTAAGTTCATGTTTTTCACTAAGTTGGAAGGCATAATTTTATAAGTGAAGAATTATATGAAAAAGTAAGAAGTGTGGAAAAATAATGTGTTGAAGTCAAAACTGATATTTGTAGATAAATATCACAAGAAGTTGAAGAGCAAATAACAGGAAAGGATTAAAAAATCAAAGCCAACCAATACAATATGTATGGAGCATGTTACACCTATACTCCTGAAGGANTACATTATTATTTTTCATTTGAAAATATAAATACTTCCTTTAGGATATTGGTTTTCATTTTGTATATTTTTTTAATAATATAATTAAATGATCACCACTATAAGTAAACTAGTAAAATCTTAATCAAAATTTATCATGAACTCTACTTTAATTAGCAAAAAATGGATGCTATAGATTTGCATTTAACAATATGATTATTAAATGATTGTAATTTTCGATTCTAGAATATCAATTATAAATAGGACTTCGCTTAATAAAAATAAAATTTCAATTTCATGAATATAATAAAATGTAGAAAATCCATGTTCTATAATATACAATTATAAAATGATAAATTGATTTTTAAATTAATATTAATACAGAATGAGGATTAATGTAACTATGATAGTTTTTCTAACTATGTCTCTATCTCTATCAGAGGCGCTCGAAGCAGGGGTCGACAATGCAGATATTGTAGATAAGAATAAGTTGAATCAACTTTTTAATATCAATTACTAAGGAGATTTGTAAGATTCAATTTTAAGTCTTTAGATATTCTGGATATCTAAAAGCAGATGCATAAGGAACAACCTAATTTTATTATTTATTTTACCCAGCTGCAAATGATTCACTAAAGAAACCTATAATTTTATGGTTAAATGGAGGACCTGGGTGTTCATCAATTTAGGGTGCGTTTAATGAGAACGGTCCTTTTGTATTTAAAGCAGGTACATCCGAGTTTGAGCTAAACAAGTACTCATGGACAAATTTTGTATTTATCTGACGTAAACAGCATTTAGGCGAATATGATATATCTTGAATCACCAATATCGGTTGGTTTTTCCTACGGCCCTTAAGTGGAGTAGTCTGATGAATCAACTGCTAAATATAACCTTCAAGCCTTGCTAGACTTTTTTAATAAGTTTCCAGAATATAAAACATTGCCACTCTTTCTTGCGGGAGAATCATTTGGAGGAGTATATGTGCCAACTCTAACAATAGAAATTATTGATTATAATTCTAAATAAAGTGCCGAAAGTAGAATAAATTTGTAAGGGTTGGCTATTGGTAACGGATGCACTGATCCAACTGAATGTACACATGCAGCTTGGCAATTCTAAGTTCATGTTTTTCACTAAGTTGGAAGGCATAATTTTATAAGTGAAGAATTATATGAAAAAGTAAGAAGTGTGGAAAAATAATGTGTTGAAGTCAAAACTGATATTTGTAGATAAATATCACAAGAAGTTGAAGAGCAAATAACAGGAAAGGATTAAAAAATCAAAGCCAACCAATACAATATGTATGGAGCATGTTACACCTATACTCCTGAAGGAAGTAAAATGGCATCAAGATCTCATGGCTTGATGTCATATACTGAGGATGCAGATATTCCTGCATGTGCTGATATTTAAGGATTATATCATCATTTAAGGTCGAATTAAGTTAGAGATGTAAACTATCGATTATATTTGAGTTATTACACATTAAACCAGAATCAGCAGAATGGGAAGTTTGCTCAAAGAAATTTGTTGATTATAAAGAAAATCCAAAAGGGTCTTATTATTTATATGAAGAAATTCTTAAACATTAAATTAAAGTCTTGATATATAGTGGTGACGTCGATGGAGTAGTTCCTGTTACCGGAACTATGTATTGGCTTAATAAATTGCAGAAAGAATTATGTATCATATTAATATCTATTTTATCAGCATTGTTAACTTTAAACCCTTGGAGGCCTTGGTTTGTACCAGGAAAGAGAGATGTTGATGGAAATTAAAATGCTGGGTACGTCGTAGATTTGGATGGTCTAACATTTATGACGATTAGAAATGCAGGTCACATGGTACCTCTAGATAAAAGAGAAGAAGCAGAAATATTTATGGCTAAGTTTGTAAAGCATGAATTATTCCCATGAATTGATTGATTTTATAAGTTGTAGCTTTTAAAATAAACAATATATTTTAAGGATTTGCAATAAGCATTAAACTCAATTATATTAATTTAGTAAAATAATTTAGGATTTGATGGAATATAAATCACTTGTTTTTGGAAATGCATTATCATACGTTTCCTATAATGTAATTAAATGCCGAAATCAGTTTTGTAATTAAATATTAGAGAGGATCCATACTATTTTCTTCATCTAATTCTTTTTTTTGGCAATCAATAAATTCTTAGTGCTTTTTCTTTACTTTGTCTGATGTTTTTTTATTAATTTCCTTTCGTTTTTCTTCTAAATCTTCAATTGCTCTATTCATACGAGTTTCCTTGGTGATGCTTTTTAATCGTTACCATGTTAGCAAATATTAAAATTTTTCTTGATTATCAGGATTTTTGATATTTTGAATTATTTTTTCTATAATAGAGTTAGAGTTCAATTCTTGAGTTACCAAGTTTTAGTATTATATTAAAATTTCTTTTAGCACATCAATAAATTTTTCATCCAATTCTCTGTTGACGATATTCATTTTATCAATCAATGTCTCAAACCGAGGACCAAATTCTTCCTTATTAATAAATTTATATTCAGTCTTATCAATCAATTTGTCATTTTAAAACTCGTACTTTCTTTTTTAATTTGATAAAAAAAAGAATTGAGGGTCTTATATTTATAACTCGTCAAGAACCTTTTTCACATTTTCAGAGGCTTCTGCTAATTACTCTTCATCAACCTTTTTAGTTTTAGTAGGTCCTGTTTTGGTTATATTTTTATAGCTGCTTTATTTGGCCAATAAAGAAAAAATTCTTTCACAATCAGAGTCGTCTGCAATATACTGATTCTCATCATCAGAGGATCTTTATATTTCAACTCCTTCTTTTTGATCCTCTTTACTTGGACGGCCAGGTTTAACTCTCTTTTATCTATGACTCATTTATTAATTAATGTTTTCATACTAATCCCAATCTCAAATTAAATACTACTTATTCTCTGATTAATACTGATATATATATACTAAATAAGTAGCATTTTTTTACAGTCTAATAGTAGAAAATTTATATTAATTAAACAAATGTTTTGTTGTAAAACAGTAAATACTATTATGAATAATACAATGAATCTTTTAAATTATTGCCATATTATTAATTAAAAATTATAAAAAGTGTTAGAAATGAGTTAATAACTGTCTCATTAATGGGCTGGGATAGTTCAGAAATAAATGGTTGAAAAAGTGCTAAATGAGAATTAATAAAAATATGATTAATAGCAGAGAAAGCAGAGGTATAAGGAAGAGTTGGAAACAGACATGAAATTGAAATAATAAAAAAAAATAATTTAACATCAATAGGACTAATAATTAGAATCGTAGATGTTAGAAACTCTTAGGTAAAGAGAATCTAAGAAATTAAAGGAAATGGAACAAAGAAAAATAAAACAAATAGAAATTAGTTTGGAGAATCTCAATCATTTATTAATTCGAAAAAAAATGAATTAAGAGAGGTCATATTAAAGTTTATTACTCGAATAAGAGGATATTAAGCAGGAAAAATTGAAGGAGATTAAAAGTTTAGAAAGAATCAAAATCCTTAAGGATGAAGAGTCAAAAAAATTACGCGAAAATTATGATTCTGTCATCCAATAAAAATTGAATTAAAAATACTAAATCAAATCTAAGTTATTAAAAGTACAAGAAACCGACCCAGATTAATTGGTTCAAGCTTAGAGAGGGGAGGGATAAACGTACTAAAATGAATTAAATAAGTAATTAGAGGAAAAGAAAAGGAAAATACTTGAGATTCAAGCCAAAAAACAAGAAGAAAGATTAAGAGTGGAACAGAAGATAGCCTTTGAAAAATAAAAGATATTAGAAAACAAATTAAAAGATTATAATATGCATAAACAAAATGAAAATGACAATTACGAATTATATAACCAAAGAAAACAAATTGGACATAGTTCATCTTTGGAATCATACAATATTAAATTAAATGATATTAGCCAACAAAAACTTCCCCAAATCTATTCCGACAACTACTAAGCTTAAGAACGGAATAAATAATTGCATTTACTAGATTAGGACTTGATTAAATATTAGAAATTGCAATAGTAGTCACTCTAGTAAGAGTCGACTTACAACCCAAATTAAATTTCTAATCAAGTATTAAAACCATAACAACCAGTTCAAACGCCTTTGAAGACACCACTCTCATAATCATCCAAATAATCCAAATAATCAAAGAAATCCAAATAATTAATTAATCCCCTCCATCAAGAAGGTCCCGGATACTCATAAATACATCAAAGTAAAACCTAAACTCCTAAATCGAAATAGTCAAAGAAATCACTACCTCTAGCAATTGAGATTACTGATTCTTCAAACCAGTAGCTGAGACCAAAATACAAAAATTATAATATCTTAACAGGAGTCTTGCATATGTAATGATGTGATGTTTATTATATGCTAATTTAAAATAATATATAAAAATTTAAAGTGTCTGTGTGGACTACAGATGAATAATTTATTAGAATGATTATGAATTGATTATTATATATATACACACATTACTTTCTAATTATTCAGAGTTTTGGTTAATCTAATTTATCAGAGATAAAATTAGCCAACTCAATTTTCTAATCATAACTTAAAATTGGAACTCTATGAGCTAAATATTACATCTTAATATACTTGCTTCTGTCCAAATAATTTGGGAATTCAAATATTCTGTTGTTTAAATAATCGATTCCAGGAATACAAAATCCTTTGAACCTATTGTCTGAAGAGTAGGTATAGTAATTAGATGTTTTTTATCATAATGAATTCTACGAGGTTTGATTCCATTTGAAGAAAAGCAAATCAGAAACCTTAGATGTTTGGCTAGTCTTGAGTCTGTGTAAGCCAGTTACCCAATTTCTCCAATTATAAAGACCCCTTATGAGAATCCCATCAATCCAATAATGTTAGGATTTTCAAGAATTCTATTTTTTATTCTTTCAATGTCTTCTGACATATCCAAATAATAATTCCCCCATCTATACACTTTTCCTATACAATAATTAGATCTGATTACTTCCTTAAGTATCCAATAAAGGGGGAAGAGGGAACATACTTTTTGAAACATCGTAAGGAGGATCCAGATACTCAATTTCTACATATTTTGATATCAGACCATGCAATTCCCCCATATGTTTTTTCAAAATGAATCCATCATTTTCCCATCCAGGTAAAGCCAAGATTTTATATGTTTTCATAATTTATAGTTGTTCATATTAAAATTAAGTACGCTATATGTTTAAGATAACTGGATGTGATAATTAAATTTATAAAAATAGAAACATAAGATGAAAAAGAAATCAAAAAAACATCATAAGAAAAAGCATCATTCTTCATCTTCATCTTCCTCCTCACAATCATCCAAATCTCATTCCAGATCAAGATCCCGATCAGAATCAAAATCCAAATCCAAATCTGAAAAATCAAAATCAAATAAATTTAACAAAGAAAAGACAATTGATCCTCCAAATCAAGATCAGTATTTAAATAGAATAAATTAGATTGGTACGACCTTACAAAGTAAATAAATTTGCTCTTGGATCCATGCTTTTTGAAAATCGAAGAACAAATGATAGAATGGACAAAAGTGAAGTTTAAACTGCTAATACCTAATTAAAGAAAATAGATAAATCAGGAAGAGACGCTGTGCTATTGTCTGCTGCGATAAATACAGTTTAACAGGACAGTAAAAGAGAAGAGTATATAGCTTCATTTGATTTAGTTACCAAATTGAATTAATAAATGGGCAGTATGTAAAGATACCAAAGCCATATAGTTGTGGGTTCAGTAATTGTTAAATGAGATTTGTTACAACAGACGAATTAACAAAACATTTAAGAGAACATGACAGAGTATAAACAATGAAAAATTCCCAAAGAGCTTAAAAGTTTATGGAAAACTTATGAAATTTATGTTTTGTAAAGAATTAGTTAAAACATCAATTAAATATGATTATATTTTCTTGGATAAATTGCGGTAGTATTTATTAAGTTTATTATAACCAAGAGTGATTGTAGGCTTACTTTGCATTTAATCTTTCTCTGGGTAATCTTTTAACTAAACTTTCGATAAATTCTCTCAATTCCTTAGATGCTGAAGATGGTATCAAAAAGCAAGCCTAAAAAACAGTTATTAAATGAGACTTACAGTTTTCATTAATTCTTGTTAGTGCTCCTTCCAAGGAGGTTTACCAAAACATAATTCATAAGTTAAGATACCTAACCCCCAAATATCACTTTTTTTATCGTACATATCTCCTTCTAAGATTTCAGGTGAAGCATATATGATAGTTCCACATTATGTTTATCTATAAGCGTGAGGAGAGTAAACGCAAAATGAAAAGTCAGCAATTTTAGCCTATCCAAAACTTAAGAGAATATTGTCTGGTTTAATATCTCGATGTATAACATCATTATTGTGTATGTACATTAATGCAAACGTTATTTAATGGACATAATTGGATGCTTCTTTTTCTTCAAATTTTTAATTTGATTATTTCTAAAGTAAACTCAACAATTATCCATGGCAATATTCTAAAACCAAAACAATTTCAGTTTCTAATCAAATAATGAATGAATTAATTACAAGTTTAAAAGAATGTATACAATTTTGTGATATTCGGATGATCAAGAAGATATTGAATTTTAATTTCCCAAGCCAATTACGCTTCCATTATCTCTTCTATCATTTACTTCTTCTTAATAACTTTCAAAGCAACTAAAAATTCTGTTTATAAATGCCTGGCTAGAAATACTTCACTGTATTTTCCATCTCCTAATTTCTTTATTATTTTAAAATTCTTGAAGCGTTCTTCTGGTTTTTTCGTTGATGTTTTCTCTAATAAGGCTTATTTCTATCTTAACAAATTAAGTATACTTATTTATACTATTCTTTTAAATTTTACATAAGCGGAATTAACGGAATTAATGGTTATCTGTCTATATATTATTATGATTGATGAAGGGGGATAGTTTTAATAGGAGTAGTGTCATATTTCTATGCTATGATCTATTCTTGTGGTGTTATTTTGGATGATCGCATATTATTTTTACTATCAGAGACAGTATTGATATTTTGCTAAGTTGAATTAGGTATGAGATTTGATTCAGGCTATTTGTGCTAAGTGTAATTAGTTCTAGATTTCTGGAGAACCTGTCCAACATATGAAAGGATCTAAGAATTATTATAGGTTTATTGCTGAACTCTAGAATATGGTTTATATGTTTAATAAGAGTTGTTATTCATTTAATTATTTTAATTTAATAAACATCTAATAAAAATGCTTGAACTTAGTTGTTAAAACTTATTATAAATAGAGTGGTTAAGGTAAATTTTCTATTTCTATTGTATGATTCATGCTTGGTTTTTGAGTGTATTATATACTTTAGTAAAGTTGCCAATACATAAATTTTTCCTGATATAGAATGCTATCTTAAATCATGTAACTTATAGTTTAAAATACTTTAACATAGAGCATTTCTTCACATTTTCAATTAACAATGGTTAACAAGTTATAATCATTCACTTTAATTCATTAATTTCTAGTATCTCTTTTTAAGAACTATCAAAAAGATTTAATTAATGATGTTTGTTACCTGAGTTTATAAGAACTTTAAAAATAAATGTAATTATCGAAGAAAAATAGCGATTTAAATTAAATGGTTGAATTGTTGTATTATATTTGCTGTAATTTATTCATTTTAATTATCAATTCTTTAATATAACCATGTTTTCAATCGCTTTTGTGGTTATTGTTTCATCTTTAAATACATCATGTTATAGGGCTTTTTCGATTGTAATTCTCTTCTCCAATTTACTCAAAAAATCCTTAAAATTTGGAGATAATTGTTATCCTCTTATTATGTACATCAATAATTTGTATAATAAATAGGAATCGACTAATTCATCAAACTATTATCCTGTGCTTGCTTCAGGAGCAGCAAATTCGGATAATTGTTGTTTATTGTACAGTTTAAATTGGTAAAAAGAATAGCAGAAGTTGCAAATTGCGATCTTTTCGATTGAATCAGGCTCTTATTTATTTGGAATTACCCCAATTTAATTTGGATTCAAGCAAACTATTATCACTCCCATTAAATGGATATAGTTAAAGATGACTAGCAATTATTTGGCTATCAATCTTATTTGGAATTCTAATATATTATAATTGAATTACCACTTAATTGTTTTATTTATGATAGATATTCATCCAAAGTAAATGGGATATTCTCACATATTTAGTTTATGTTTGTGGTATTTTCAAATTGGATTTCATGACATTTGATTACACCTTTGAAATTTGACAATGAATCATGAATAATTAAATTCGAAATAGAATTATTATCCAATTTGAATTGTTGGATTGATAATTTTAATCCCAAAGTTTTGTTAACACATTCAATGCGTGATTTGTTAGTTTTATTTAGAATTTCATATTTCTAAGTATAAGGACAATAAAGTTGATGCAATTCTATTAGAGTATCAAAAAACAATTGGACATCTATCTTCAATCTATCACATTTAATAAAAATTCCAAATTTATTGACATATTGTTGTTTTGGAGCTTCTTGTATTTTTGAATATGCTAACGGGATAAGTTCTAATAATTATAGAATTAAATACCAATTATATCCTAAGTTTCTGATCCCAAAAGAATAAGCAATTTATTTTCAATCAATTAAAACCTTCTTTTCACAAAGGAATTAGTGTTTGTTTACTACCAAACAAACTTTTCTTCCAAATCCAACTTATTGAACCATAAGTTGATGTGCAATGATTGTTGGAGATAATGAATTACTTTTTCACTTATCAACCATTTATAATATTAGTCCTCTGTTTGAGGACAAAAATGATCCAAATAATCTAAGATTAACTTTTAGTGATTAATTTTATCATCTTCAAAATTGGCCTTCTTTATTGGAGATACATTATTGTTATTATTATCGATGCCTGAAAGGTCTAATGATTAATTGGCTAGATCAATTTCTGGCTCTTATTCCATTTCGATATCTGACTCATCGAAACATGAGTACTGCTCATTAAATACTTCTTCTTTGTTGATCATGTTCTTTTTTAAAAAAGCTTCATCAGATTATATTATTTAGTAAAACAAAGGCTTAGGTAAATTGCTCAACTTGATGTATAATTTACATTTATTACTACTAATTTGAAATTTTGTTTGCTTATTGGAAATAATTGTGATAATATCTGCTGATCTTATTGAACTTAATCTAAGAAAGAATAGGATGATTTTGTATATACTTAAAAATAAAAGCAGTTTGCCATCGCATTTCTGATAAATCCAGTGATTCCTACAAGTTTAAATATTTCATTTACCATGCACCCTATTTAGTTATAAATATACCTAAAGATTGAAAATTAAGAACATCTCTTCACTACTTTGAACTTAGATGATAGTAACCATTAATTATACTTAATTGCAGAACTTTAAATTTGTCATATTCTTTGATTTGATATCTGTTTTAGGTTTATTCTTATTTTCCAAAAAGACATCCCATAATATTAATAAATAGTTGTTAAATTAATGCTTCGGTCTGCTTTATATGAAATAGCTCATGATTACATAATTCTAGGAGATGACAGCTTTTAGAATAGAGAAACGGAAAACTATTAGCCTAATCAGATTCCACAGTCACCAAAATAAGAAAACGTTGTGGATCCATTCTAAAACTTCTCTAATCTTCTACAGGCACAAAAACAAAAGAAACAAACCAGAAGAGCCTTGATTTCCATTGACACCAATTTCAACACACTCCAAGGCTCTCCAGAAAAAAATTAAGATGTTGTTAAATATAGCTCAAAACATAGATCTACTTATTCATCCCCAAAAAACTTTGTCTTTTATGACAGATAAATTCGTTGGTTAAATCAAGTGAGGTAAACGATCAAGGTGAGGGAAGCCATTCAATAATAAAGATAAAGTGTGGAATGCCCATTCAAACCAAAGAAATGTCCCACTTTCCAACCTTAAACAACCAAAAATCAAATTAAAAAACCTATTAAAATGAGGAAAGATTCATATTCAACAATTCATTTATTAAAATAGAAGTTTTACTGAATTTTGCTATTATATATATATATTTTATGATAAATTTTATATGATGCCAGAGTAGCAGTTAAGAGTATGTTATAGTTTTGAACAGATGATATTTAATCAGTATGATTCTGAAGCTTGGATGTTCACAAAAAGTATTATTGGATGTAATATATGAAGTTTAAATCTTCTATTTAGGATTGAATTTTATATAAATATAATTAATTTTATTAAAATTGATATTAAGAAATGGCAGAATAAGTGGTTCCTAGTAGAATGAACTTGGCTTTGTACAAGGCTAAGATTATCTCAGCAAAGAAGGGTCATGAATTGTTAAAGAAGAAGTGTGATGCTTTGAAAACTAAGTTCAGAATAGTGATGGTTGCTTTATTGGAGAACAAGAAATTCATGGGTGACGAAGCTCAAGAAGCATTATTGTTGATCGCAAAGGCTTAATATGCTGCAGGAGAATTCCAGTATTATGAGTATTAACAATAGCTAAAATGTTAAGGATGCTGTAAAGAGAGCAACAATCAGATTGGAAATCTCAAGTGAAAACATTGCCGGTGTCATGTTGCCTGAAGTAAATATTAGGGAAGTGGACGATTCAGATTCGAGTATGAGTCAAATAGGTTTGGCCAGAGGTGGTCAATCCATTCAAAGATGCAGAGATAAGTTTAAGGATTTGTTAATTCTTCTTGTTAAAATTGCATCATATTAAGTAATAAAATAAATTAGATTTCTAGACTTCTTTTGTTTCATTGGATCAAGTTATCAAAGTTACAAATCGAAGAGTCAATGCTCTTGAATATGTCGTCATTCCTAGATTCACAGCTACTATGAATTACATTGATATGGAATTGGATGAAATGTCAAAAGAAGATTTTTTCAGGTTCATTTAAGAATTATCATTAGATTGAAGAAGGTGCTTGACAACAAGAGAAAAATAATTGAAAAGCAAAATCAAGAAACAGCCAAAAGACAATTGGAAGTCGAAGACATGAATTGGTAAGAGAGAGAGAGTTATGATATGTTGGCAGAAGAATAACCTGATGAAGATGTATTCTTTTGAGATATATACATATTGAATAGTAACATAAATAACAATACAATTAATATTTTGAATACAAAGAATCATAAATACATCAAGGCTATTTCTTCTGAGCAAGTATAACCCTTTATTAATTTTGTAACATGACATTTTTAGAATACACAGAGATTTCATCCAAACTCTTTTTAGATTAGACATCGATTGATTGTCTAAACTTGCATTTCTACAATTTCTCTTCACTCTTCTTATCTTGCTGTTGTTCTTCCGATGTATTAAAGGCTAATTATTTTCTAATCAAGATCTTTTTTATCAGTCTCTCCACTTAGAGGTTGTTGTTTTCAATCTCCTCCAGAATTGTCAAACAAACTTTGGCATTTAATCTCAACATCGGATTTTATTCCAACATGTGAGGAAGTAGAATCTATATAGATTATCACATTTAATACAAATAATTAGTCCATTTTATTTGAATTGCATTCAGGATGTTGCAATTACTTTTTCAACTCGAAACCCCCTTCTTTATTAGATTAATATACCGTTTATTTACCCTGTTTAGTGGTAAATAGATTCTCCCCGGTCAACCTTTAATTAATTAATAGTCTATACAATTTATACAGAACACAACCAAGACTAAAGATATCCGCCTTCTCATCATAGGGTTTCTCTTTATTGAAATTAATGATCTCCGGAGCCATATATCCTGGAGTTCCTGAAGTTGGAAATATTAACTAATTTCTTATCTTCCTTGCCAATCCAAAATCAATCAACTTTACTGTTTCTGCCTTCATTATATTCAAAGGGTTTATATCTCTGTGCATTATTCCCTTGTTGTGTATGTAAATGATTGCTTCCAACAATTCCTAAGAATCCAATCAAACTATACTTTCATTATCTTAATCGTTTCATTAACTGAGAGTCCATAATGTCTGCTCTACAATTCTGCATATAAAGTCTTTCCATTTATGTACTCCATTACTATATAATAATTTTGATCGTCGACGTATGTTTCTTTCAATTTTACAATACTCGGGTGCTGTAATTGGTTCAACAAGCTGAGCTCATGAATTAGTTGAGGCTATTATTTGAGAAATCAATACTATTGCTCCATCATTTTAGGTTATTTTTATCTTATCTACTTTCTTTATAGCAAAATAGTTTTCATTGTTTTCAATCGATATGCACCTATAGACAGATCCTGTCATCCCACTCCCTATTTCCATATGAAATTAATAGAATTAAGACACAGGACTGAAAAACACTTTTCCAGCTAGCATCTCCTTCAGAAGATTCAATTTGGGCCCATACACTTCCTTAGGCCTTCCGTTATAAGAAAATTCAAAAGCCACTATCCTTTTGTCTTCGCAGATCCACTTTATCGTAGTTGTTAAATTCGTTTTCAAAATGTATTTTGGACTTTTGGTCGGATCCTAATTTGATGATCATGTTACATCTGTCATCACTAATTCATCAGCAAATAAATATAATTGGTAAGCCCTATCTTTGAAGAAGTGCTTTCTTATCACTTGTACATTAAATAATGCTTTCTCGTAAGATTACATTTTAATTCATAAAAATCATCATTTCAATATTATGCATTCTAACCTCTAATACGACATTCATTACTGCCAAAACCCTTTGGCCCATATGTGAACTTGATGTAAATGATTGATTAGAAAGCATATTACATCCACAAGCCAAATAAAGTTTATAATAATTTTGTAAAAGGCTAAAAACCTATTTCAAATTTAACTTGCGTTTATCTCCAAAAATATTTATTGCGGTTTTGATAAAACTATTATGACTTTAAATAACGCTATAAAATTAAGTTTCTATTATTCATATTCAGACAATAATAATATTTTAAGTTTAGCCAAAATTAAATAATAGAATGAGAGACATATCTGATAAGTATCTAAATTAGGTTCCTCATTTTTAGGCAGACTTTCAAAATCAATTAATATAATCTCTTTTAATTTGTTGCTTTACTTTTTATTTTATAAAAATCTAGATACTCTTAACGGAATAACTTAAATTACGGCGTGATTTACGAAGGACTCATATTCAAATACAACAATTTATTAGTTATCTAATAGTTAAAAATTATAAGGAGAATTTACAAATACTTATTCTAACAAATGCTCTTTTACTTAAGTTACTAAATTAGAGAGTAATAATTATTAAAATAAATTAATAGTTTGAGAGAAGAAATTAAAATCCATAATTTAATATTTTGTAAGTAACAAGCAAAAGAAATTGTTGTTATTATAATTATATTAAAGAAATTTTATTGAAAATTGGATACTAACATAATGGATACTTGGTTGAATACAAAATTGACAACCAAAATAAATCAAGTTGAGTGAAGATGAAAAGTGTTATTAAACTAGTCCATCATTTATGAATTGAAATTTCTCAGCATTTCATTGTTTCTGGAATTAACCTTCGAATATGTTTTTATATTCATTATTGAAATGATTAGAACCATCATTTAACAGTATTTGAACTCCATTTATTTTCTTAGAAGAATAGAAAATAAAGATAATTAAAATATTATGTAAAATTTTCTTATTGTATTATGGTAATTAATTATAAATTATATGAATTAAGAAATTCAAGTTGAATAAAGACTCTCATTATATGATATTGTTAAAGAAAAAAGAGAAGAGAAGCAAGTGCCAATTAGCAGAATGGTGTATGCTACTTACTTTAGTGAAAGCGCTATTCAAAAAATTGATGTTGAATAAGTTTTGACTAAATAAGTTATATTATCTTTAGATTATAGATTAAAGAGTTGAGTGACACTCAGGGTTAAATTACTGGATTTCTGTTAATTCGAGGACTTTTTAGTTTGCATCTGGTCGAAACTCAATCACATGTTATGAATCTATGGATGCGCAATTTGTACGCTGAGTATAGAAAAGAGAAGAACATCTATAGCATGATTAACATCGTCACTGTGAATGAAGACAATCCTACAAGGTGTTTTGATAGGTGGTATTGTGAAAACCTATTTCAAACTGGTCCTCAATTGTCAGACATGGATAAAACAGAAGCTTAGTGCTAAGAAAGAGTTTGGGAATTGTATTAATAAGTATGCAATGCTGGAATTAAACACAGTTCAAGAACCTAAAAAGATAAATAGTAAAATAAAATAGCCAATGATGTCCCCATTTCTTTGGATGATATCAACATGCTACTACATAAGAGATTTATGTCAATCGAAGAATATAATGAATTGTACTTGGGAGACATAAAAATTGAATTAGAATAAGAAAAGGTGTATCCTCAAACATTACCCTTAACAAGAGCATTAGAATATAAAGATTTAGGAGAATGAAGTAATATTGAACATTATTATTGTTAATAACTATCAAAGAGGTCTCATTTTATTACTCTTTTACATTATAAATTATATTTATAAAACATCAAATTATGTACTAAATTTCGCCAATTCTTGAGTTTAATCAAATCATTCCATATGACCTTGAATCTATGCACCAATAGATATCTTGGCGCTGAATACATAAGACATTCAAATATTATACACAACAAACCTATCTTATTATCTAAAATATCTTGATTAATATTACAACTCTAGATATCGCAGAATCTAGACTGAAAATATCATTTTTTTTATTAATTTTTACACATCATTTAATCTATGAGATAAGATATCAATGATGTTGATGATCCATTTCTTAATCGGAATTAAAGAATTTGGAATCTAAATTTTGGCAATGTTATTATAATGCCACAAATTACAATTGATGCAACTTAAGATGTTGAAAACCCAAGAATATTTATTGGTGGAAATCCAATACCTTAGAACAACACCCAATAATAGGAGCAAGAAGCAGCTTTATAAGCTCTAAGAAACACCTTTAATTAATAAGATATTTTCCAAGAATTACATTATAACATTATTCTCCTTCAAAGATTATTAGAGAATGAGATAGACTTATAGAAGAGAGAGTAATTAAAAAGAGTAGTATAGTAGTTAATCTCAAAAGAAAATATTTATAATTTATCAAATCAAGGTAAGCTGACTCAAATCCAAATTGAGATTATTGAGACGGCTATCGGCAATCTTTTAATATGTGTGCTAAAGTTGCCCATAGTATAAGCTTTTAATTTACTCTAATTTACTCAAAATTTAATACAAGTACTTTTCTCACAATTCAAAATCTTTAATTGTTATACAATGAAGAATTTGCGCAAAATTATGGAGTATTTAGATTTAATTAAGGAAAACTATCAACATGAACAAGGCTTAGATATCCTTTATGAATATTAATTGCAATTGATGAAAGAGGCTATTAATTATTAGTAAGATGGTAATGCAAAGATTTTAGAGAAATTTATTTTCGAATAAAATAAATATTAAAATTAAAATGAATTGATTTTTAAATTATTTTAAGATGCTAATAATTTATTGTAAGGTAATAACAATAAGGAATATGATAAATACTACTTTTTTTAATAGTTAAAGTTGACAATAATAAGAATTAAATTAACTTAACAGAATATTAATATCACATAAATTGTTTAATAGTTGTAGAAAGGGTATCAATTATGTATTCAAAATAATTAAAATTAGAGGGTACACTTAGGATTTCTACAAATTCTGCTTGAGTTAATATCAATAGAGAATTAAGGTAGAAATGATTTGATTGAATTCTTTAATGAGCTATCTGTTCGATTGATAAACTTCTAAATTTAAGATAACAATAATATCTGGGAATATTATATTAATACTAATTGTGCATCATCCATTAAATGTTATTTGGCATTTAATTTGATTATACTCAGAAATTAATAAGAACAAAGAACAATTACAACAAAATGCAAAGAGTTGATTACTCTTTTTTCAAATAGACAACAGGATGAAAATGCTAGAATGATCTTGCAAAATGAAAAAGTTACTGCTATTTAGGAGAATTTTCAGCAAATCCAAGAATCCTTTTTACAACTTAAATCGTATAGAGAGCCATTAAAAACACATAGAGAAAAGCTATAAAAGGAGTTTTAATAAAACTAGGTTTATATCAACATTCCTTTAAAAGTCTCAAGAAAAATCAAACATAATTAATAAACTTTTTAATAAATATCAGATAAGCCCATTTATTTATTCAAAGAAGTTGCCTCTTTTGATGCTGAATAAGAATAGACTTATGAAGTTAATGATTTTCTTTGGAGAGACAGCAACAACAGTGATCTTCTTTTGGTTTATGGAATGGCAGGATCGGGTAAGAGTAGCTTTTTAAAGTAATTGTAATTGTTTTTAATAAAACACTATGAATCAAGTTCAAAGTAAAAAAAATGGGTTCCTATTCTTATCCACTTGGCTAGTTTTAAGGAATTCAACAAAGATATTTGGAGCTAACTCTTAAATGCAGGTGGAATCTTATTGAATAATGAACAAATTAAAAGTTTCACTGATGATATACAGAATGGGTAACTGAACATTGTTATACTATTTGATGGGTTAGATGACATCAGAGAGAAAATCTATGAAAATTTTAAAATGTATATAAAAAAACATTGCGAAAAATAACTAGGTAAGAATGTAAAAATAATAATAACGACAAGGCTAGAATCTTTTATATCTTTGGAATAAATAGTGTAGAGTTACAATCTTTTGACTGAAATTGAAATACAAAATTTAGATGATTCATTAATTAAAGAATACCTTGAATAATACTGCAGAGAAATTTTACGATAAAAAATATATAGCATTTAAGGATAACAATAATAGGTTGGAATTTAATTTTCTGAAATATGGGTTGCTTACTTTCTTTAAGAAGTCAAAGCTCTTGTCAAAAAAACTAGTACCAATTAATATATTCTTCCTGATGAACTCTTTTCGTCTATGTAGGATAAGATATTATCAAAATTCTAAGCTATATCAAAAGAACAATTATCTGAATTTTAGAATGATTTTAAAAAGATTTAAAGCACAGGAGAATTAACTAAAAAAATTAATAATAATTAATCCAAAAATTTGATTTATGTACCTTAAACACTATAACTTGTTTTATAACTTTTGTCAGATATAGATAAAAAGGTACACAAATAGAAACTATAAAAATTGTTTAAGATAGCACTATAAAAATTAAAGATTGAATAAATTACATCCATTGATTAAAAGGAAAAAGCCAGTTCATAAGAATATAGTGAGAGTGTTCAGAATTTAATGAATAAATTAGTAGAGAAGAAATGCTTTGATAATTTTTCATTTGAGAATTTAGGTGATGCATTTTCAGAAGTAGAATAAGATCTTATTAAAGAGGCTGCAATCAAAACTTAGTTTACTTACTATCAATTTTACAAATTATTTATATCTTCATATTATGAAAAGTAAAAGAAACAAAAATAGAACTAAGAAAACCTCACATTTAGTGCAGATTTTTCAAAAGATCTAAATAAGTTTTAAATGTTGCTTGCTGCATAAATGATTAAAAATTAGTCTCTTGAATTAGTCAAAAAAGAGATTGAGAATATTTTGACAATTTACTTTAATATAAACAATCTTCATGATCCTATTGGTTACCAATTAATAAAGTTTAGCCTCCTTAAGAAGCTTGAAAATGATTCCTACACATTTGTGAATTAATCAATTTTAGAGTACTTTGTGGGAAAATATATTTTAAGATTTATCAAGGATTTTTCAAGAGATTTCAAAAGTAGACCTATTGAGAGAGATATTGAGTCGAGTTAGTTTAATTAGGATGATTTCAACTTATCTCTTAATTAATTTTAAGGGGTGTTAAATATTATAAACCCTGAATTGTAAAATTATAAAGATATCAAATAAATCTTAATAAAAATATTAATCCAGTCAAGAAACGAATAATTTATCAGAGCAGGTTCTAATAGCATATTATTGATCAATGTTTTGGGCTTTGAACTAATAGGCGAAGATCTAAAAGGAATTAAATTAAGCAAAACTAATCTCTCCGGCCTTAATTTCTTTGGAAGTAATTTGGATTAATCTGTGTTCAAAGAAGTAAGTATGAATTATTGCAATTTTAATAATACCAGTTTGTAAAGAGTGTAATGGACAGAAATACCTTGGAATAATTTTGTAGTTTCCAAAGGCTAAAATTAAGAATAGATACAAAATGTTGAATTTTCACCAGATAATTAGTACTTAATTTCGTAAGATAGATATTCTTTTAAGTTATGGAATCTATAAACTTAAAAAAAATATATGATAAAAACCTAGGTTCAAATAGTTAAAAACATTTATTTTTCATCTGATTCAACAAAATTGTTGGTAAACTTTTTTTAGTTTTATCAAATTTACTATATTGATAAAAATGATATAAGGTTATTGATAACTATTCCATAGCTTTTTTAAGAATCTTTATCTACTTTTTATCATAGAGAACACAAATTAATTTTTAATTAAGGCTAAGATTGGTATACCTATAATTTGGAAAATGTAATCTAATCAAAATCAGAATGGATTAAATCCTCAATCTTTGATAAACCAACTAAATTCTCATGCGTTAAGCCAATGTCCAATGGCGAAATACTCATAGGATACTAGGACGGAGAAATAAGTATGTGGGATATTCAAAAATTAATGATAATATCAAAAAATGATCACTAAAGTGCAATAAAATCCCTTTCTGAAAAAACATTTTAATTAAATTCAGACATTTAATTATAATTTTAAAATAATGGTTATGCTTCTTTACTCATATCCACTAGTGAAGGATAAGTAATTGTATGGCGAAAAACTGCTAATAGGTATGAAAAAGTCAATGCATTATCTTCAAAAAATGTTAATGGTTTATTGCCAAGATTTTTAAATTTTAGTTAAGAGAAAACATAATTAGATTGGATGTAAGAAATCTATTTGGTATTCTTTCGAGATGAATATATCATATTTCATGATATAAGGAAAATCGTTGAATTAAATGACGATATAATAATGAGAGATGCTTATTGCATGGCCACTCAGACATGGACTTTGGGCTGGCCCTTGCAACCGATTAAGAAGCACTGGTTATATGTTGCTAAGGATAATTGTATTGAGATTTATGACAATTATCTAATTTACAAAGCTAGAATACCGCTAGAATCTTGTCACCCTTTGTCTATGTATTTTTGTTCCAATAATTACATGATTTCATACAACCAAGATGAAACTATTAGGTTTTGGTATATATAAAATGAGAACATGGGACAGTCGTAGACGCAGGACCCTAATTAATATATGACGATGGATCGATTTAATTATGGCCATCTTATTAGAGGATCTATTAAAGGATATGTGTAAAACTTAAGATAATCATATAAATGGAAAGTACGAGATTAAATCATAAAAATTGCTGCTTAGGAGAATAAGTAACTGATAAACATTTATGATGTATAACTACAAAAAGATAGAATAGAATTTAGTCAGGGTCCAGGATAACGATGCTCGCAAGATTAAACTATTGGTTGTTTTGCTCTCTTTGGTGAAGGAGAATAAATCTACTTAGGCATTAACAAACGTATAGAGATTAGAAATTTATAAAATAATTAAGTAATCCCTTTAAAAGAGATTCACACTTAAGACATTTATTAAATTCTGTTTAATGAAAAAGAATCATTACTAGTTTCTTGTAGTAATGATAATTCGATTGTAATATGGAATACTAAAGACTTTAATAAAAATTATTGCATAAAAAATTTAAAATGCCTTGACTTAGTATTTGAATCAGAAAGATAGCTCATAGTTTAGACTGAAAATTCAATCACTTGGTATAATATTTAATTAGATTTAAATGTATAAGTTGTTAGATATATTGATTCTTAAGAAAGTTTTGTTAATAATAGTTTAATATAATAAATGACTGTTTTCTAAAAGAATGTAAGAGATTATGAAGATTTAAATATAAATGATAAAGAAGAATAAAATTTATAATACTTGGCAATTAAATAAGGAAATAACATGATACTTAAACACTTCTAAAAAGGAGATTAAATAAAGGTTGTGACATTTAACGAACAAGATAAGAATGTAGAATTTGCTAGTAAACACTTAATCGTGTATACAATAAAGTCCTCTAATGTTTTAGAAGTTGCTAATATAGATGATAGAAAAGTAATCATTTCGTTAAAATTTTGTTAATTTGCAATAACAGAACGAGTTTAACATTGGAATACTTCATATCTCATAATAGTAGTTGAAACAATAAATGAAATTATTGTTAGAATGATACCAAATTAATAAACATAGACTTTGAATAAATTTGAATCCATCTAAAAATAGGCCAAAGGTATTTAAACACGCTTAGCTTTATCTGAGAATGGTTAATTTCTAGCAATTAATAATAATTAATAAATAGCTATTTATTTAATCACCTAGGAACTGAAACTAATTAAGATGTCAAATTTTTCTATAGGTATTGAAATATCAGAGATATACTTTTTATCGACTTACAGGATTTTAATTCGAAGTCATGACCTCCTTTATCAATATTCTTTAAATCTTGAACAAACAAGAATACATTCTGAAAAAAACAGGATCGATTCGCTGTATAACTCCATTAAATTGAATTACAATGAGAAATCTTTAGCAAAAATATCAGAAAATCATGTTGGTTTGATATCTCTTTAACACTAGTAAGGTTTACCAGATCTGGAAGGCAATTTTTTTACAGCCTCCCTTGATCATAAGTATATTGCCATATATAATGATAATCATATAGATTGCTACGTTTGGGAAGAATAAATCAAATTTTTATATAAAATTACTTTTCAAAATAAATTATATAGTCTAGCATATTTGAAAGATCCAAATTAAATTTTAGCTATTACTTCTGATAATCTTATAATATATTGTAAAGAAAATTAAACTAGGACTGTTTAAGGTAGATACTACCGTAATACGCATGCATCAGCAAATGAATAAATAGCTAGCATCGAACAATCTACTATTCGAGTCTCTTAAACGGAATATAATAATAAATTGTATTATCCAAAAAACTTTGGATATCAGGCTAGAACCCCATTTTTTACACAAGATGGACAATATTTTGTCTATTAAAAAAAAAAAAAAGTAATCTTTTAAAGTTTATCCAACCCTAATTCAAAATATATTCCTGAACAAATAAAAGGATCAACCCCCATATCATTTTTAGCAGAAAGCAATTATTTGGTTACTCTAAAGAAAAAAGAAAGTCGAATAAGTCATTGGGATAAATCATCGTTAAAGGATGAATATTACATAAATGTTTGGGATGTAACAGTTTTAAGTAATGTAAAAGCCTTCTTTGAAATACCAATCCTTAAGCAATAAAAAAAAAAAATGTTTCATCGAAACACCTATATTTCAGAAATAGATGGTAATGTTTTGTGCATTTATGATATAAAAGAAATTCAAAAAGCTGTTTATGATGTAAATCTTTATAATTATATTGAAAATGTTCATTATGCTGGTCAACTTCCTAAAGGAACCAAATATTATTCTGTCTCAAAGGAAGATAATTCAATTACTATTTGGAGTATGAAAACCAAAGAAATAGTAAAAGAGTTTAAAGATCACAATAAAAATACTCCAATTTTATTTATAACCTTTTCCGAAGATGAACAATACATGATTTCTAGAGACAGTCATACAATCATAGTAAGGAATATGTATAACGATGAAAAACTAATTATTGAACATTTTTTTCAAAGTCATTTAGAGCAAAATGTTTACATACTCTATAAATGCGACTTTGTATCTTTAGAAAACTCCTTGGGGATTACATGTTAGGATCATGGCTTTCTACATATCTATAATTTAAAAGATTTCAAAAGCTATGAGTTATATCATACCTAGGATGTAACTCAAAAATTCCTAAAATCTTTTAGACATTATGTATTTTCAAATGGTACCAAAATAGCCTTATAATAGTAAAATTAACCATAGGGTGTCAAAATATCAATTTTTGATGTGAGAACAAAACATGTGATCAATACTCTTGATATGTCAGATGAGTAAATCTTTGTAACTTCAACTGATAGTGATGAATATTTCTTACGATATCTTGATTAAAGAAATAATCTTTTTTAACTTTACTCTAGCCATTCTTACATATATTCAAAAGAAGATAATCTGTTGCAAGTATACAATAATCAAGATTTATTAAAAGAAGATGCAAAACCTATTTATGAAGTTTTTATTCATCTCCATTCAAATTTAGATACTACAGAATAAACCATGATTCAACTAAATTATGTTGGAAGAAAATATCTAACCTATTATTTCAATAAATAATTAAGAGTAATTGATTTAGAACTTTATTCAAAATAAGTAAAACTCCTAAAGTTGGATAAGTCAGAGAAATTTCTTAATTATTTTTCTAAGGATTAAATTCTCATTGAGAAAAAGCTAGATCAATTTACAACATGGAATATTTACAACCTAATCGATGGTTCGAAGAAGGAGATGTTTAGTCACGATTAAAATAATTTTATTGCAGCATTTTCAAATGATGGCCAATATTTAGCATAAGGTTAGAATGATGGTGTAATAAGAATATATAAAATAAGTACTTAAAAATAAGAAATCGTTTGGTAAACCTATAAACCTATTAAACATCTAATATACACTAAGGATGATGAAATACTTATTTCAGCTTCCGCAGATAATTTAGTTTAATTTTGGAATGTTTAAGATAAGAAAAAATAGAAATTTATACAAAGTATTTAGATTGCCTATGACATCTTATCTATAGTAGTATCTCCTAATAGATTAGACGTCGCATTAGAATTATAGGGAGATCTCTTGCAAATATTAACATGTAATAAAAAAAATTCAATTGATGAGAATAAAAATAGCCAAGTATAATAATCTTATTATAATATAGAGCATCGGTTGTTATAAGACTTATCCATAGTTGCAATAATTAATGACAGAAAATTGCATTCTAAAAAATTCAATTATTGAAGATCAAAAGAAATAATCTTTGATTAATTATTTTAATGGAAGTATCAAAGAAGAATAAGATTCTGTAATAATTATAGAAAATTAAATTTGAATTCTGAATAAGCTATTTGGTTATATGAAAGATATAAAATAAATAAATTTATCCAATATATTATATAAAGATATTATAGTATAACATAAAATAAATATGTTAGTTTTATATCCAATTTTCAGTGGCATTCTTATTATTTGATTGAATTTATTGAAATTTATTAAAATATCAAAATAATTAAGAATATTAAACATGTTATTTCAAAGGCCATAACTGAAAACAATATTACTCTAGCAACAAGAAAATTCTTTCGACAGTTTGAATTTATATTAGTTTCTATGGATTAGAAGAAAAGTTAAAATTGATTCTTAAAGATATATAATTCACTTACTTATTTTACATAAATTATGATTAATTAAACAGAAATACAATTAATTTGCTCGAATTTAAAAATAATGTTATATATAATCCTGTATGTAATCATAAGTTCAATAGAGAATAAATTCAATTATTCATTTTTATTCTAAATCCAATATATTTATGATTATAAGCATCAAAAATTTTTTGAAATATCCATCTAATTATTGAAAAAGTATTATTAGTATGTTAATGAATTGGAAATCCAATTTATTAAAGTTCCAAATTAGAAAGCACACCTTAATATCTCATTAGTAATTATTTAATTGGCAGATTGTACTTATAATTAAATGAGAAATCAAGCAGAAATCTGGCTATTGGAAATGTGATTTAGTTTCATTATATAGTTTTAATAAATCATAATTAAAATGGTTCATTCTATGCCTTCTCCTTCTCCTTATCATATATTAAGGTTTAATACTTCTTTCTTTTCATCTTCTCTAAATTAATTGAAGAATTCCTTTAAATCAGTTTTAAATGTGTAATTTTATATTCTATCTATATAAAATGTTGAAGGAATAATAAAAAACTTTCTGATAAAAAGGGCATCAAATAACGAAATATCAAATTAATCATGCTTCTTTGTTGATTATTTGAATCAATTTAATTCTTTTAATAATATTTTTTGATTTAATAATATTCGAAATAAGGTTATTTGTATTATTAAGGAGATGTTATTTGTAATATAAGTAACTAGTATGGTTAATAATATGAAATGCTAGGAAGAGGATTGTATTTTGCTTTGAAATTATCCAAACTTATAGAGCCAGTATTATAAAAATATAACTTTAAAGAAAATTTTATTAAATTTTGAAAGAAAAGAAATCGAAATAAGAATATAGGTCTACTATTATTTTAATTCTTTATATAGTTTATTGAACGGAGTTGATGAAAATATTTTATAAATTAATGAAAAAAAAAGGAAATGAAATTTGATATTTTGTTCTAAACAAACGAATAGTTTTGATAGTTGATTACAATGTATATATATTAACTTCGCTTAAATTTAATGATAATATTTGTGATATAAAAATATTAATTTAAATATAAAGTTTTTCTCATAATTGTTAACAACCCCTGAACTAAATAAAGTTTGAAAATGAATTTCCAGCTGTTAGGGAGTATCAACTTAAAAATTGAAAGGTTAACTGTTTGCAATTTTGGATTAGGTAATTTAGAGTTCAAATTATCATTTATTTTTAAGAAATTACTTGTGTTCATTTTTCATTTGAAAAGTTGATTTGATGTGATGATGTGTAGGGTATAGGAGAATTAACTTTATGGTAAAAAATATATATTTTGAATGAAGTAGATTTATTCGAAAGAGAATTCGAATTCCTTTCCATAATTAATTTATAAATTATTTATTAATATTAGAAAAAAATCGCTATTTCTTAAGGATCATTTTTTCGATATAAATATTAATAATAATACATCAATATTTCTCGAAAATCTCAGTTTAATGGCAATTAAATTGAATTTTAAAGTTAGATGTGAAACTACTCTAAGTGAGTCTGTGTGCGTTGTTGGAAGCGTGAAGGAGCTAGGGTTATGGAACCCTTCAGATAGCCTACAATTATCTACAAACCCAGATATTTATCCATTCTGGGTTGGTAACATATCTGTTGATGCGAATGAAAGTATATAATTTTGTTAAAATAGACCAACTAATTGAGTTTAAAGCAATAATAAGAAAAGGGCATTAAGTTAATTGGGAGGATAATGACAATAGGGTGATTTAAATTAGGTACCAGTCCCAGAGCATTATATTTTCGTTTAACTCCCAATTATTGTAAGTTATTCGAATATAATCATTATATGACCTTTCTGATGATGAATCGATCAAATTTGGTACATTTTTTTAACGATATATTAGAAAAGATAAAAAAGATAAAACTTCAAAATGTTTTGAATCCATTCGATTAAGAGGGATTCACGTCTGTAAAAATAATTTCTATTGTAGGAATCTGATTAAGAGAGTGATCGTCTTTCAAATTTAGATTCACATGGACTTTCACCAATTGTGAAATCTCTTTCTATTTAATATCAGGAAGAATCGTTTGAACTTCTTGTCCAATAATGAATACATAATTTAACACACTTGATATTTATTGAATCTTATTTATTTAATATTCATTTGAGAAAAAAGATTAGCATTTTCCAGCAGTTATAGATATATAAATATTGATCCGTGGACTCTCTTCCCTATTTTGAGCCTTCACTTACATTTAGAGGAATTAGTGAGAGATTTAAAATTGGTGATAAATGAATTTATGATAAGAATAAATTTTATTTGATGATAAAATTGAATTTCAAATTTACGCACCCGATTCAATAAATCATTACTAATCATTTGATGTATTTCTAAAAATAGTCTGTTTATAAATTAATCATTTAATTAGTTGTTAGGATCCTTAATATGTAGTATTTGAAAATATAAAAATATATAATTTATCATCAAAATCCAGCATAAGCCTTTGGTTGTCTTTACAATCTCATAATCTGTTCAAGTAAATCCCTTTCCCTTGCTTATAAAAATTCTACGCGTTATTATAACTAATTATTTGTTTGTTTCAATTAAACTATTTCATGTAAATCATTCGGGTCGCTACTCTTTCCATTCAGATTTTTTCTGGCGATCTATAACATAAAATCAATTTTCATACTTAAGCTAACTCCATATTCTTCTCTTCTAACGATGCCACTTTTTTTTTTAAATCACTATTTTCGATCAATAAGGCACTTGACATATATTCCTCTTGAATCTTTGACTTATCCTGATCCCCTTTTGTAATTGGATTCCCAATAAAGATCTATTCTAAATTCTCTAATTTCAGTTACAAAGCATTATTTTCATTCATAACAATGTGATAATTCTTGACAGAAACATCACGAGCATTTCTCAATTCATCATTTTCTTATTTTAGTTTATTGATTTCCATCTAATACTCATGTAAAATCTTGTTGACTGGCAAGTCAATCTTACTATTATTAGAATTAACCTATTGATCAAATCCATTCTGTTAACTATTGAGAACTTAATTATGACTAATAGGTCTGGATGGCAAAGGCGGAAGTTATTTCTTTTATCCATTCTTATCGTTAAAATTAGGAATCTCTATAGGCAACCCATTAGTATACCTAGATAACGATCATCCTTACCTTTATAATTGTTCTCGTAGGTACTGGTTTTCCATCTTCAATAGATCTCGCTCCCTGGTTAGGTTGTATATAATTTAATCCTTCTCGCCCATCGAGATTACTGGTTTGTTTTGGATGTTCATAGTTGAAGTGGCATAATTTATAGTACTCAATGTTTCTTCATAATAAGCAGCAGAAGGAGATACACAAGCAATCATCAAAGCCTTAGCAGTTCCCCTAATAACATTGAATGACAATATTACCCCAATGAATCCATCAAAAGCATTGTTAATTTACTATCTCTGTAGGGGATATAAGGGAGTTTGTTTTTTTTATCACTCAACGACTTGATGACCTTACCCAAAGTGAATAGTGACTTGTTAATGTTCCCAGTTTCTTTTATCATATCCCCTTAAGATTTGGATTCCTTCAATCTCTCTGAACCAGCTAAATCAACAAATGAAAACTTTCCGTATCTCTATAATGAAAATTAAATGATTCTATACTTTAACGATTTATCCATCTATATTCTATTCTCCAATTAAATATGCTGTTAATATTGAGTGTGACCTGCTTGAATCTTTGTTTAATTCATGAGATCCTTACTTTCTATTTCTCATTCCTTCATGCAATACTGCTTGGATATCCGAAAATGAAGTGCATTCAACAATCATCAAATCTTCAACAAAGAATCCGTTTTATAGATTCCATCTGCAATGCAAGATTCCAGAAGCAGGATTTAGCAGATCTCTCAATTATTCGTTGTATATTTCTGTAAACGAGGCTTTCACATAGAATTGCTCTGCTCTTTGTGCCATAATCTACCATAAATATCTAGTAGCTCTTGGAATGATGCCTTCAGACTCATCAGAGATATACTTTTCTCTAGCCAAACGTTCTTCGACTCCAGAAATGCTTGAATATTAAAATTGAATATTTACGTATAAGTTTTACCTGATCCAGTTTAACCATATGCAAATATTGTGGCTGAATATCCATCCAGGGCAGCATCTAGCAATTCCTAAATATTGCATTTCAAAAACACTTCTTATTAAGTGCACCTTTCATCCAAAACAGCATTGAATCTAAATTGCTTTGCTACTCCTCTTTGCTAATTAAGATCGCGAATTACTTATAATAAAGTTAACAATTTGAATCTGATATCGCTTTGATGCATTATTCATCCCCTCTTCCTTGCTCTAATTAGTTCATTGGTCTAATTCGCAATGCAACTTTTACACTCTCTCCACCCGATTCATCTAATACTGAAGTATCCGGTTAAGATGGAGACGGTCCTGATTGCAAAGACATTGGCTGCATCAAAGGAGAAGGTTGGTTTATTTGTTGATTTTAGGGTTAAGATGATTGTTAAGGAGTTTTACTCTTTTTATTCATTATAATAATTTTATTAATGTGAACTTCCTCAAGAAACTTAAAATAATATATATATAATCTTCTATATCAGAACATCACTTGAATGCAGCCAAGCCTGTGATCTCCCTTCCAGCAATCAAACTATTTATATCGTAAGATCCCTATGAAATTAATAAATTGATAATATACCTCATACGTATAAACCACTTCAGCATCAGTCAAAGCCTTAATACAGTAATTTTCAACTAGGATTCCGTCTCCTCCCATCATCTCTCTTCCCAATCTAGCCACTTCTCTAGTTTTATCAGTAACCCATGCCTTCACAGCTGCAATCTATCCCAAAGTTGCCTTCTTCTCCTATGCCAATCTTGAAACCTGTATGACCATCAGAAAACTGGCTTAGAATGTTGTCAATATCCTTGTCAACCTCTCTTATTATAATTAGAATCCAGCAACATGTTTTCCAAATTACTTTCTTCTTGTTGTAAATCTGACTACATTCTCATATACTCCAGCCTATATTCCCAAGGCTATCCAAGGTACTCCTACTCTTGAATGCTACAAAGCTTAAGTTACTCCATTCTAAAAGTCTTTAGCTTTTGGCATCCTATTTTCATCAGGTACAAACACATCTTTGAATGTAATTTAACAATTTTAAACTATTCTCAATGCTAACTTATGTTTGATTGGTTCTGCATGAACTCCAGCCCATTTGTTTTCAACTATAAATCCTTCAATGTTATTATTCTCAGTATTTCTGGCCCAAACAACCAAAATATCCTTATTTCCATTTCCAATCCATCTCTTGTTACCATTCAATAAGTATCCTCCCTGCACCTTTTTGACTGTAGTTTATATGCTCGATGCATCAGATCCATACTCCTTTTCAGTTAATGCCCATCCTCCCAAAATATCCATATCCTTAATCCTAGTTAAGTATTTCTATTTTTATTCTTCTGAACCAAATGTTTCAATACTGTGAGGTACCAACGATGACCTAATCAATCATTCTCACTCTTACATACATTAACAAATAGAAGGTGGACAAACCAGCATCAACTTTGGCTAATTCTAAATAGGCTAAACCTGTTTTAACATATGTGTTTGTCTTATGAATCAACTTCAATGGTTTTAAGGCCTCCACTATTTCTGTGGGAAACTCTGCCGCTTCGACGTACTTATTAATAGTTGGAGCAGCCTTATTCTCAATTGATTAATACTTTCTCCTATGCAAATTTACGAACAGCAAAACAAATATCTTTTTCGTCCTGTTCAAGCATGTCATACAATCTAAGATACTCAAGAGGATCCGCTAGGAACTTGACTTCCTTAAATTGTCCAGCCAATTAATTCAATCTTAGCATAGAATTATAATTAATATGTCGTCATTTTGTATTTTAATATGCCATGAAAATAATTGTTACTTGGAAATTTATAAAAAAATCGTTGTAGCTCCTCAAAATTCTATTTTATTGTGACGTCTCTAGTATGAAACTTAATCCTCTCTTCATCAATTCAATTTATTATTTTTGTCAGATATACCTATCCCAAAAATCTCTATTACAATACTTATAAAGTTTTTCAAATATCGATTTAGATTGTATTTTTATAAATATATTCTAGACTATCACCAATTTATGAAGTTTTGCAGTTTGTTTTCAAAGAATCTAAAGAAATTGCTATTGTCAATTGACCTGTTTGGATCGCAAATTAACTTATAAATCAAAAAGGAAAATGAATATCACACATTATTTGGAGTGCTGACGAGTATAGGAATTTTAGCATTCATTTATTATTCCTTTCTATCCCTAGTGATTGACATGGTGGAACGTAAGAATCCAAATGTTATTTAGAATCTTCAATATAAATCTAATCCTGAAGTAATTTTACATTTCATATTGTAACATAGGAATACAAATTAGAATAAGACTCATTCATCTTCTATTTGGTGCTGACTGATAATTATGGAACTCCCATACCTTAGAAAACGGGTTAGTAAGTTTATACAGCCTAAATGTAAGCCTGCTCAAGAATTACTGATGAAAAGAACTAAATTAATAATAAGTGTGATAATTATACCCTAAAATCCTGTTCAATTGTGCAAATAAATAACTAGATACGACAGCAATTAAACATTTCAGCAGCAATATTAGAATCAAGCCTTTGCTTTGATCCTCAAGAGTGGAATTAAACAACTTTATCATTGTAAGGCACGCCACAAACCCCCGTATTCAAAAATTTGTAATTTAAAATTGAAAAATGCAATAATGCAACTTCTGGAGGATGTATATTAATTTATTCTATATAGAATGTGCGCCTCAAAAGTATATTGATCAACAGCTCTATCAAGGACACTTAGGATTTTTTATTTCGGATTCGGTGCTCAATTAATAGAAAGCTCACAATCCTTTTTCTTTAGTGTCTAAATTAATAACTACACCTATATCTATACTTTAATACAAGGCTTAAAATTTATTGGTGAGAAAATCAAAATTTTATAATAAAGAAAATTTTTTTTATTATTTCGAGACCGAAGAAGAATACAATTCTTTATTATTTGAAAGGTCCTCTGAGTAAGTCTTCAATATTTAGAGAAGCGAATTGATTGATGTTACTCTCTATCTAGATGACAGAGAAGCTTTATATTATAGAACTTACAATAATATTTTAGACATTCTGGGTTAGATGGGAGGGCTACTGGAATTAATATTATTTGTGGTAGGCGTAGTAGTCAAACCTATTAATAAACTCTCATGTGATTTGTTCTTAGCATCAGAAATATTTCATTTTGAATAATCATCTAATTAATCAAAAGTCCATCCTTAAGTTAATGCCTTGGGATAGAGTGAAGGACTAATTGATCAAAATTAATTGGTTTAATTGAAAAAATACTTTTAATTGAAGGCACAATAAATCAAGTTATTTATTCATCAATATATATTCACTTGTGGTTAAGATAGAAAAGTGATTTAATAAAGCATAGAATCGATTTATAATTAAATTGATATCATCTTTATTATTAACAAACTAATTGAAATTGATAAGCTGAAGAAAATACTATTAAATGAGGATTAGCAAATATTGTTTAATTATATACATAAACCAAAAGTCTAATTAGGAAAAAGGGAAAAAATGAAAGCGAGCATTAATCAAAACTGTTATGATACAAAATAACTATCATTTGAGGAAGAAATATTATAAGCATTCAATTCTTACAATATGATTAAAGAAAGCAATCATAAAAAGTAGAAAAAAGTAAATCAGAGTATTATCAGTCTATTGGATAGAGATGTTAAACTGATTTTTGAAACTAGTGATAATAATTAAAAAGTGTAAAAGCAAACATCAATAATGCAGATCCACTAAATAAGTTCAATAAATGATTTGAGTCTTTAAGAAAATAGAGTTGATATTTGATGTAACAATACTTATTCAAAATAATATGTATTAAGAATATTTTATTGTATATTACATCTTTTTACATATTCCTACATAAAAGAGATTTACTAATGTATATGGAAATCATTTAAAATATTTTATATCCACGTAATCAATATTGTTGTAAATGGTAGAATTGATATGCAGAAGTTCCATAGATGAATTCTTAAGTTGTAGTTCATTCATTAAACTTTATTTATGATATAGAGGTATAAATGGAAATAATAATATAAAATGAATTTGAGGGAGGCCAAGTTGAATACAATATTAAATTTATTTAATGTTTATTGATTCTCAATTCAATACCAATTTACGCATTTCTGCTTCTTCTACTTCACTTGGATCATTAGCTTAAATTTCTTTAGATAAACCATTCAATTTCTTCTTCAAAGCCTCCTTTCCTGCAGCATATGACATCTTTTATTTAACAGGTTAGTTAGCATCTGGAGACCAGAATATGAAGACCAATTTCTCAACTTGTCTTGGTGGAACATCATCAGTTTAAGCATGATAATCATAAACAGCATATCTTGACTATAATAATGTAAAATAGTGATACTTCATTTTGTAGATGACCGACAAACTCAGCATAAGTACTTTCCCTTGCACCAACATGTTCGACAACAATCTAATAAATAAATTCTGAATATTACTTCATTAGTATCGGTGTTTAATTTAAAGGTCAAATATCTATATTACTTTCCCAATTTGAGTTTATTGAATTCTGTTACGCAATCATCACTAACATGGGTACCGACGTTCATGATTATATCTTAAAATTTTTAATTAATATTTTCCTAATTAAATCACATTTTCATTTGATTTATCACATAAATTCCTAGGAAATTTAGGGTTTTAGATTTAGTTCTTTAACTTTTGAGTAAACTGGATTATTATTATGGAAAGATCCTTAATTCATGGGCTGATTTTGTAAGAACACGTGTTATTGAAATTACAAAGAAATAATCTTCTAACATTTTACTTTTTAATATCTTTCTGCTCTAAGAAATCAGACAATCAAATTATATTAATTAAGCTTTTTGATTTTCCTTCTTTAAAAACTCGAAAAATGTTAAAATGAATTATATTTGATACAGAAAAAGAATGTATAATATTTTATATTCAATTAGGTGTGTCTAATATAGATTCTACATAAATATTATATAGGTACAGCAATCAATCATATCAAATTTAGTGGTAGTATGAAGTTAAGTAAAGTTGTTATATACATATTATTATTTTCATATATGAATTTTTCATCTTTTTTAATTTACTTAATTATTGAATATAACTAGTTTATTGAATAGACCTTCAATTAGATTTCTGAACTAAATTGAAAAACATAAATTATATTTGCTTGTCCGAGCAATATACAATAAACGAAAAAATGGCATTTGGAATGTTAATCCATGAATATAATTAAAGAAAATAGCATATGATATAAATATGTATTATTGTACTTTGATAAATTATTATTGAGCTCAAATAATTCCGATCTTGTTGGCTAAATTGAGAGCATCATTCTCTCCACCCAATCTAATGTAGGCCTTCTTCTTACCACCAAAAGTGTTAAGGATCTTTAAAATATAAAGCGTTATTACATTAACTTTTCTGACTTTAACCTCATAGATCTTCTAAAATGCTCTTTTAATTTAAGGCTTTGTTGATTTTTAATTAACATAGAACACCATTGTATTTTCATCTTCCATTTTTTTCATGTCTTTTTCTGTAATGAGTGGATGTCTAAGCACGTTTTAGAAATCTAATCCTTTAGAAACTGGAGCAAGTTATCTTGTTAATCTATAGAAATATTAAGAATAGTTGTCTAACCTTGTGAATCTTGGTTTTCTGGATAAAGCTAAAGGCTTTTCTGTGTGGAATCTATTTTGGAAATGCTTTCTGGCTCTCACGACCTTCTTAGCAACTCTTGCATTTTTAGCAGCTTTCTATGCTTTTTATGTATTGGTTGTTTATCCCTTTGGCATTTTTAAAATTATTTTTAAAAAACAATCTTTTTAATTATTTCATAAATAATAGCAAATAAAAAGGACTGCCCACATCTTGGGTCTCAGTATGCTCTAAAATCTATTCCAATCATTAAATCGAATGTAATAAATCAATAAATGCAAATAACATTATATTAAAATTTTCAATATTAAAGATCGATTCTGAATCAGACAACTATAATTCATTAGTATATAAAATAGGTTCTAGCATTCTATATAATGATGAGTAGCAGTAGTAGACAAAAAAGAAATCAACTAAATCAAACTCCTTCTTTTTAATATAGAACCAAACAATAAATTTCTTAGGAAATAGAAGCAACAATGAATGACTTTCACAAATTTACTCCCTTCATTCTTTTTAAATCAAAGGAGATGTCTATATATTAATAATAAATAGAATAATAATGTAAAAGAATAATAAAAACAATTAGGAAATACTAGTAGATAATCAATTCATTAAAATAAAGTCAAATAAGATGAGCAATCAAATACATAAAATTCTCCAATTTCTCTATTAGTACAATCCACTATTAATAATACAGAGTATTACAAATTAAATGAAAGCTAATTTTGGATACAATGGAGGATATGCAATTTGAAGATTGTATAATATATATATATAGAATTAATATTTGAATATGATATGGATCTTAATATTTTACTCAAAGCTTTGCGTCCTTTGGTAATAGGTCTGGGGTGAATTTGGTTGCTGCAGCCATATTTCCCTTGATTTTCATCTTTCCTTGCATAAAGGCTTATTGAGGATTCAACTTTCCTTGGGCCATAGCTATCATGTCATCGTCTACCATGGTGAAGGTGGCATCGGCTGTACCTACCTTTCCCTTGGAGATTGACTATAACTTTAAATAAAATAATTTACTCCTGTTCCATTTTTAAGATCAACGGTCCAAACTTCTGGAGTCTCTCCTTTTGCTTTAGATACTTCGAAATAATAAACTGCATTGATTTTCTTAACTAATTCAGCTCCTTGGCTTTTGATGAATGGATCCATCTTTTCAAATAAAGCAGCAGATTTCAAAGCCATATAATTAATTTATTAATAATATTTTATTTTCTCAAATCTTATATAACCCTTTACACTATTAATAAGAAAAATAACTTTAGTTATATAACAAATCACTTCTTTCCCTTCTTCTTTTTCTTCTTCTTTCCTCCTGCAAAAGGATCTTGTGCATACTCAACCCATAATTTCGGAAATTCTGGTTTATTTTCAAACCAACAATTTTTAGATTTGTTGATATTTCTAGCTGCAGTCAAAGTCCTTGGATGAAACTGACCCAACTGAGATTCCAATATAGCATGAGCCAATTTAAAATATCCGTATGACTATGGATATAAAAATAAATCCATTACCTCCTTATTCCGTTCTAACATGTACATACAACATCCTAAATTATTGTACACAGTAGCAGTATCAACAGTCTCCACTCCAATGCTGTTTTCTCTGTATTCCCTAGCCTAATGGTAATTAATCTAATAAAACGAATACCTTCAAAAATGCTCTGAGTGCCCAATCATATTCCTCTGTATTATAGAACACCGAACCAAGTCCACAATAAGCCAAAGCTTTGTCAGGATTGTTTGTTGGTAATTTGGTTGAAAATTGTCGAGCATTCAAATAAGCAACCAAAGCCAAGTCATCTCTTCCAGCAGATTCGAACACTGTGGCCTTACTAAATTCAAAATACAATTCTAATCCATCAGTTAAATCTCTTCCTGTTAAAGCTATCCATTTTTTCTATGATATCTATTTACAACTTACTCTTGCATCATCATAATTCTGTATTGCAAACACAAAATTAGCTTCATTATGAGAATTGATGGCAGCTTCAACTAGAAATTATACATCTAAAGGAGGATTAGGTGGATATAAGACTTCTGGTATAAGCACAGGAGCGACCTATACATCTGATAAAGAGCCACGTTCAACATCTGAGATCAATTTTTATTCGAATTTCAACTTATCAGCTAATTCTTGAATATATTGTTCTGATTATTTTGGTTCTGTTTTTTGTTCAAAAATGATTTTTCTTGGTTCTGGTTCTCCAGCTTTTCTTCTTTGCTACTGTTTTTTGGCTGGTTTAGGTTTGGCATTCTTATTTTTAGGAGACTCAGGTTTTGGATTTCCGATAACTACTCTCTTTTCTGGATCCCATTTTTGCATTTACTTTTCTTATTAAGGCAAAGGAGGAATAGGAGGTAATTCCTTATCTAACATTTTGATTACCTAATCAACAGGAATGTTGAGTGACACTTACGATAATTACATATACATACCTTATTCGAATAAGAGAGATCCTTGTAATGCTGCAATTCTTTACAATTCATCTGTTCCATCTGGTTCATCATCTGAAGAATCCTTTTCTTCAAAATCACTTAAATCATTAAGCAGTTGTTTAGTGAATTTCTCCAAGTTCTTTATTAATTTTCTATTTAAATTAGGAAGTGGACCCTCTATATTCTCATTCCTTCTAAAGAGCATCAACTCACCAAAAAACTTTCTTATATATTTTTCAACATCCAACTTTCTATTATTTTGATTTCCTCCTCCTTCTTCTTTGAGTCCCAATTCAAATGAGATTCTGGCCAGGAGTAATTGAAGTTCATGAATCAGGATTTGGGGATCCGAATCGTTGCAATCCGATAAATTTTTTTCATAAATTTGAATAAAATGGCCTTTTTAAAAAAAGTCATACTCCTTGTTATTAATAGGCGGAATAATCTTCATTAAAATTTCCTCCAATTATTCAATAGAGAGAATGTGAGGTACAATTTCAGCATCTCGTAAAAATCTAACTAATGATACCATGTTCATCTTTTTGTTCTAAACCCAAATCTCCTTCCATCTTAACATTATATACCCTTTGGACAAATTGTCGTGCATGTAAATTGTAAATATATTCTTTAATTCCCTTTCATAGAGTGATATAGCCTAGATGGACGTCTCAGCCAACAATCTTTTATTAGTTTCATCAAGCACAATTATTCGATTTGGCTCTACATTATGATCTCTAACTGCACTCTTCTCAGACAATATCTCATTTAGCATCTTCTCTAAGTGAAGAGGGTCATTGTGAAATATTTTCTTTGCCAGTTACTTGAGAAAGAAATAAAATTAAGGCTTAGTCAGTGCTCTTTCCCCTTTTACATCACCCAATGCATCATCAAAATGAGTCAGAAACATGCTAAAATTGTTACCATTCGTAACCAGACTACGATCAAGAGCAAACATTAGAATATCGGCAAAATTCACAGAAGTTCCATTCCTAGAAAATTTATTAAAAAACTCTTCAAATCGTCTTTCTTCTCTTTCTTTGAGCACAACCGTATCTTATCTCTATTATTATTATGTCGATTATTGCATATTAAATTTAAAATATATATAAATAATGGAAACCAACAAACAATTAAATCGCAGCTTTAAACTTACATGATCCACATTTAAGAATTCCTTTTATAATACACTTACATTGAATGAGAATTTTGACATGCTGATAATTTGGATGCCATTAACAGGTTGATTCAACGAAGAACTAATAATATATTTCATCATCAAATATATTTTAATCAAGAGAATATGATAATTCATTAATAAGGAGGACTTGTTCAATTCTCAGATGACATTAAATTAATATAATAATATCAAACTTTGATAAAGAGTTGAAGAAATTAAAGGATAATATCTAATTGTAAATCACCTACTAGAATTATCCAGAAATAGTAAGATATAAGTATATAATACTATATTGATTGAAATTGGTTAAAGTCATTTAGATCAAATCAATGAGATCAATTTATTAATATTTTAATAAGTCTAGAGCTCTCCAGTAAACATGTCTGAAAGTTGAAATAGTTGATAAAATAGCATATTTAGAATTGAATGAATTTTTGAATAAGAAACCCTATATTTAAAAGTTAAAGGAATCATTGTCTAAAGATAACTTAATATTAGTAATATCAATATGTGAAGATGAAAACAGAATATAAATTGTAACAATAACATTAAAGAAAACTGAAGAAGTTCCATCTATTTTGGATGATTAATAATTTATATTAACATTTTACATAGTTTATTATTCATTTTTCTAATGCTTTTTCTTTTCTAAATAAATCTGCCATCAACGAGTTCAAGTAGAAAAACACACCGAGTAAATCAACGTAAACTCTTACACTTCCATTCACAGCTCCTGATTTAATTTAACTTATATTGCTTTAAGTACTATATATGAGTAAGAAACTAGCATAAAATCATATATATACCCAAAAACTACTCCTGAAACTAAGGTAATAATCATTTCAAAGAATGGTATAATAGAATAGATGATGAACAATTAGAATATGATGAGTCCGCCTGCCAACACATAGAGAGATTATTAATGATAATACATCTCAATTCTGCTTTGCATCACCGATAAGAATTGTGAAAATATCTAATAATTATACCATCTTATAACATTACTTAACCAAAAATCATGAAGGCTACCATCATGGATTGCTCAATATTTGTGATTGCAGTTAGTGATATAAAAAAGAAATATAAGACCGTTGTAAATAGTACGTAGAGTACTACATTTACAGCAGTGTTCTCTGGATTAGTAAAATATGCAGCCAGTGATAATAAAAAGAGTCCAATCGATAGAATAATTATCCAATAAGAGTTCTTTTAAAAATAATCTTCCAAAGATTCTAAACGTAGCTATTATGATTATAAATAGATCTACATAACTAAACACAATCACAATAAAGAATTGAAGTAACATAAGGAAATATAGTTTTCTTAATTTGGCTGTTTCTGCTACAATTTCTCCCTCCTCTTGAATTTCGTTTCTGTAATTTTAATAACTCAAAAATTGGGGATCTTGAGCCATTGAATTTTGTAGGTATTGTGATTAGGCAGGATCGCCAATCATTCTTGATTATGGCATGTTAACCTATTATTAACTGTTTTGCATATATATAATATAAATATAAATTATGAATTTAAGGTATTCAAATAATTATTAAATTTTATCGCAATCCCCAAGCATAGAAATAGTATGATTTCTAAAATAAAATAAGTCTACTTTCCGATCACCATGGTAATCCTTAAATAAAGTTCCTTATTATGGTTCTTTCTGTGTAATCATAATTCTATTTCCTAACATTGAAATAACACTATCTCCTCATCTGAATTAATGAAAAAGTTTAATATAAGTTCAGCCTTAAAGATACAAAAAATTGAAAATCTTCAAAGGCTATTTAAGTATTGTTTTAAAATTCAGTATTTAATCACAATCGCTATTTAATCATAATCATATCTGATTCAAATATAAACCTTTCAATATTTATAAATGTCAGACTAAAGACTTATGATTTAAGTAATTTATATCATGAAAATAATTTCTTTGAAATATCACATAAATTCACCTCATATAAACCTATTTTTATTAATAAAATGTAATAATTAATTACAAAAGAAGATATTCACACATATCTAAAAGCTATCGGACTTCCAGTTGATATCAAATTGACTGTTTCAACTGAAACATTATATCTGCTAGCGAATAAGCAGATGATATACAATTATTATTAAAATGTTGAATTACATTTGAAGCAAATGAAACCAATTTCACTTTAATTTGTTGATCTCTTACAGAGAGTTTGTGTGCAAAGAAAAGGTGGTCTTTGCTATGAACACGAGCTTCTACTCTACTATGTTCTTAAACACCTAGGATTTTAAGTGGAAATAATTAGATGCTAAGTTAGAGAGATGGGTAGTCCTTATAATCCAGATCTTTCTAGTACACATGCGTTTTTGTATGTTTCATTAGGGGATGAGACATTTTTATTGGATCCAGGATTTGGGACAAGATCCTATAGATTCCCAATCAAAGTAAACTTTTAGAATTTGACCTAAACATATGAATTATTCGCATAAGAACATTATCGAATTCAAGAAAATGAGAAACATTATGAATTCTAGCATCATATGGATGGCAATTGGGTCACCTATTATGATTTTGATAAGCCATTGAATTTTTGTACTGTTGAAGATATTCATAATGATTACTTGAATTTATTTACCAGCAAAGAATTTTTGGGAATCAGGGACAGCAAATTCGTAGTCTGTAGAAATACAGAATATGGGAGGATTCAATATTTGTGGTTCAGATAAGAGAAACAATTTACTGCATTTAAGAAACACTTGAAATTTAATGAAGTTAGTAAAATAGAATTTAAATCATATGATGAGTTTAAAGAGGACGTTAAGTAGGAGGTAGGATTTGAATTGCCTGATTATGAATTGCTTAGACGAATTAATTGATATAATATATTTTACACAATATTAACATATAAAGAAAAACTGATTTCATTCACATAATTGCAAGTACAAAAAATTATTTGCTTGAAACATAAGGATTATTGTATCTATGTGAAATAGATCAAACCACAATCGAAATTCATTACTCGAGACTTTATATTCTCGTGAATGAAAAATTAATGTAATTTTCATATAGAACGATTTCAAAATTAATTTTTAAGGTTTAATATTATTATTTCTTAATTCAATAAATAACTTCATTGTTAAATTTTAATATTTAAGTTTACCTTCTTTTCGACAACCTATAATTCAGGAGATTGGTCTTTCTCACTATTAGTATTTACTTAATTTTATTTAATATTCTCATCTTTATCCTGTGGAAAATCTGTGTTAGTTTATAATTTTTATTATTATTATTCAAATTCTCGTGGTTCTTATTATGCTTATTAGACATGATTAAAATACTGTTGGAATTGACTTGTGATGTAACTCTTAAATAAGGTCTGTGCAGTGGCATCTGAATACTGTGAAGAGTATAAATTTGATTGATGAAATGCTATTTCTGGTTTTGGTATAGCTTTTTCAATTATGCTATCTTATTTTTTTATCCAAAGCTTTGGTCGAGGTCGTTTTTTTAATTGTTCCAATTACTCTTAAGTAAATAGTATCTTCTTAACTACTTCTAAATCTTAAAGTTTCTTAAGAATTGTGACAATATCTAAATTTTTAATTATTTTTCTCTTAGCTTTACAAAATTACTTGTGTTTTGCTTTATTCAACCCAAAAATGATGAGGAAAATTTCTAAACATGAAGCCTAGGATTCCTTTACTTTAGACTAGATGTTGTCATTTGACTAAAGAAATGTTGAAAACTTTTGTAGTGATGAGGGAGATTAAACCTCCCTTTCAGAGATTATCTGACGGGAACATATAAATTAGTCTTGTTAATTGTCGTCATAACTGAAAAGTTATGAAGCAATCTCAAACTTCATGAAATTCTCGATTATCGGTTTTAAAAAGATCCCTACAATCATGGTTAATATTTATAAGATTCCTCCAATTTTGGCAAGAATAGTCTATAGTTTTATATATGTTCTTTTAATGTTTGCTTACTTAAAATCTAACTTTATGTAATGGCAAACCAAATATTGGTTATTATAAAAGTCAGATATTTCTCTCCATTCTGTTTGTTGTAAATTTGTATCCAATTGATTTTCTTCTAAAATGAGTCCCTAATCAGTTTATGTTTACATGATTCTGTAGGTATGAACAATAGTTTTTGAAGTGGTGAGAGAAAAACTAGTAAATTCATTAGTGATTATTTATTAATATGGATTTCCAGATTATTCAAACTAAGTTAGGTAATCACTTTTATAAACATTGTATTATCCTGCCTCCAGAATTTTATTTATCTCTTCCTAGGGAGCACATCCTTAATACTCTGTCGTATTTCTGCAAGGTGTAAACTTAATAAGTAAATATTTGTATGTCAAAGCATTGAACTGTCCTTACAAGATCTAGATTATTCTGATATATATTTACAAGTGGATTATTTTTCAAATATTCCCTATTTATACACTAAACTGTTCCAAATCTGATCGTTGAGAAATACTTCTATTGCAACTCTGTGGAAAAATGAGACATATTACAAGTTTCTATTGGAATTTCTTTACACCTAAAATATTTAGTAATAACTCTTACTCCAGCAATACGGTTGTGTTGTCTGTTTTTCCATCTATTTTCCTTTCTCTAGTGCATTGGCTGATGTTTAGTTGATAGTACTTGTTTAAACCTTTTGTTGGTTCAGAAAATTAACTTGCAATTGAGACAGCTAGAGTAAAATTGGAATTTGTGAGCAAGTATGGCTAAATAGGAGGGTATAAATTACATCTGTCTCGACCACTTAGATTTCCGACTGATAAATAGATGGCATCAGCTTAAGAGTCATCGAACTTATCTCTGAGTTCAAATAATATAAGGCTAAACAGCCAATAATTAAAGACAAAACAAACCCAAAATTTGAAGTATATCTGCTCTTATTCAACACTGTAAAGCTTGGTAATTGACCAAAAAGATCTAACTAATGAACTGTCTCATTTTTTATTTTAGATAAGACGTCGGATAACTTTTTTAATATCTTTGACATAATTTAATTTGCATTTTATATCATATAGACTTCTCGGATATAAAGAAGAAGAAAAGTTAAGTGTATAATATCAAAATATGTTCTTTAATTAATTAATAGATAAATAACATCTAAATGGAGATTTAAAATTAACTTAATGCACTAGTTTGAATTGCAAAATATATATTATGAGTTATTGCCTTAAAATCAAGTTGAATGCATTAATTAACACTCTTGTAATGAAATACTGTTGAGGAGAGACATATACTTTAATCAATGCTAAAAATAACAGATGAAAACCTTAATAAAAAGATTTACAACAAAATTAATTATAAGATGAATTACTTATTCTTTTGTATAGATATTTCAATCTACATATACTACGTGATCGAAAACTGATATCCACTGCATTATTAATTGATTGTATATATATAATATTTATAATGAAAAATAGTTAGTCCATATTAATAAAAATTAGCTCTGAAAGTTTCATTTCGGAGATTTACTTTATGCAAGTTGTTTTTAACTAAATATCCAACCTATGCAGTTATTAAATGAGATATTAGAATTTCAGATCATGATGGAGCTGTGATTGATAATTAGAATTAATCCAAAAAATGGAAGATTTGCAACACTTCGAATCATCTGTAAAGAATGTTCCGGATAAACCAGATGATTATTCAATCTATTCGATGAGGGGTTTTATAATTCTACAATTAGCCTTACAGGTTAAAAGTTAGATTAAATAAATTGAGTTGTCCCATTTTAGCGACATAAAATCAGACATAGATGCTAATTATAAAATGGTTGAACTCTAAGCTTTATGTTCAGTAGATTCCAACCCAGAAATCTGTATGGGAGTAAGTGGGCGTGATAATTCAACTTTGATCAAACACATCACTAATTAGGGTAGATTATTTGAAAATAAATTAAGACCTAAGTTTTTAAGGATGTATGATTTTTAATGGAAATAAAATTGCATATTATAAGGAAATGAATGTTTGATTCTGTTATTGGAAGCATTCAATTAAGATTGAAGACAGAATTGTGGGTAAAGAAAAGTTAAATTAAAGAATACCCTACAAAGACATTAAACAAAATTTAAAACAGAAAAGGAGGTATAAAGCCGTAAAATTTATCTTTCAGGATAAATAATGGATTTGCAATAAGCTATTGAATATTTTGATAAGAAATTTAAGGTTTATGTTGAAGAAAAAGATTAAAAATAGATGGAATATAGATATAGCTAGAGCATTGAACCAGACCCCTTGGAGAAACAATGATATAAAATTAAATTGTAATTTTAAGTTTAAACACTAGAATAATCAAACAACTTTCCAGAGATAGTAAATATCAAATGCCTTCTACAAAAATTAAGGTACCTCATCCTAATTATCCTTGATAAAATAGAGGTTAGGAGCTTATTCAAATGAAGATACTTTCAAAGTAGTAGGGCTGATAATTAAACTGTTGGAGATGGGTAAGATAATTAAAATTAGGATTCAATTTAATCCTATATGTTAATATCTTCGCTAGGTATTTATCTCTATTGTGATTGTGATATTTTTTTCATTAAACCAGACATTTTATTTAATAGATATATTATTTAATATGCATGAATATTTCTTACATATTTAGGATCAAAATATATCATTTCGATAAATATTTTATTTTCGAATAGCAATTTATAAGTTATATAAAATAAAGTAGAATTTTTAATTAAAGTGAAAATTTATAGAATTTTAGGTAAATGATTTTAATTAGAAAAAATAAATATATAGTCATTAAATATAACAAGAAACAAGATGATGATTAATTTATACCAATAAAAATTAAATAACAAATCAAATTCTTGATGATTTTGCATAATGTTATGTAACCAAAATATTTAAAAGAAGCAGTTTTAATTATAGATACACACACCGTTTTAAATATAGAAGAGTTATCAAGATGTTATTTAAATGATTATTATTATGATATCACTATCTAGTTCTCAAATTTTGTCCTCTCAATTAATTTCCTGAGTTATTTAGTTGTGCAAATGATAATGGGGTTGTCAAACATTCTTATGATGTTTTGAATTTATGCAAATTACCAGTGAAATTTTCACCATCATAGACTGTCAATCCCAATCCTTCTGGAATGTAAATAGATCTAATTTAAGCCTTGAATTCCCTAGAATAAATAATGAGATTACTCAATTTCGCTTAAACTATTGCAAGCTTCTAAAGCTTCTCCCTTGAAATTGCATTATGAATATATAATAATGCAGTTTCCTTAGACTAATTATTAATTAGTTTGAGACTCTGTGGCTTAGAGTTTTTAATCTCCATCTTTATTTTCTGTTTTTGCATCTTCTTGTACTACAACATTGGCATCAGTTTATTATACAGAATCAACATTTTAATTAGTTGCAGCTACTGTATTCTCTTAGATTGTAGCTTGAGGTAATTCTGTTTATTATTCAGTGTTCTTGTTATCTGATACTACGTTTTAATTTTCTTCAACTTTTTATTCAACTTGTTATTCAACTTTCTCTTCTTTTTAGACTACTTAATTGTTTTCGATTTCTGGTGTCTTTTTCGCCTAAGGTTTATCAGCATTGACTTCACTTTATACAAATCCATTGTCCATTTCAGGAGATGATTGTAGTGATTCTGTGTTTGGAAGAACATCAAATGCCATATTTGGATCTACTTCATTTTAATTGGAGACTATGCTTTCTGTAGGCAAGTTAACATTGGATTCCAAAATATTAGAAACATCAACTTGATTATCTTATGGTATTTCAGTGTTGTTTGGATCGATATTGCTAATTTCATTGGATTCTGCAATCATATTATTGTTATCTATTTCACTGACAACTTCAGAGTTAACTTCTGCTATATTAGAAACTTCTGTGTTTTCGATAACTTATGTATCTTCCACATTTTATTAAATTGGCTCTATGGCACTTATATCATTGGGATCAGAAGTGCTATACATAGAATCTTATTCTGGCATAGAGTTCTCGATATTGGCATTCGTCATCATAGAATCCTCCTCATTCATTGAATTAGAGTCAACACTCATATTACTAACAGTTGATTCTTAATTCATGGATGACTCAATATTGATGCTTTCAATAGATTCAGTTTATGCAGTAGAATAATCCATGCTATCGGTAACCATAGAATCCATGCTGCTTGAATCTAATTCTTATTGATTCATGTTCATTGAATTCATACTATCAATGTCCTCAGATCCTTGCAATGAACTCTCTTCTTAAATTAAATTTCCTTCCAAATCATAATGAGTTACTATAGCCTCTGGGGTTTAAGCAAAGGGTGCTGTGATCAAACATACTAAAAGCAAGTACTTAATCATCAAAACGGATTAAAATATTATATTATTAGAGTTCAAACTCAGATAAATTATAATAAAATGATATTTTGTACTACCATGCATGCTTACAAGCTAAACATAAGTATTCTTTCATCAGTTATTGGTTAATAAATTCCTCTTCATTGTTCTACCGCACAAAAGTCTCTTAAAAACGAAAGCAAAAAATATATTTCTTAAATATTATTGTCCTTTAAAGGGATACAACAGCTGAATCCATAAAAGAAGGTTTCATAAAAACCAATTATATAGTTTATTTAGGTATTTGATTTTCTCAAACAGAAGTTAGTATATATATGCTACTATATTTAGAATATAATATAAATTCCATATTTAGAAAATGATTATAGTATCATACACTAAAATTGGTTGGTATTTCCTATTCAAATAATAATGATAATCAAAGAATATAAGATAAATGTATTCATTATGAAGCATTGTTATAAATAATTTATTGGGAGCTTAAATCATAAAAGTAATGTCTAAAATAATAAAAATACTTAATCAAACAAATTATTTATATTATCAAAGGAGTACTAAAAGGATTCGAATATTCAATAAATGCATTTAATTGTTTCTCCATTTCTTTGAGATTGAACTCTAAGTATCTATTTATGACTTCAATTGACATTTTCTCTTATTCTATTAAATTATTACATTTTATTATTGGGGTTAAATATATTGAGATGGGCTAGTTTAAATGAACATCACTTATTAGGAATCACAAAAAGATATATTAGCTGCTGAGAGTCTTATTAGGACGTTCTTGTGGAGAATCGTGTTTTAAAACCATAATTCGAGGATCGGTTTTGAGAAGGGGGGAAATCATTCAATAGCTTCACTATTGAAGAATGCTGACTTATTAAGGGGAAGAAAGAATTTTATTAATATGAAAATGAAGGAACTCGCAATTCGAACTCATGTCAACAACAAATGAGTGAAATACCTCAGAAATCAAAGAAAGGAGGAAAAGTATTGAACTCAAAAATATCAGATTTACCAAAGTGATGTTAATTAAAATTTAACCGAAGTTCAGAGACTAAGAGGGGAAATTTGAAAAGGGACTCAAGATGTGGAGAATTTTTAAAGCCTATAGTTAATCCTTAAGAACTACCAACACTTCAACCTCTTAGTATACCTGAATTTTAAGAATTACAAGAGAAAATGTCTTAAAACAAAGCATTCCTAATATTCCTAAAAAGATCAATTCAGGCCAATAACTATTTTAAGTGCTCTATACAAACCACTGAATATTACTTTTCAATTATTATTGTAAAATCTCTACTATTTATAAGAAAAATAATAAATTTAAATTGAATTATTAGTCTTTTATTTCCTATTTACAAATAATAAAAGAATAGCCATCCAAAACTAGAGATTAGAAGAAGCATTATATAATTTATATTATTAACTATATAGCAAACCTATAAATTGATTGAAATCTTCTAAAAACAAAACTAATAATTTTATGTTTCAACAGAAAGATAGCATGTTTAACATATTTAAAGGAAACTATAATTTAGTTTAACTCTATTTTTATTAACATTTATTTACAAATTTATGGATATTATTTGTGATTTATGAATGAAAATATTTTCAATTTGTTTACATTCAAAAATCTCAAACTTTGTTCCAACTTACCAAATTTCTTTTCCATCATTTTCTAATTTGATTCTATTCAATATTTTTTACATTGTTTGAACAAATCTTATTTTTAAAGATTGGCTAATTTATTTTTTATTATGATCCAAAGTGATTTGTTAATTTCTTAAATTTGTTTAGCGATTGATTCTTCAATATTTATCTATGATTCATTAATTATTATTATTATTATTACTTCTAACCCTTAATATTTTAATTGAGTTAGATTTAATCTTTGATTTTATTTAATGTAGCATTGTGTGCCACTTCAAATCCTCTTAGATTTATTTCTTATGATAGTAATCCTTTGATGCATTCATTATATGATATTGACAATACTAAAGTTCGGTTTTCTAATATTTTATAAATTTATTATGATATTGCCCTTGAAAAGAAAAATATAATTCTAAATTATTTTGAAAACATGAAATATTTCATTTTAAAAAAATAAGAATAAATATTCTTTTATTTTAAATTCGTAATAGATTAATTAATGAAAATTAGAATAAATCTAATTGACAGACTTGAGAAATATATTGAATTGAATATTATTTATTGATCAATAACAAAACACTCCATATGCAATTGATATTAAGTTCTAAAGTATTTAAATTATTTTTTTTATTTATTACATTATTATTTCTATAAAAACAAATAAGGATATATTAATGGTTATTAAATAGTTTAGTCTAATTCGGAATAATTCTTAGTAAAAATACCATTTGAGCTAGAAAGGAATATTTGTTTACATCTATATTTAAGTAGTATATTGAAATGGGGTGACTGAAAAATATTCATAGAATCAAACACATAGGAAAAGAACCAAATCGAGGTATTTCTATAAATTTTCAATAATACTTTTGTTTCTGAGTATGATTAATATATAAATATCAAATAATGAACAAAATTTAAAAGTCAAATAAAAATTAATCTATTGCTTATTTATTAAATAAATAAAAATTGAAATAAAGCTGATCAAAGTTTCGTTCAATTCAATTGGTTCCTTTTATTAATACAGATAATTAGACCCTTTGTAATAAGGCCAATTTTTTTAAGAATAAAAAAGATATGATGTTGTCATTTATAAAATTATAAAGATATCTCAAATTCTGAGTATTTATACTTAGAGTTTCACTTCTGAAATTGACTAAATTCTCGCTCTCTTAATAGCATTTGAGTTTAGCAGTTCCAAATAACCTTGCTTTGTTATTATTTTGTGTTGAATTTCAAATTGAATAAAATATTAAAATTGGACAATGGAAGAGTGTTTAAGATATAAAAAATAATAGATAATTTAATGAAATTGAATGGGATATCTATTAAAATAATTTCTTTTAAATAGGTTATTATTAATTATCATATAAAAGCCCGTTTATCCCCTCCTCTTACTCTAAGTTTTTTCGAGAACACGGATGGTATTTCATATTTACCAGGACCTGGTGTTGTACTAGTTGATCGAAAGGGATCTTTTTTTTCACCTATCCCTTAAGTGATATCCTAAAAAATAAGATATACATCTTACTTTGAATCGAGACGGTGAGGTTAGTTTTGTGGTAGGAGAGTAAGCCTCTGGGCCTGGAACTCCGTTATCTGGATTATCATTCATCATCTTGCCCTTCCCTTTCAATAGAAATTTATATCTATGTTAACCCAAATCTTTCCTAACTCTGTATTCTCCCGGACCTCTTATGAAGCATGTATAATTACCAGGAAGAAATTTGGCAACTTCTGGGGCTTGGTACTTGTTATAGGGCAGATATGTTTTGGAGTATAATTCCCAAGGGCCTCCGAAAGACCTTTTTAATTTATCTTTCCCAGGAATTTCTCTTACTTCATATCTGTCGGGACTTGGCATTTCCTTTGCGTTTGTTTCTTGCCATGCCCATTGGAAGTTTTCTATTCTTCCCCCAAATCCTTAGGAAGTTGTTTTGCTTCCCAATTAACTCGGAAGTTCTAAATTTGAAATATTATATTCTGATTATGAATTAAACCTATGGGCTCTAGGAAAGGAATATTGGAGAGCCGTATGTTGTAAGGTTGATGAAGAAATGTTGGAACTTAATCCTTATTAGTTAACAAATAGTTTATTTGTACTAAAAAACCCTTAAGAACTCGACATTGTATCCCTCATGTCAAGTGATCCACTGCTTCTAAACCTTCGTTTTAAATAGTTTGTATTCTCCATATTTCCTTTGTTTTTAATTTATTAATCAAATAAAAAAATTATTTACAAAATAAATATGATCCTGCTAGACTTCATTCTCCTCACTTCATACTCGAAATTGAAATACTTATTAAATAAAGGATACTTGAATCAGATTTTATGCTATACATTTTTATTTGACTATATTCCACAAAAGGAAAAGTCACTCTTGCAACTTAGTTTTAGTCTACTAAATCAAATTAATTAGATATAAAAAATAAATAAATTACTTATTGATATTCAAAATAATTAAATAATAGGATAAATCGATTGAGATCCATGAATAAAGTTAAGAGAAAAACTATTTAACTATTTAAATATTTCATATCATAAATAAATAAATCATGAATAACATTCGAAAGAAGGATAGCTGATAGTACCTAAATTGGCAATTATAAGAAATTTAATCTTATTTACTAATTAAAAATTTGAATTACTCCACAAATCTTATATATCAAAAAATTAATTTATCTACATAGTCAAAGATTGAATAAACAATTAATTCTAACAAAGTAAATGAGGAATATATCCTTAACAACAAAATTCTAGTTGAGAAATCATTTAACATATTTCTTTTTGGAATAATAATTGATTCTATATTAATTTAAATAGTCTTAAAATCGTTCAAAGCAAAATGATTTTAGATGGTCTCTTTTTAGGTTCTCTTTTACGATTAATAACAGGGACTTCCAAATAAGGATCTTCATCAGGGACTGAATGATAACAATAGGATACTTACTTTCATAATCATCGTCGAACTCATTCTTGGCTACAAATTAACTTAGTTTTGATGGTTGTTATGTGTAAATTAATGTACGTTTAGTATTGGAAGGAGTTGATTATAATTTAGAATTCATATTATGTAGAGCATTCAATCCACTTTGTTATTGTTGAATAATAGTCATTCTAACATCCATTTCACTCATTTCCCGTAACTCAATAATAGTTCTTAAGCTTGGAAGTGGCTTTTTTCTTTTCCTTTCCACTTTCAAGGATTTGATTTTACTTTTCACATTTACAAACCAATGATGTTTAGTAGCTTCTTTTATTGTCAATCTTTTACCTCATTTTATAAAACACTTACTTGCATCAGTTTCTAGCATTTTTCTTAGAAGATCCAATTGAGAGGAACTAACCTTACTCTTGGATTGATTCTATTGGAATCCAATTTTCAATTGTTGTTCACTTTCATCTATGCGATTGTTTTGAATCTCGAAATTGTCCATAACATTGTAGAAGTCTTTGTCTTCATTTTTAATCTAAAACTATATAAGAATTAAGATACTTCATATTTTTTAGAATCATAATAGGTCATGAAGTATAGTACACAACCTAACGCAAAGATATCAGTGGAAATGTTGGGGGCAATGCCTTCAAAGATCTCTGGAGCCAAGAAAGACTCGACTGCTCTATTCAAAATCCAGTCTAATTTGTCGTTGACCTTGTACTCTTTGAATGAGAGATTAATGAGGGTAATTTACAGCATTTGATGTTGCGAGTTGATCAGAACATTCTAAGGATTGATGCTTCCATGGTAGAATTGATGCTAATTCAGAAATTTAACAACTTGGAGTATTTGATAGATGATCTAAGGATATTATTAAAAATGGGTATTACAGATGCAATTTGTACTTCGTGCAATTAGAGATTGGAATTCAATAAGTTGAAGAGAGTCTCTCCTTTATAATACTCGTAGACAATGAAAAGATATTTATTATTTTAGTATACTCTTTTTAGTTCCAATAGGGATTGATGCTTAATGCTTCTCAATATCTGTATTTCATTATAGACTGCATCTTCCAATTCCTGACATTGTTCGAAGTCATCACTCTTATAGATCTGGACAGTATATTGAGTTTTCTTTTTTTTCTTAGTGCATGTGTAAAATCCGGGGAGTAATTTGTCCCCCAGTTTGTATTTGTCCAGGAAACCTGTGAGTTTGCAAAATTGTTTCATCTATTTATACCAGGTTCTGAATGTTACGAAATTAGAGAAGAACAAGTAAGTTGTGCCAATTGAATTTGTTAAGAGCATACCGAAGGCTTGTTGCGATCTGTGTTAAATCATTTTCTAAGTGATTGTGCACTCTGATAAGGATAAATAATAGGTAGCTCCATTTTGATTAAATTGAGATTGGGGAATTTATAACAAACCATTTTAAACGGTCACCTTGATCAATAAATTTGGCATCAATATAAATTTACTGTATTCCAATGTTCCATTCCAAAATGTATAAAGTTATCCATTCAAAATTTCATCTGATTCTTTCAATTACCCAAATTGTTCTTACTTAAGAACATGCATATGTTGAGATTCGAAATCCTCTTGAGAAAATTCGTTTGGATACTTTAGAATCCAACTCAAGTTTTCATCATTAACATTTTGCCTTCGACTCATTAAAAATTTAATATAAATTAATTGTTGTTGTTTTATAGTTTTATTATTTTATTTCAATCATCGTCAGAATCTTAATTATCCTTCATGTACTTGTCAATGAGTTTCTGATATTCCTCTCTGGGCAGAGAAGACTCCGAAGAATACGACTCCTATTATTGCTCGATCATGGGGTATTGCTCTTGTTGCAACACATTGGGCTTATTGAAAGATCTTCCATTCAGACTGGTGATAACGGAATCAATTTCTTCCTCCTACTGAGAAAATTATAACTATTGAGAAATCATATCTCTTTGTTGAGGAGTCTGCATAACGCTAGATCCAAATTATTCAGCAGATTTTTGGACCGATTGTTATGGGGTGTACTCCTAATTTGTTAAATTGAAACTTAGAGTATTGGTCTTGAAGTAATTTGATGAAATTAGATTCTACTATTAAGCCGATTGAGTCTACTATTAAGATTGTTGATAGTAAGGATATTGAGCAAATTATTGTTGTTGATAACTATTGTTCTATTGAAATTACTATTATTTTTGCAAACTAACGTCGGAAACCTATTGTCCTCTTTAAGATCCAACCGACGACCTCTTCTAGCATTGTTGTGATATTCTCTGGTTTTTGCGTTTGAGTAACTCTTAGGCTATAGCAAACTCATCTTCATCATCGGATGATTCATCGGCCACATATTGGTTCTTTAAGAGACTGTCGGATTATTCAGAGAGATCTTTATTGCAATTCTAATATTGATTCTGATTTTGTTTTAATTTATTCTCCAAGGCCTTAAATTCATCGCAGAATCTAATGGTCTAATTACTTTTTTAAGTTCCAAGAGTTTTGATTGTTTCTTGATGTTACTCGTGTTCTTTTTTGAAGAAATTGGATGCATGAGAATTGAGAGCAAAGCTTTCAGTTTCCGTTTAAATTTATTTGTCTGCAGAATTCTAATGTGGATTTACACGATTTCCTGAATCCATGGTTTGCACTTCTATGTGTTTCCTTTGATCAGGTTTTGGCACATTCACTGGGGTCTAATGTCTTGGAATCACCCCTTATCTCTCATACTTGGTTTCAGGTTTAATCACCTTTCTTATAGGAGAGATCTCTTATCTTTCTTAACGATTAGATTCAAACTAAAAGTGTTTCAAACTGTTAGTGAATTCTTCAATTTCAGCTTTTAATTGTAAAATCTCGCTCTTTTATTATTTTGGAGGAGGAATTGGAGGTGTAATTGGAACTTATGAGACTTTAGAATTGTTTTCTTTGTTGTCAATCTCACACTAAGTGAATGAATCAAATTTATTCACCCTCGCAAGTAGCATCTATTCTTAGATCAATTATTCCTATTGTTGCAACTTCTTGATGACTTCCAGGGATTCTTTGAATTTCTCTTCAGTCTGCTTCTACTCTTTTTTGGCTGATTCTGAAAGTTGTTTGTATTTGGTTACTTATTTTTTGCAGTCTTCTTCCTTTTATCTTATTTGCTCTTGTAGCTTTTTGTTTTCCTCTTGTTCTTGGGCCAGTCTCTTTATCAAGTCTCCAATTTTTGCTTTTTCTTCTTGGCACAAATCCTTAATGGTTATGGAGGGACTGGTAGTGCGATCAACATTCTTTTCGTTTTCATCGTCGAATTGAAACTTGAGAGTGTTTTTGATGGAAGCCAATTTGTTTGCATTTGCATTCCCTTGTTGCTTAGATTGAGCGATGCGAGTAGTTCTCATATTTAATTAATGTCAATTATTGTTAAAAAATTTCTAAAGACCAACCTTTTAGAGAAACAGCACTTTAATAAACATACTGAAAGAGAGAGGAAACGATTGGAATACATTAACAAGTCCATATCTGATCGTAAGGCCTATCTTTGTTTGTCTCCAACTGAGCAGTACATTTTGAACGACAAAGTATTCCCATTCATTCCTATTTCCAAGTCATTGCATCATTCAAGAGAGGAACAACGAATGTATGATTTCAAGACTCCTTTTGACAATGAGCACTGCGTCGAGAAGAAGGAACGGTCGAAGGAAATGACTCTCACTATGGCACTTTCATCCATGAAGAACAGCAATCAAATCTAACAAATCACAAAACCAAAAAAGAAACTAACATTCTTTGAATCTATTGTGTTTTCACCAGATGGAACACTAAAAATCATTTGGGATTTCCTGTGCATGTTTCTAATTTTCTATGAAATATTGTCCATCCCCTTCAGAATTAGCTTTGACTTCGAAATTAGCAGCGAATTAAGCACATTTATAACAACAATCTTCTTGGTTGACATCGCAGTTACCTTCAATACAGCCGTCTGGATCAAAGGGACCATCAATTTTTAATACTCAGTAATATTTAAACAATATATGAAACTGTGGTTTTGGCTAGATTTAATTGCCTCCTTCCCCTACGACATGGTATCTTATAAGACACAATCATAATTAGATCGTAGAATCAATATTGCTATCAGATGCCAATCAAACCGATTAGAGTAGTAGCAGTGCTGGTCAATCAAAGACGTTATAATAAAGTGCTTAAATTTTGAGACTTTTAAAATTCTTTAGATTTATCAAGATAATTAGATTACTTAGATTAGCTAAATTAAAGGTGATTTTCGATAAAATTGAAGAATAACTTCAAACCTATACTACCATTAATACAATAGCCAGCTTTCTTAAATTGAGCTTCTTTGTATTATTTTGGTCACATTGGCTAGGATGCATATTTCATTTTGTGGGAATGAATGAAGATCCTAATCATAATTGGTTAGTTGTAGCTGGTATTTATGATTCTCCAGTTGAAGTGAGATACGTAACATCAATCTATTGGGCTGTCACTACCATGATTACTGTGGGTTATGGAGACATTTCACCTTAAACAACAATAGAGAGATTGTGTGGAATATTCTTCTTATTGGTAGCTTGTGGAGTGTTGTCCTTCACTATGAACTCCATCGGAAATACAATGCAATAGATGAGTTAAAAAAAAGATCAGTAAAAAAAGAACATTGCAGAAATCAACAATTACATGTAAAAAGTAAAGATACCGAAACATCTTCAATAGAGAGTAAGAAAGTACTTATAATATATTTGGGATTCGAGCAGACTTATTAAATTAGATGCAATCACTGTTAATCTATCCCAAGAACTGAAGTAGTTATTGACTGTTCATGTTAATGGCAACATCTTAGCCACGTATACGAATTTCTGTAAAACCTTCTCTCGTGTCCTCCTCTTAGACATTACTCAAATCTTACTTGAATAAACGGCACAACCAGACGAATACATCATTATTGAAGACAATCCCAAAAATTCACAGCATCTTTATTTTATTCAAGATGGATTGATTAATATTGTATTGCCTAAGACTAGACAAGTAGCAGCCAAATTAACGAACAAATAGATCTTTGGAGAGATCAATTTCTTTGGAAATGTAGGTCGAACTGCCTCTGCCAAGAGTGAAGGGTTCAGTGATTTGTTTGTACTGAAAAGGGAGAGTTTCTTGTAGATTCTACAAAAATATCCTAAAGATTTTGAGAAATTCTACTCAATTTAAGAGGAAGTTAATAGACATCAATTTTAAGTGCTCCAAATACATTGTTTTGCTTGTGAGTTGCCAGGACATGTGGTTAGAGATTGTCCTCAATTACATTTCATAGTGGATCTTTATGTGTACAATAAAACAAAGAACAGATGCATTAGATAAATCATGAGAGAGTATGTGAGAAAGGATAGAATACATTTTAATGCTATTAAACACTAGTACATCATTAAGAAGGAGGCTCTGAGTATATAAACTGTAATTCCGATGACTGGTTATATTGTTGAAGAATGCAATCTAGAAGATACGCAATTTAAAACTATCCACTTCAAAAGTATTCCTTAGCCTTTTAAAATCAAATCCAAATTCAAAGAGGATCGAAACAGGAGAAGAGAAATATAAAAGGTAATGCGTGCCTAATTGAGTCAAGTCTAAATGATAACTCAAAAGCAAAACGATCTTTTTAATCTTACTAAATCTATTTCGTAATTAATTCAATCTTCAACACCCTCTTTAAATTTGTAAAGCAGCAGTGTCAGTCATACCAAAATTAATGAAAATTAAAGTTCAGACGAGCAAAGTGATTCCGATACAATCCAATAGAAATTAGATGAGATCATATTAGAATATCAAGTTTAAAAAGAAAATCAAAATCAAGAGAATCTATTCATTTCAAATAAAAGCTAACAAAATTACTCCTTAATTGATCATTTTGAATTTGGCTTTGATTTTGAAATCTATAGTACTCACAATAATTTGTCTGTCGTCTTAAAAGAAGTATAGAGATACTACAATGGTGCGCAAATCAAACCGAAAATAGACACTGAATATGAGTAAATCCTCTTATGTATTTACATAGCGTTAATGTGTTTGAGGAATACATGGATTATTATGCGATCAACATGGAAGACATTAATCGTTTTAGACTGGAAGTGAAGCCAGAAAGGTTGAAGCAATTTCTCCCCTATACTACTTTGGTCGAAATAAAATAATCGAGACAAGTATTAATGTATTTTGGATGTTTAGTTTAAACAACATTAAGGACGGATCAAATTTCCTTTGAGACAGTCAGTGGTTAGTTCTTCTGAACATTCAAAGAAGATTTGGTTAATTTGAAAATTGATTGATATATATTAATATTAAATTTATAGTTTAAGGTTTATGGATGGTATAACTGACTCATTATTTATTTGTTTAATAAAAAAGTGGAAATAGTTTGATCAATATAATTTTTCATTTTGATTCTTGCGTAATTTGTGAATATCCTAATAAGATTTATTTTGAAAGCATGAGGATGGTCTTTCAATATGAATTTGATTGTAGAAGTGAGGAGTAAAGGTGCATTTGCTGAGTTCCTGTTCGTCCTTCTCCTCTCTCATTTTCTACAATTTTGATTGTTTTTTCTTTAGAAATATATCATTCCTTTCTATTACTGACAAACCCACCCAATTCTTGTAACAAGCCTTAGTATTAGTTCTCTCACTCATGATATTGCTCGCAGAGATTTCTTGCCTCTTTAGACAGGGTTCTAGTTGGGCTAATGACTATGGTCGTAAGAACTATTATCTATAAGTGGGGGTTTTGGGAGTCTAGGTCTGCGTAGTAATGGTTTATGAAGGAATTTTGTGTTCTTTTTTCTGGTTCTAAGTAGGAGGGGAGGGAGGTTGGGGCTGCTTGACAAATGCTCTCAAATTAACGAATATTTTCTTGGTGTTCGAATGAGTTTGAAATTGATCTCTGAAGTCAGGTTTCTTCTCCTTCTTCTGGGCCATCAAATAACTAAGGCGTTCCAAATTGGCTTACAAGGTTGAATCAATTGGTACCAATTAATTCATTTTTTATATTAATATAATGTGAGCAGTCTTATTTAATTTATTAATATCTGATCTATAACTAAAAATAAACTCTTAACAAAATGAACACAATGTACATCATTTCTATGGAACACCCAAATCTGTTTGAATCTAGTAAATATAATTAATAATTATAGATTGATTTAATGAACATAAGTGTAAGCTGCGCTCGCTCGATCAAAGACTTCAGATTGAAGAACAATTTATTTATACTTTCCTCCTTGGTAGGTTTAGGCCTTTGTGGTAAGATGTTTGTATTGGATCAAAATTCCTTCTATCAACTTATCTACCTTTCGGAACTAATCATTGGTTTCTTCATGATGTTAGTCGTCTTGTTCAATCAATAATTGGATCTGGAATCAGCCGAGTACGTATTTACAATGAGTTACTTAATCAAAGAAAGTGAGAGAGGGAATGTCTAATATACAGATTAAGAATTAGAAGAAATGATTAAGGCTAGTATGATTATTATTCCACTATGTAGGAAGCATGGGTGACGCTTCTTCGTGGAGCCTCTTTTATACAAGCGTTAAAATGGATTTTCACCACTTTTGTTGCGAGTCTAAAGATTTCCTCTATCTAGTCTTATCGGCTGGAATAATTACTTCATACTTCTTTGAATCAAGATTTTAATCAAATTAAATCGCCTGGCTAGTATTTTTACTCTTCATAGTGACAGCCTGCGATTTCGTATTTGTCGTTCTTGGGCTCATCATAGAACTACCAAGGAGAATCAGATAAGAATATAAATTGAGAGCCCTCCATAGGAGAGCATCTAGATAATTAATTTTAGGTATGTAAAATTAATCTTTGTTCGATAATTAAGAGGGTTAAGGTAGCCTCTTATTCAATATACTGGATAATGAATTCCAGGAAGAAGAGCAGGTGTATTAACCATAACAAATATAGGAAGCACCACAACATAGATACAGCATATTTGGAAGGGAGGAATAACTCTCATGCTAAATATGTTTTGATCCAATGGTGGAGAATTCCGACCTTCAACAACTATAATGCCATTCTTCGCATCTATTCCATTCCAACTGTATCTAAGATTGGTTTCAAAGAAATGTATAATCTCTTCAATTTCTTAGCGATAAAACAATTTAATTCCCAGTTGTCCTATTTGTAGAGCACCATAAAATAGATGAAATTAATATTAACATATATTATGGTTCTTATGAATTTAATATATATTTGTAAACAAACTAAATAAATTGTCTTACATTCTCAAACCTTTCGTACATAATTATATAGTGAACTCTTAAAAATTAGAAGCTACCTTCAGAGAGCAAAAATTTATTTTTCTTCAGTTTCATTAAATCAAAATTAAAATTGATATGTAATATAATTGTAATATATTTGCTATTTAAATACTATGAATTAATAAATTGCTTAGGAAGTTCCACTCTTTAATATCAAGGGTATATGCTAGTCAGCTTATTCCCTCGATTGAGTCAACTTATATCAGTCTCTAAATTTAAGGTAAAAAATTGCCTAAGAATACTTAATTAATTATAACGTCAAACTACTTATTGAAGGTTTTATTAGTTGGATATTATAAACAAAAACAAAAGTTTAAAATTGATGTACTTTTATAACTTTTTTTTAAATTAATCATTAAATATTTTTGGAATTCCATTTATGACTAAGGCATAGAAAATGGACTAACATAGCACAAGTAATAAATTTTTTATAAATCCCTTTAACAATTCAAGCTAAGATCTCATTTCCAATTGAACTACAACAATTTAGCTTCTCCTCCAATTGTGAAGTGATTGATAAAAAATTTATTACTTGTGCTATATAAGAATTTTATTACTTTAAACATACAATTTCATGCAAACTATAAATTAGAGACTAAATGAATTCAAGTAATTAGAAAGTAGAATAAGGAGGGGCAAAATAATTGCAATTCAATTCTAGAGAACATTGATATTATTTATATCACTACTGACTTTTATATTTAATAATTTTTTATAATAATAGAGATGGGTAATGTTTTGGATAATGAAAAGTCCTTCTAGATTACCAAAGATTTTACATTTTGCCAAAATCTGTCTCATCGTCAATTAGGAAATATAAAAATTCATGAGTACAAGGAGAACAAGGTATGTATAAATGAATGTAAGAAAGAAAATTAGAGTGTTTGAAATACATTTGGGAACTACTTCTAAATAGGAGATGGACAATTATTGTAAGAGATTCGAGAATAGAAAATAATGGAAGAATGCCAATTTGGTCAGATTGTTACATTTTCATGAAAATAGCAATTCGATGATGTGTGCTGATGTGTCTCAAGCAATAATAATTGGGGAATACTACTAGATGACTTTGAATTCAGAGGCCGAATAGAAGTACTTATAGAATTTGAATAAGTTTTACCTAATCATTTATGTTTAATGAATCAAGATTGTGGTTGATAGCCTATCAAATAGTAAGTGCCTGTGCTTTTTTGGAAGAGAAGGGGATGCATCACGGAGAATTGAAGACTCAGACAATCTATTTGGATGAATCAGAGAACATCAAGTTGATAGTAAGAATTGATTAAAATGAAAAGGAACACAGTTTCTTGCCTAATCATCCAGATGCATATAGTAAAGCGTTTATTCTGGACGAATTTCACTTGTTGCCTCCTGAATAACTGGAGGAATTAAAACAATCGATTCCAGCTAGTTAGAAGAGTGGAGTGAAGGGAGATGTATTTACTTTGGGATTGATTCTGTTGGAGTTGGCTGCTCAATAATGTAAGGATTGCCGATATGTTAAGCCTCGTCTGCATACTATAATTGGTAGAAGAAGGTGGTAGATCTGGAGTAGGTGAAGAAGATGTGCGATATGCTGCTGTGTTTGGGATATTCGAGCATATTTTAGAAGTTGATTTTGCAGATGATTGAGGAGTGTGAGAAAAGACCAACATTTGTGGTGATAAGGGATGGATTATAGAGATTGGAGAAAGATATTTTGGGAGGCATTCAATTTTACAAGAATCACATCAAATAGGAAAAGATGAATGAAGCTAATAAAAAATAGTTTCAAACATTTGGATAAAAAATGTGAATACCAAAAACTCACATCTATATCTTAATTTAGCTAACATTCTTATCCAATCAATATATATTATTATATCAATTTAATAATATTTAAAATTTGCATGTTCTTCCCCGAATAGGAGTACAAGACTAGTACAAAGGTAAGAAACTCTCTATCCATTCTAGAGTGAAGACGAACTTAAGAAATTGACGCTGGAAGAGGATCTAAGCGAATGCTAGAGGTCATATCAGATATTGACGAAGGGTCAATAATTGTAAAAGAGGGCAGTAAGATATGTTGTTTATTGATTGATAGGTATATCAAAACTTGCATAGAATTTTAAAGGAACCAAATGCATTTGAGATTTTGTTCAAAGTCATCGTGTATGATATAATCTATATTAAAGAGAGGAGATTCAGCAACAAGAAGAGGAAAATCAAATTATTGCAGCCAAATCTCTTCATAAATTGATTAAAGACAATTAACTTTAAGTAATGGAGTTACTCTAAATTTATGATTTGACTACTCAAATTCTAAAAATATGGTCATTACCAGTTTTGAATGAATGGATACATACTATGAATGCATTACTTAGAGTTATCAGCCTCGATATCATCCTTAATCCAATCTCATAATTGATACTATTGTTGACTGATGCATCACAACCAACGATTTCTCGTTAGAGTGCTGCAAAACTCATAGGCACCTTGGCATAAGTACATTCAATTATTAACTAAAGCTATTGGGAAATGATATCAAAGGGCCTTTATTGGACAGAGCTAGAAATTTGTGTTCTGATCATGACAAAGAAGTCAGATTGACCATGGCTGAAGATGTTATAGTGAAAGTGTGCCAATCGATATCTAGTGATTTGATAGAGTGTTATTTACTTGAGAAGATCATGGAACTGTATTATGACACAGACATTGTTGTAAAGAGTGCAGGCATGAAATTGTTCTACACCATAGCCAACCAATTGTCACCTGATGAAATCAAAAATAGATGTACGAAACTATTCATTGATCAAATATAAAGCTAGAGTGAAGAAAGTAAAGTAGTTATGTCTAAAATGTGTGGAAGAGTATATATGTTGGTAATTATTATCAATTATAAGTAGGTTAAAGGCAATTTGAATCAAAATTAAATATCTCTATTTCTCACTATTTATGCGTCATATGCCAAAAGTAAAAATATAGATGTGAGGATCAACTTTGTTTCCAATTTCCCTGCAATACTTTCTTTGAGTCTAAAAAAGTTTGAATTTTTTCAAGAACAATATATGTTGTGTTGCAATGATACCAATGAAACACTTCAAAGATCCATATTAAGCAGTTTTCATGAAGTTGTACTCTTGTCTGAGAATACAGATATTCTAATACAAGTATTTGTTAATTTCATGAAATCAAAATATTTAACAGTCTTACAATTGTTAATAATCAGATTTGATTCAATTGTCAATTCCTTCCAAAAACAAGTAGTTTGTATATCTTATGCGTAGTCAGTAACAACCCCAATTTGGTCAACCAGCCATTGAATTGCTAAATGATCTTATTGCAAAAAATCAGTGGGATTTACAAATAGATTTGTTATCCAAATTCTCAGAATGCCAATAAATATTTTCTGACATCAACACATTCCTCAATGTTATGCTCAGCACCATCAGCAAAGGAATACCAAAAACCAAACAATTATGTTGTCTAAACATTGCCAAGTACTTGAGCAACATCGGAGATCTGAGGAAGAGAAAGGATTGGATTATCTAGCTCTTTGAACTCTACTTTAAATCAGACAGCTACTTTAATAGAATCACTTTTATAGACATAGTCCAAGAATTCACTCAATACATCTCTAGAAAACTGTTCAAACAATATTAGTTCTATGATATTCTGTTCTACTCCAAGGATCCAATCCTTAATGTGAGGATGAGGTTGATCAAGGTATTTCCCTTCTTATATCTTTTAGATTTTGCCCATCCTTTATAAGAAGATAGATTCCAATGATGCACCGACTTTGAATATGTTCAATGATGCTTTATAAGATTGCATTCTCGGCGGATCTCGCTCTTTCCAATACATGATCTAACAAACCAAGGAAGAGTTGCTTAAGCCAAGTGACGAAAGCTATTTAGATCAGAAGGATCAAGAGATGCTGGAGAAGGAGGAGTAGATCTTTAAGAATGACTAGAAATAGAGACAATTATTATTGGATTAAGAAAGGGATGATTTGGAACTCAATAAAATAGACTTAAATGATTACTTGACCAAATACAAGAAGAAGTATCCCCTCACCAAAATAAAGATCACCAATCCAAGTATGCACAGTCAAACCACACTGCTTAAAAAACCTCAATTGTAGAATAATGCCACTTCAGCACTTCTTTTCAAGAAATCAGTTGACTTTGATTGCAATAAGAGTCCTCTCTTAGAAGCTTCGTCTTCTTTGAAAAAGCCTGGTCTTAAATCCAAAACACCTATGACCAAAAGTAGTTGTGACATTAAGAAGTAATTTAAACTTCCTAGTATTAAAAAGTGAAATAACATAATATTATAGATTTATTATTATTGTGATTATATATAGTTTCCTTGTGCATCACTCCATCTTCTTCTCATTCTCGATCTCAGGAGCTGCTTCGAATTAATTAGCTGGCAAATTGTTGTATTGCTATTAGACATCTAACTTGTGTTTCTCAGCCCTTCTCTTCCCCCAAATTATGAAACCAATAGTCAGAGCCAAGTACACGCAAGCAGATACAATCGCTGTGGTTTCTGAATTCGTCTAATTCTTTACGGGATATCTGTAAAACTCAATCTGGTATTTCAGGATAAGGAACAAGGACAACTACAATTAAATGAGGATCCATTACAAATAAGATGAATCCACATGCGAAAATGACAGTCCAGAAACGAATACAATCCATATTTAATATTAATATTAATGAACTGTTAAGAATATATTCGCTATTCTGACATTTTGGATGGAAAGTATGAGATTGATCAATTGGAATCCCTCCACAAAACTGAGAAGTATCGATCCACAACCACAGTTCAAACCAATCAATACAAAGACTTAATTGATGACTTGATTCAAGTAATTTAGAATCTTATACAACAGGCTCAAAGTAGATGTGCTGATAATATCTATCAATTGGGTTACATGATCAATTCTCAATCAAGCAAGAGATTAACTTAATCTGAATTTTCAACTCCTAAGCTTAATATGTCACAAGTCTCCCAATTTTCACAATACCAAACTCCAAGCAAATCCAATCAAAGTATAACTCCATCTCCTTAATTATTTAATCAATTGAATAACGAGTAACACATATTACCTAATTTCAAGAAATCTTTTGGATCAAATCGAAAAATTGATCAAGATTAAAAAATTGGACCAATCTATCCTCTTACGGATCATTAGAAAACACATGTCTAATTGCCCATCTTTTGTGTAATTAGTCAAACAAGAGTTTCGTAATAGTATTAATACTTTACAGTGATATACTTTGAAATCATTAATTATTATTATTTTTACTCTATAAATTCTTGTTTTTTTCTTTGGTTTTAATTTTATTCATAAAAACAATTGCAATATTACATGAAAATCAATAACAAACTAGCATTACATTCTAGTATGTATATATATATACTTAAATGAATGAATGCATTTGAATAATGTACTAAGTTATTTCAAAATTTCTAAATTTATTTTGAATTGCCCAATAGATCAAAATGATTATGAAATGCAAATGTATGATAATTAGACATTTAATTTATTGTGTGTCAAGGAATATTTAATACATTTATTATAGTATAATTGATGTGTATATTATATAGGCAGTTAATTATATTTTGAAATCAAAAATGGGAGCCACCGATTCGAAACCAATTACCAAGCTCTATGATCACTTCCGATAGATTAATGTTTATAACAACGGTATGTCTTAAAGTAGATGATCCTAGACTTCCCTGAGTGTTAAATCCTACAACATAAACGAGACCCACATCAGAAGCTGATTCTTCGCACTCTAAACATAACAGATGAGGTTCACTTCAAGAAGGCTGTCCAACAATACCAAGTGAGACACAAGATCAATCATCAAAATGTTCTCAATCTGAGCAATTACTTTTACCAATTTGAGTAATAACTCTGTGGACAATTCTACAAGGTTTATTTACTTTTTGAATACCCAACTGGGAATTTGGAGTTAGTTCCAGCCTTAAATGAAACACAATTAATTTAGTATTTGAAACAAGCAGTTGCAGGATTGACATGCATGCAGAAAAATGAGATCCCACACAATTCATTATAACTCAAATATCTGTATTTGATGGATGAAACAATAAAGGTGACAGACCCATAGTATTTTCAACATAACACCAATTTTATGCAGGTATTACAAAATCCAAATTGTTTGGAATGCATCTATCTATCCCCAATATTAGTGAAATCAATATAGTTAAACAACTGGTAACCAAAGCATAATGAGTACAAGAGTGATGTATTCACTTTGGGCATGCTCTTCCTCCACTTGGCTTTAAATCAACCAAGTTCGGATTGTTACTCATACGATCAAGGCTTGTTAATTGAAGATGTTTTGAATAGTAAACTATAAAAGTTGAAGCTGAGATATGGACAGCAATTTTGTGATTGGCTATCAAGTATGTTAGTCATCAAGGAAGATCAAAGACCAGATTTTTTATAATTGGAACACTACATTAACAATTAATAAGTTCTGAATAAACAATAATATATTCCCAATGTTATTTAAAGGCAGATAATACCAATCATAGATCCTACCTATTAATCTAATACCATATAGACACTACAACAGCATACAATCGTTGCTAATACTACAATTCAGCCATGCCTGACTCAAGTGAATAGTGTGTAGTAAATTCAATCAAGAAGATTTCAATAAGTTTAAAACATTTCCCCGTTAGAATATGTTCATTAATACACAATCAAAACAGATACTTCATAAAGAAGTCTCACCCCATTAAGCAAGATCTTAGTACCTCAATAACAATTGAAAGTGAGAGATAATAGGGATAGTTCAGTTCCTAGATTAAGAGGATCAAGATAAAGCAGCAAGGATCCGAATCAGACCTACACTTATGCTGTTCCAACAGTTCCTACTGATTTATCTATTCTTAGTAATAAGAGTGGGTAGGTTAAATAAATATATTTTCCTCCAAAACCATTATCTAATAAACTATCAAATACTAGAACAGTTACCTAGTAATAATAATCCAGATTGAATTATACAACTTAATAAGTATAAGAATATCAATTCAGTAGTTAAACGAGTAGCAATATTTAAAAGTAAGCTGCTCCAACTTAATCATTGCAACCTGATTAATGCGATACTCTACAATTCAAATAGCCAAGTGAAACTATTAGTAAACAGTCTTAATTCGATGAAAATATCGATCCTACACCAGAAGAAGATGTTGAATAGACAACCTAAAGGCAGGAATACTTCAAATTTTCTAAAATTCTTAGTGACTCAACCAATCTTCCTCAATAAATAACAGCAACATAAACTAAAGAGTTTTCATTACCATACGACATTCCTTAATTCAAAGCAGACAGTGTCAATCGACCAGAATTTGTGGTTGAACATTATTCAAATGGATCTCGCTATGAGGGGATGAAAGCCAATGGCATGAGACATGGACAAGGAAAGTTTTACTATCAAGATGGTGGATTATATGATGGAGGATGGAAAGAAAATAAGATGCATGGAGATGGTAATAAGTCAATTGTATTGCTTTTTAGGAACACTCTATTATGCAACAGGACAACCTGCCTATTAAGGACAATGGAGTGAGGATTAGTTTTAAGGTCATGGCACCCTCTATAATGAGCATCCGCAACCATTACACGAATCGTTTGATTACAGAGATTTTGACAATGTTGAAGAGTACGACATAGCATCATATATTCCTTAGTTATTGGATCAAGTATAGTGGCAACTTTGATCAGGACAACAAGGAAGGATAGGGAACCCTGTATCTAACCAATGGGGAGCGTTTTGTGGGTACATTCTAGAAGGATTTTATCAATGGTCCTGGAATATTCTATTGTATGAATGGTAAAATCATGGATGGCAGATGGATCAACAACAAGCTAGTTTATTGAATTATCTCATTAATTTTTGCATTTTACAACAGTTGATTAGCTATTCTCCTCATCTTTCCAATAATAATTTCTCATTGTATTGAGATTTTAAGGGAAATATTAAATTAAGTCATGTCTTCAAAAACATTAAAAATATTGATTTATTTAATTTGATGCAGGACCCAGAGCTCTACGTTCGAAATTTCTAGGAAGAAATTAGCTAAAGAAATAAACGCAAACAACCTTAGCAATTTCCTGATGATCAACGATTACATGAACGTCCTAGAGTTAGAAAGATCGAGCCTCCTTCTTAGATCATCAGTCAATCATTGCTTAAGAATCATAGTTATGTGTATTACAATCCATATCATCTAGGGCTGATCCTCTCAAAAATTTTACGAAACCGCTTATCAATTATTAAATTACTAGTCCATCTGGAAGAGAGCCATAGCGATACAATCACAATTTTTCGTATCTCGGAAAAGATAATATCTTTCGTAAGGAACCCTACAACCAAAATTAAAAAGATTATGCTCCTCAGCGATATTCACAGCAATCCAATGAATAAAGAGTTAATTATTAAAATGTAGGCAATATGCTTGTTGGTGGTGGCAGTCAACAATAGTTATAAACTCAAACACAAGTAGAAAATCAGTAAGTGACTTAATCATAATTGTAAAATTAATAAACAGAATATGGATATCCATCACAGCAACAAAATTATTAATATTAATTAGAATAGCAATAGCAATAACAATTACTGTAATAACTGGAACTAAAATAATAATAACTGTATTAGCAGTAGATGTAATACTAGCAGTAACAACTCTCGTAATCCTAATTACCATAACAATAATACTAATAATAACAAAATTAATAATCACAATAGTATTAGGCATATTAAATACCAACATAAAGTTACTAATAAAACTAGCAATTCTCTTCATAGTATAATCCTTATTAGGCAGGAACACCAAACACATATAAATTGAAAAGTGAAAATAATTAATAGCCTTTCAATTATTATGGGTAATTATCAATCTTAATGTATTTAGTTCTAGAGCATTAAAAAATTTAGATAGTACGTAAATATATTGAATATTTAAATTTATTATTAAAATAATTTTATAGTGCATCTAATGAAATCATCTTATATTGAGTTAAGATTGGAACATATCCAAAAATAATATATATTTTAAAAGATAAGTTGATTTATTTTATTCCACCATTGTTCGATAAAAGAAGCAAGTTTGTTTCTATTTCAATAATAATGCTGTGAATTAAGATCTTGTAAAGAAATTAATTTAGAAGCATTTATATATTTTACTTAATAAATAATATCCTATACCATAATGAATAAAGGATACTATTGAAATTAATTGGAAATTAGAGAGCTTAAGGGAAGAAGGCTATAAGTAATGATAATTATGCATAAATTACCTCTTTTTTTTTATTAAATCCTAAAGAAAGCGTTAAATTAATGTATCAATTTTTATTATAAAAATGAGGATTAATAATTATATATTAAATTAACTTTTGTTACATCTTCTTGCAATTTTTCAAAAAATTGATATATCACATTTTGCTATTATTCACAATGCTTTAAAGCAATTACAATATTTTTGAGTGTTTTGATAATTGTGAATTAACTAAAATTTATTTTACAATATTATGTGTTAATTTTAGATAGTTAAAATTGTGAGTATTTTACTTATGCTTAATTTATTGATGAAAAAATTGGTTATGAATGTAAGAATTCTGATATTTGTACCCGTGCTTAATTATCAATATATATTTTAATATTAAAATAATGATGCATAATCTTACAACATCTCCTAGATGTCCATTTAAATTTCCCACTGAACATATGAAATAGGATAGTAAAAGCATGACATTTAGAGACTTTATTCAAATGCAGCAAACCAAGGAGGAGCTGAAATCATCATTTCAAGATCGATAGTTTCAATAGTAAGGCTCTCCAATTAATTCGAAAAAGCAAAGATGGGAAAAATAGTTAAGCACACTCTTACGCTAAGACCCTTAGAATGAATTATCAATTAAGCATTCATCTTAATGTCAAATAGCCATGAAAGATTTCATAAATAAAACAAAGAATTTCAGAAGTCAAGAGTAATCTCCTACGAAAACTGCCTATCATTTACCAATGATAAGTGATTCCCAAGTAATCGTACTACCAAATACCCCTGTCCATTTTAAGTTTACTCCCATACAACCAAAAACAAAGGCATCCAATTATATTGGGTTAAGAAATGTACAAGATTAATTGGAGCAGTTAAAAAGGCCAAGAATACAGCCAACTCATAGAGACTTAAAATAGTAACCAATGACTTAGACTGAAATTATCAGCAAATTCTTTGAAACCAAATTTCAGAAGATAATAAAAACTCAGATAAAGTAATATGGTAGTAATGAATTACTTGATTAGCATTCAGAAACACTATATTCGCGTATTATACAAGATAGATAATTAAAGATGAAATTCTAGGGAAAATCACTAAAATACTTGAAGGATATTTACAAGAGCATTTTAGGAATTGGATACACTTAAGAGATCTTGCTTGATCCATTTAGAATGAGAAGCATCCACGCACCCTTGTTTATAAGAAAGGAACAATTTATTAGATTTAAGTATTTGTTTATAAATCAATTTATGGACATGGAGACTCCAGTTGAATTGTTATTTAAAGGATGTTATAAATTAGAAAATTTTAAACCATTAATATTAAATTAAAAAAGTGATTTTGAGATATTTGGGGGGGAGTTTGGAATTAATGAAATTGCTAAAAATATGTACGAGAAGATTTTTAAAGACTATACCCTAAGTCCATATTTCAAGGCTATAGAGCTAGAAGAATAAGCAATTAAATTTGCGAAATTATTTGCCTAATTAATAGATCATACTGAATCACCAAATTATACACTGGAAGTGTTGAGAGAAAGACATGTTAAATACAAGCTTACACATGTTTAATTGGCAAATTTTAAGTTTTATTTATCTACTACACTGCAAAAATTAGGAATCAGATACAAACACATTAGAATCTTACTAAGGAAAATGGACACCTATAAATTTGCCATATTAAATAAATCATCATTATAAGAATGTATAAACAATTCTCCTGGAGGGTACAGAGAATTCATTGAGAACTTTGTTCGTCTGTGCTCAAGCGAACCAATTCTTTTTGATTTAGTTTAAAAAAGGGGCAAATAGAGATTTACTGCCCATTGTGAAAATGTTTTCCATTATTTTTTTAGAGATAACGTCAAGTCAATTACTGATAGTGATATTGAAACTATTCATAAGAATAAAACTATAATTTCAGAAAAAGTCTTCAAAAAATTCAAAGAGAAGGCCTTGTAAGCAGTAAGCAAAGTGACTAATGATCCCATTTTATTAAGCGATTTCGAAGAAGATTGGGAAGAAATCACTCCTATTCTTTTGAATAAACCTAGAAAAACTGCCATCAAATAACTTGGTGGATAGTTTGTTGTCAATAGAATTGCATCTAAACTTGAAAATGAGATAATGTAACGACCTTTATTATACAAAGTTTTTGAAGTAAATAGTATAAATAAATAAGGATAATGAATCACCTGTTGGGTAAAATCTAAGATGTAAACTTAACTTAATTCTGTATGGACTTCATTTTTATAAAAGAACTGATATTGAGGTACTACATAAACGATTAAGAATAAGAGAATAACCTTATTTCGAATTTTAATAAGTACATATAATATTCAATAATTTAGGCAATGAAAACAGTGATGTAAGATGAACCTTAAAAATTATAGTTTGTTCTTGATGTAATAGATGATTACAAAAAACATATAGTTTTTGATTGATATCTTTATTGTTCGTATTTTTTATTATCTGAACCTTAATAATCTTATCTGATAAATATTTTTATAATATTGTTTATAACTTAAAGATAAGTTAGATAATCATTATTTGATCTCTTCATTTTACTATTGAATTTCAAAATGGAAATAAATAGAAGGATTGTAAAAATATATAAAATTTCTATTTAACTAATTTTATTTTAATTGATAATTTAATAGAATTGTAAATTTTATTAAAATAGATATATCTATGTAAATTAAACCTGGGTTTTGAAAAAAAGACTTATTTAATTTCATAATTTGTGATAATTTTTATTTATATAATTTTTGCTTAGATTATGTGCATTAAATAATAGAATATTTTTATGCGATCATTTTAAATTTTCATGTAAAAACTTTGCTGCTAAATCCAAAGCTTATTTAGCTATGGCTTAATTATAAACTTCTGGTCTGTCTTAGTTACAAAATGCATGTCCAACTCCAGGCCAGATTTTCACTTGCAAACTTTTATTTCCTTACTACTATGCAGTTAATTCTAATCGTTTTGCATCTTAGACTGATGAAAATCCTACCATATCATCATTTTGACCAAATTAAGCGAGAATAGGTCCATTCGCATTAGATAATTTGAATGTGTTTAAATCACAGACTCCATAAAATGGTGCAGCAGCAGAGATGATTTTAGAGGTTGTAATTGATGCTATGCTAAGTGCTCCACCCATGCAGAATCCTAAAATTCCTACTTTCTTGCAATACAAATCTTCTTTTAAATAACGAGCTGATTCTTCTATATCGATTAAAGCTTATTTCCAATCTAATCCAGAAAGTAAATGTCCTGCGTCTTCAGTATCCTTAGCAATTTTTCCTCTATACAAATCAGGTACAACACACTTAAATCCATAAGTACTCATGATATCAGCTGTTTTACAAATGGATGAATTTAGTCCCCACCATTCTTAAATTATTACCAAACCATAAGGAGCAGGTGTGACATAAACAGGAAGTTTTCCACCAATCGTTGTTGTGGGTGTTGCTTTTTGATAAACTAAGGAAAACAAGAATCTTGACTTTAAAATGGATCTTTGCATATAAATATATTTTATAATAAATTTCACAATTATTATGAAAATACTTATTTAAACCAAGTAGCCACTTCCTATAATGCCTATTAAGCCACCTCGGCATTGTATGCTTCAGGTCTGTCTTAATTCATAAAAGCATGTCCAACACCTGGCCAAATTCTATATTTCAAGATATTAATTACTTCACTTTTACATTTTTTCCGGCCTTTTACCCTGCATCAACTAATCTTTAAGCATCATCTGGAGAGGAAAATCCTTTCATTTCATCCTTCTCCCCAAATTACCCATAGATTGGTCCCTTTATGTTATCTAATTTGAATGTATTTAAATCGCAGACACCATAAAATGGAGCAGCAGCATTAATTTAATCTGAAAAAGATAAAGCAGCAATTGCTAAAGCTCCGCCCATACAAAATCCTGTTACTCCAACCTTTTTACATCCCATCTCTCTCAAATGCTTTGCTGCTCCTTCAATGTCTTTGACTGCTCCTTCCCAATCTAATCCACCCAAAAGATGGCCAGCTTCCTATAATAATAATGGTTCACATTACTTCTCTATTCTGGGCAACTTTGCCTCTATAAATATCTGGAGAAATGCATTAAAATCCCATTTTGGCTATCCTATCAGTTGTTTTCACCATTGATTCATTCAAACCCCACCATTCTTATATCACAATGATTCCAAACATGGCATTGTTCTGACTTAAATATCTGGGTGAATACGAATATATAAATAATATACCCTTCGCCATCAGGTCTTCCTGCAACTTCGAATGTACAATTCTTCTTTGCTGGTGTGTGTAGAGCTGGATTTGCTTGCATTTTTATAATAATTATATATATATTGTAATGTATTATAAGTACTGATATATTATAATAAACATTATAAGAAGCACTGTTCTGTGTTTCTTATTTTGGTATCGATATCCACCTTTATAAGTTCTAATCAATTTGATTACTATAATGGGGTAATTTTCAATCATCTACATCTTCTAAATAAGTCACAATCATAATTCCACAATATATGAAATTATTTTTTTCGTTGTTTTTAAAATATATCCCAAGAAGTAGAAGTTACATGAAATTCAAAGAATCTTCTAATAATTATACAGAGTAAATTAGAAATATAATTCACATTTATTTTAATTAATATTATTATCAAAACCCATTAAACGACTAATATAGTTGATCATATTAAATCAAAATGCATTATTCTAATACTAATATATTTTATATGATTAATTTTTATATTTTGATCTATGTAAATGTATTCAATCATTATTCAACTTCGGTCCAGCCTCCTTCAACATGAGCACTCTTCTAAACCAATGAAAACTAAAGTAATGAAATTAAAGTGAATACATCAAAGTTTGAAATGCAAGCTTGATCAGAGGTGTAAGTTACCTTCTTTCCATTATAATCGGTACTTTCAAATAATGTTACTCTTCCTTAAGGTGGAATTCTAATTGATCTAATCTATGGAGGGATGCTATCCTTTGAGAAATCAGGTGACTTTGAACAGAATTCAAATGATGCTCCTTTGTAATCACATTCGCTATAGAAAATTGCGCAGGCCTCCTTTGGTTCATACCATAGTTTGAAATCTCTGAAACCCCAAGATTCTACAATATACTATATTTTTATTACCATCAGCAGCATCTTAATTTAAGGTGGATGTAAATATCACTTCTGCCTTTGCAGCTTAGTGATTGAAGATTTAATCTACTCCAGTAATACCATCAAACCAAACTCCTTGTCCACAGAAATTAGCACCTCCAGTTTAGAGATTCCATGAAGTTTTCCATACTTCAGTACCATCAACTTTAATTATCATAAATTCTCCATCCCAAGAATCGATTTTGTAGATGGTAGATTAGAGTCTAAGTCTTTTGTGTGGGGGAATATCAAATGTCTTTGTAGCACTAGCACCAACACCCATAATATCAAAGCCTCCAACCATAGACTTACCACTACATTAATTAATTTATTTTCCTCCTTTATTTTTACTAAGAACCCACCCATTGATTCCTGTAAAGTTATCTTCCAAAAAGGACTATTCTAAAAGGATGAAATTTGGCAATGCTTGGCATTTTCCTTCAACCAATGACCAATTATTTTCACATTCTAAATTTATATAAAATGGTATTACTCTTGCAATCAGAATCTTTAGGTCCTGTACATTCGGCACAATTTTAAGAGCAGCCAGCATAGAAGATATATAAATCTCTTAAGCCAAAGGATTCGTTATTTGGAGCCTCGTTTAAAGTTGTAGTGAACTCAATTTTTGCTTAATCACCAGTGTGATCAATGTCAACCTCAGTTCTGAAGAACATTGATTTCCATTCAAAGACAGGACAACCGCATATCTTACCAAAATAACCTTCATGCCATTAGAATCTTCTCTCCCAAACCAATTTTCCATCGACTTTTATCTAAGCTGCCTAATTGTCCCAAGAATCAATCTTAGCCCAAAGTACTTTAATTTTTAGTTTGTAATGAGGATTAACTTTTAGAATTTTACTAACAACGGCCTTAGCTCCTGTCTTATCAAAACCACCAAATAAAGCGACACCTTTTTTAAATTATTATAAAATTTATACTTCCACAATTGGTGGCTGTTTTTTATCCACCTGCAACTTCCCATCCATCGGCTCCTAATGTGTTAGAATCCAATGATCCCCAACTCGACGAAAATGATTACCAGAATTCACAATTTTCAGGCTTATCATTCGCTTAGCAAGCAGAGCAACCCTCTGGACATCTTTCTATTGACAAAACAAAATCTCTGATAGCCCAAGATTCCTATTTCTTAAGCTTACAAAAAGTTACATTATCTGCAGCCTCGTTCAAATTTGATGTAAATATAACCACAGCGGTTGGACCAGTGTGTTTTACATTTAGATTAAGATCAAGTATCATTTCTTTCCAATCTCCACCTTATCCACACTTCTATCCATCACCTTCATTAAATTTAAATTTTCTTGACCAGACTAGTTAATCATCTATAAAAATGAATGCATCTTCATTATCCCATGAGTCAATTCTATATTAGAATCTAAGAATGTTACTTCCAGAATTGAACTTTCAAATTGATAGAAGAATGAGGAGGCAATTCAAATAATTTGCTTGCAACAGCTTTCCCACCAAACTTACCGAAACCTCCAAACATATTGGTACCACTACATGTTGTTATATGAGGTAGTCCACCAGCTACAACCCAACCTATCAAATTACATAAGAAAATTACCGTCAGCATCTTTAAAATCATTCCCCGAAAAGGACTAAGAGACTAAAATTGGCTCACCTAAGACACTAATAGAGCAGTAGGCTAAAGCCAACAACAAAATAGTTTGGTTTTTCATAAAATTTAATGATTCCATCTTAGTTCACAACATAGTTAAAAAACGATTTTTTTGTATTGAATTAATGTTGAATCAGATATTCAAATACTTACATAATTTATTACGTATTTTCAAATAATTCCTGAACCTAATATTCATTATTTAAATTTTATTTTAATTAATTCTGTGATTAAATCATTTTATACAAATTTCTTGTATTCAGTTGGTCTGCCATAATGCTTAGGTAAAGTAATCTCAATCAATTAATAAAATACATCATAAAAATTGAGTTTATTTGAGTAAGGTGAGGGCAAAAAAATTAGCAACCCTTTTGATTCTATATTCCTATAACTAAAAAATAGAGATTACTAAGAAGAATTATAAATAATGCATAAGATAGAAGTTACACAGAATTAAATTCAAGGATGTTCATACTTCAATGATTTTTGAATATTAATTATAATTTAAGAAATATTTTTATTACTCGTGGTTTGGGTTCTCCAAAATTTTAGTGAATTTATATATTTGTTTAAAAACGAAAATTTCTCAAATTTAGGGAATGAATTTTTGGAGTGTGAGATATTTTAGTAGGAAACCCAGATATAAATAACTTAAAAAAGAAAAAACGAAGATGTCGATTAGACTAATTGTAGAAATTTGTTAAAATTGAGTCAAGCTTGAATGGTTAATTGACTTCAATAACAACTATTTTTTGTTCAATTGATATTTTTTATTTGATTTTTCTGAATTTTTACTTCTCTAGACTTAATTCAAGGAATCTTCTTTATAACAACTTTTTAGATAATTCATAATAAATTTACTCAAAACCAGGTTTTTTCCTCTGTTGTCTTTAGAATTTTTGTTGAAATAATGTTTTTTGTGTATTTTTTATTTAAGTAAGCTTTATTCTTATAATTGGTTTTTAACCTTAGTTCATTAATTATAGTATAAATTAAAGCTTTTGACAAAATAATTTTATTTTTTTTTTCCCTTATTTATTTTGATTTATTCGTTATTTTATTTATATAAAGTTCTTACAAATATATAAATTTTTTTTTATGTAAATATAATTATAATCTGCTCTGAAATCCTTAAATCAATAAATCCTTCCAAGGTATGATTTTATTTCATGTAATAGTATAATCAAGTATATCATAGTAATATGGCTATTTAATAATAAACTTATATTTACAAAAATATATAATTAAAATAGAAAGAATACTCATAAAAACTAATAAATAAATTATTCTGCTTTTCATAAATATTAAATATAGAGTTCCATGATTCCATGAACAACAAGACCTTAAAAATATTTTTAATTTATTTTTCTATCTATGCTTATTTTACGTATATGGCCAAAAATTGAATGAATCATCGTATTTATAGTACATTAGAATTTAGAATTTAGATTTTAATTTGTGTTTTGATAATTTCATCTATTTCAATTTTTAGATTTATCTAGTAAAAATCTTTGTCAATACGTATTTTAGTAATATTAATTATAATTTTATTATACATTTTTATATTCAATAACAATAGGACTGTTAGCAAACAATTAAAATTTAGCAGTAGAAATTGACTTTTCAATGATATTTCATCTTTTTGAATTTAACATTTCACATTTAATTAGAATATTTCATTAAAAAATGTCAATAAAAGCATAAAGTGAGGGATTTTAAATTATTAGAGAATTTTGAACTACTTGTGTTTAAAACCAGATTAAAATGCAATTAATAAGAATATTGATCAGTTTCAAGCGAATTGAAAGTATATTTTGAAATAATTAATCTAATGGTACATTACTTATATTTTGTATTTCTAATTAGATTCAAGCAGATTCGAAATTCTTTAGGAACATTTCTATTAGGTTCTATATAGATTCATATTCATTATATTAATTCTAAACAGCAGATTCGGTTATTTTAAAATTAAATAGGTCTCTTGCACTAAAAAAGAAAAAAAGAATATTTGAAATTTGATAGGTGCTATGACAAAGTTGTTTATTCTAACATAAATCGAATAGGCTATGGAATAATTTAATTTATTAATAAGCAATAATTTAATGAATTTATCGTTAATAATCAAAATAGCTCCCTTATCTTTTGAAAAGAATCTACATTACAACCTCAAAATAAATTTTGTTTCATTGAGAATTCTTCTAAATAAGTGCTATTTCATCGAACTAAAGCATTCTTTGTTTAATATCTTTACGAATAAAAAAAAAAACCAAATAGAATTTTGAATTAAAACCTTGAATTTTTAGGAGTTCAAAATTCATAATTTTGGAAAAATAAAAAATAATAATTTATGTAAGAACAATTAAATTTAAGATGTGAGGGGTATAATATTTAATTCATTTCTATGGATAATGAAAATCTTATCAGATACAAAGCTAAATTATAAAATGAATATTTAGCTAATGACATAATGATAACAGGAAAATATTTTAGAGAGGTTGTCTAATAAATCGATGATTAAACCTTTGTTGTGAAACATCCTAAGGGGTAGACGCTAGAATAATTTATTCAAGCGAGTAACTGGATTCCAGAAAATATTGTTGAGACTATCTTGATTTAAATTCTTGAAGGATTAGCTATGCTATACTGTAATCGTATCCTAGGGAGATGTTTTAGTATTGACAACATAATATGGGATGGAACTAATATTACTATGATGAATTTTGGATTATATCCTGAAATTAGTGAAACGCTAATCAATTATAATCATAATTTGGATNCATTTTTATATTCAATAACAATAGGACTGTTAGCAAACAATTAAAATTTAGCAGTAGAAATTGACTTTTCAATGATATTTCATCTTTTTGAATTTAACATTTCACATTTAATTAGAATATTTCATTAAAAAATGTCAATAAAAGCATAAAGTGAGGGATTTTAAATTATTAGAGAATTTTGAACTACTTGTGTTTAAAACCAGATTAAAATGCAATTAATAAGAATATTGATCAGTTTCAAGCGAATTGAAAGTATATTTTGAAATAATTAATCTAATGGTACATTACTTATATTTTGTATTTCTAATTAGATTCAAGCAGATTCGAAATTCTTTAGGAACATTTCTATTAGGTTCTATATAGATTCATATTCATTATATTAATTCTAAACAGCAGATTCGGTTATTTTAAAATTAAATAGGTCTCTTGCACTAAAAAAGAAAAAAAGAATATTTGAAATTTGATAGGTGCTATGACAAAGTTGTTTATTCTAACATAAATCGAATAGGCTATGGAATAATTTAATTTATTAATAAGCAATAATTTAATGAATTTATCGTTAATAATCAAAATAGCTCCCTTATCTTTTGAAAAGAATCTACATTACAACCTCAAAATAAATTTTGTTTCATTGAGAATTCTTCTAAATAAGTGCTATTTCATCGAACTAAAGCATTCTTTGTTTAATATCTTTACGAATAAAAAAAAAAACCAAATAGAATTTTGAATTAAAACCTTGAATTTTTAGGAGTTCAAAATTCATAATTTTGGAAAAATAAAAAATAATAATTTATGTAAGAACAATTAAATTTAAGATGTGAGGGGTATAATATTTAATTCATTTCTATGGATAATGAAAATCTTATCAGATACAAAGCTAAATTATAAAATGAATATTTAGCTAATGACATAATGATAACAGGAAAATATTTTAGAGAGGTTGTCTAATAAATCGATGATTAAACCTTTGTTGTGAAACATCCTAAGGGGTAGACGCTAGAATAATTTATTCAAGCGAGTAACTGGATTCCAGAAAATATTGTTGAGACTATCTTGATTTAAATTCTTGAAGGATTAGCTATGCTATACTGTAATCGTATCCTAGGGAGATGTTTTAGTATTGACAACATAATATGGGATGGAACTAATATTACTATGATGAATTTTGGATTATATCCTGAAATTAGTGAAACGCTAATCAATTATAATCATAATTTGGATACTCTTCTTTTAGGATAAATAGCTTATTGTTTGATAACATGCACGTCAAAGGTTGAAAAAAACTACATAGAAACTTTGATTTCTCCTCCTATTTCACAAACATTAAAAGAGTTAACTAATCGAATGTTAAGTCCAGAGAATGAAAGAATTTAATTGTGGGAAGTAGCAGAAAATTTAAAAAATAATCTATCTGAGGATGCATATAAATTTTACGTAAATAAGTATTAAAATTGTTGTAAAACTCTTAATAAAATCGTAGAGGAGAGAGAATCATTTTTTTGTTCCACAATTGATATATTTGATTAACAAAAATCAGAATAGTTTGAAAGTCGAGAGTAGATGAGTTACCTCTTATATTATAACGATAAAATAGATGAGGACTAAATCATTTGGGATTAGTTACATGAAGAATTGTATAAGATTTATATTTTGACAAATTTAAAAGAAATAATTAAAGAAAAGTATTTTGATCAAGAAAAATCGATTTACTTGGATTAGTTAAAATTCATTGTTGATAAAACAATTTTGATAGTAATGAGTAAGTTTGAAAGATATTTGTCAACCCAATTTTCTAGAGAATCTTTTAGAAAATTAAGAATGATAATAAAAGATACAATTTATTGTCAAACGTAATTTTTCATTGGAAATGATATAGAAGCCATCAAAAGTTCAATTTAGGTCAAGAAAAATATTGAAAAACACTTTCAGAATGTAATAAATTATAATTATTGAATTTTAGGCAATTTTCGAAGATGACTTTAATGATATAAAATTAGCCTTTAGAACTTATGTTTTAAATGTATATCGATTTTATTAGAGAAATGCTTAAAATTGCTAGGATCCCCAAGAAAAAAGGGAACTATCTAAAATTTAGTTGCAAGTACTCATGGCTATAATTTTGAACTAAGTAATAAAAAATAAGGAAATTCATTTTAAAACTGTTAAGAGAGTTGTTGGAACAGATAAAATAAGGTTGAATGATATAGAAATTAGATTTTTTGAATTGGCTTATGTTGAGGATATTTAGGAATAGATTTCTGAAATACATTAAATTTATTTTTCTAAGTGATAAATCATATAAGATATAATAATTTCATAAGATATTTGAGTATAGATTATTCGAAATATTGGAATCTAACTCATGTCTACAGAGGGGGCATCGAAGATCTTTCAATAACCATTGCATGCAGCATTTGGAATGGAAAAAATGGTTCAAATGACAGGGCAATTAGATTATGGTATCGTTTTCATTAATCTCTTGATAACAAATAGGGCTGATTATGTATCGATAAATACCAAATTGCTAAATTATCTTGAGTGTTTTTAAATTTTTCTTTGTAGGACATTTCTTTAATCATAAATAAGATTTTTCCTATGATTTTCCCTTTGTAATGAAAATGGAATTCTTTTTTTTTGATTGAATAGATAAAATAAACAAATAAAAGCACAACAATTATTATAATTTAAATTGTCCAACTCAAGATTAGTAATATTATTTGAAGTTGTATAAGGGGATTAGTTCTAACGAATAAGAGATGATAATTGTTGAGAGCTTAGTAGGTGGTAAAATAATGAAGTAATTTTAGAACGACTATATATTTTGAAAAGGACTTTTGTTAGAGAGTGTAAATTATCATGCATCCATTGAGTGGTTTGAATAGAGAGACTAGTTCCTAAATAGTAAAGAAAGTGAGGCAATGATTCAATTCCAATAAATTCATCTATTAGTCATACTCGCTAATTTCAGAGTATTTCAAATTGTCGGTGAGAGCACTACATAAATTTAATATAACATACTGTAATATTGCATACAATATAAATGCAATAACGTCATATAAAAAATTAATGATTATAAAATGTTCTTGTGATTTGTCTTGAATTTCTTTGTGATATACCAAAGTGAAGATAAGTTTGAAGGTATAATAGCAACAAATGCATAGACAAACAATATTAGCCTCTCTTAGGGCCAAATCAAAATTAGACAGACTCTTAGACTTGTTCTAGCTTTAGTTTTAAATTGTATCTCCATCCAAAGGGATCACCATAAGTTCAACACCAATCATATCGAATGATAAATTATAATTATTTACAATCTCGAATTATTAATTTAATGCTTGATTAAATTTAATATATATTACAATATATGACTTATTAAACAGTTGTTTCGGTTCGTACTAATAATTAATTATGACAAATTTTATTAGAATTAATATTATTGAAATGATGCACTTATATGAACATATGTCAACCTTTGAATTCTATTAGGACTTCGGTAATTTTAACTTCATAAATGATTAAGTTTGCTTCAAGATCTATTAATATTTTTATGCAGCAATCAAAAGTTCCATTTGCACATTACAAAGTACCAGAGGCCAAAGAGGATTCCTATGTTACTGGATTGAAACTAGCCAACTCATTGAAAGGCTCTGAGTTAGTGCCATTTATCCCAATAAATGGTAGACAAGTGAAGTATTTTTCAAAAATAACCTAAAGCTTCTATTATTGTGGTCCCACTGTATATAGTAATTCTCATTTGGGTCACGCAAGGTATGATTAGTTATCTCATCCCTTACTAGAACCTACCTGGGAATTGATGTTATAAGAAGGACCTTGAGAGACTATTTTCACTACGATCTGCTGAGTGTTATGAACATAACAGACATAGATGATAAGATTATCACAGGAGCTAATGCGGCGAAGCAAGAATTCCTTGAATTTACAAAAGTATGGGAGAAGGATTTCTTTGATGCCATGGAAGCTCTAAATATTGAACTTCCTGATGTAATCACTAGAGTCAGTGATTATGTTCCTGAGATTGTTACCTTCATTTAAAAAATCATTTCAAATGGGTATGCTTATGAAAGCAACGGCAGTGTGTATTTTGAAGTTTAAAAATACATATCCGATGGAGTATAAAATTATAATTTGATTTTTCCATTAGCACACCTACCCAAAGATGAGACCAGAAGTGAATGCTGAATTGCTTTAGGAGGGTGAGGGTGAGTCCTAAGTAAACAAGTAATCGGAAAAGAAAAGTCCATATGACTTCGCATTATGGAAAGCAAGTAAACCTGATGAACCAAAATGGTAGAGTCCTTGGGGAGAAGGCAGACCTGGATGGCATATTGAATGTTCTGTCATGGCTAGTGCAATATTAGGAAACCCAATTGATCTACATGCTGGAGGTATTGATTTGTTGTTTCCACATCATGATAATTCTCTGGCATAAGCTGAAGCATGTTTTAATTGTGAACAATGGATCAATTATTTTATACATCTTGGTCATTTAAATATTGCTGACAGAAAGATGTCAAAATCCCTCAAAAACTTTATGACCATCGAGGAAGTTCTCAAGAGATATACTCCAAGATAAGTGCGTTTGAACTTCGCAATTCATCAATATGATGCTCCTTAAAATTATTCTGAGGAGCAAATGGAGCAGGCTATTGCAAAGGACAAATCATATTAAGAATTCTTCTAAAATACAAAGATCTATCTCAGATAATCTCAGGTAACTGATGCCTAAAAGTGGACAGAAAATGACTTCCAGTTGAGTGCTTTGTTGAGATCGACTAAACAAATCATTCATCAAGCCTTAACAAACAACTTTGATTTTCCAACAGTTGTAGATGCCACAAACAAATTAATAAATTAGGTTAATATCTAGATTGCAGCTAAAAATGTCAGAGCTCCTCTTATTAGTAGTGTGGTTAATTATGTCAACTTTATTTTTGGAGTAAATATAGTTATTTTACATTGTAGCTTTTGGGAATTAATTACCAAACATTATTTTCAAATCAAATTGATATTCAGCCATTGATGGAATAGGTTTGCTCTATAAGAGATAAAGTCAAGGTGGCAGCTAGAAACAATGATTTTGAAGCTGTTACAAATGCTGTGTCTTAAAAGTAATTAGAATATGAGAAGAACATTTCAAATCACTTGGTAGATGCTATCAACTAATTTTAATAAGAAGTATTGGTTGCATCTCAAAACAAAAACAAGTAGTAAATATTTTAGTTATGTGATAAACTCAGAGATTAACAATTATTCAATTTGGGAATCAAAATAGAAGACAAAGATAAAGATTAAGTATTAATATGATTATTATAAATTAGGCTTCAGTTTGGAAATAATATGATGTTTAAGAATTGAAATTGGAAAGAGAATAATAATAGGCTCTACTTCAATAAAAAGAACAATAGAAGAAAAAAGAAGAATAAGAAAAGTTAGAAAAAGCTAAACTGAGTCCAAAAGAATTCTTTTCTTAGCAAGCAGATAAATATTCAGAATTTGATGAGACTGGTTTACCAACTAAAGATAAGGATGGAAATGAATTATCTAAGAAATAGAAAAAGGTGGTTTAAGAGTTATGGGAAAAATAGAATAAGTTGTACAATTCATATTTAGAATAATAAAAACAATAGCAATGAAACAATATTAATGCTTTATAAAATTAATATATTAAATTAAAATGGTAATCATATTAAATTTGCTACTTCTTATGGTCAACATTGATGGAAGCTCAGGAGAAGTCATAACAACCCTTGGCTATCAATTGACTAAGAATGGGAGGGAATTTTAAAATAATTAAGGGAAAAAATTTTCAATTAGCGAATCATGCAAATAAATTGAAATTGGAAACCCAGACCTAAATTCAAAGGTCGATACAAACTCCTATTACTTTTTGGTAAAATTAACTTGTAATGACATTGTGGATGACGAGGAGTTTTTTAATTAAGAGAGAGATGTTGGAAATTCAACTATCGATAAGAAGGGAACATTCGATCTATCTCCTTATTAATGCACATTAAATGTAACATTAGATAATTCTGAACACTGTTGCTGTCCTGAACGAAAAAAGTAAATCAATATTTAAATTAGTGGTTTTCAATTTAAAATCCTGAATTGACAGCCATCATCATCATACCAATTCTGACGTTTTTCTTATTAATTGGTGGTTGTTTATTTTGCTTAAAATAAAAAATAAAAAAGGCAGAGTACATCATAATAGAACAATGATAATATACATAATATCATTTTTATTATTAATTTTCATCATTTTTAACTTCTGTCACGGATTTAGAAAATCTTAGCAAATCAACTTCGCTAGTTACAAATGATTTTAATAACGATTGCATTTCCTCCTGCTTTTTCTTCGCTATTTTTTACTGAGTTGTTAGCTTTTCATTCGGTTTGAATTACATTTGTAAATCTGGATCATTGATTAATTAAACTGCTCTAGACATTTTTAATGCTGTCTATTCTTCAATCTTATTGGCTTACATCAAGGCAAAACTAGTATTACTATAGATATACATACTTGACAGTAGATTTCATTTACTCATTAGTCGTTCTCATATTCTTTAATCGAGTAGTTTATCTTGAGAAAAACGCATTGTATCTATCGATTTATTAAGACTGCAATCTCTGTAATTATTAACGATTTTGTAGAAAATTTAGAACTCTCTATTAATAAGTTTCTTTTCTCAAGATTGTCTCTTCTTACAATCTTTTTTCTTTCCTTACCATAACCTCACCAACATTGCGTGATTCAATTTTATGCGAATGATCTTATTGTAGATTCTATATAACTTTTTTGAATTTTTCACTGTCAACAGACTTTTTTGTTTGTATCTATTCGATTTGTTTGGCTAGCAAATTATTAATAATTGGTTATTATTTTGAGTATTTAATGATTACATTCTCTAAATTTTTTTCAAAGTCATCTGGTACTTATCTCTTGCCAAAATCTTTATGAGATTCAAAATGGACGTCAACAATGCCTATTAAATTGAATATTAGATATCTATACGTCTTTATTCTAATTTCAGTTTCATTTTTTCAAGATATTCTTCATATTTTTAATTTTGTTTTTCTTGAAAGGAATGTTGTCTTTACTTTTTCATTTATCTTGCATTTTTCATGTGTTCTATTTAATTTCTTCTCATTTCTTCAAGTTTATGTATTTTTTCATCTCTTTGATTAAATTAATTAATTACATCAATGAGGCATTTTTAAGTAATTCACTTCTCTTGTTAATCAAATCATCTTCTTGCTTCTTTTTCATTTTATGATTGCTCTTTAATTTCTCATTTACGATCTCCAAATGCTCTTTTACAGGTTAAATTTTATTATCATAATCTGTTTTTAAAGCTTTTCTAACTTTCTCTATTTTATCATCTTGTTATAATTTATAATCAGTTCTCCTCTTCTCTATATCCAATTGAAATAATAATTATTTCTGATAAATTTATTTTTTCTTCTACAATTTGTCAGACATCATTTAAATTCTTGACTCAGCAAATTATTTCGATTCATTATCCACTCCAAAAGTACGTCCAATCTCATTCTAAATTCCAAACTATTCCGATTTCTCAACCAAATCATGTCTTCTTTTTACTTTCCTCTTCTATTGGATAATTTAATAGCCCCACTCTATTTTTGTAACCAATAAATACTTGCAATTTTGTAAGCATAATATTTAAAGCGTAAGGCTTAGACCTATGGATCAGGATCATAAAAGTCAGAGAATTTAACAATTCTAAAAAATTCTAAATCGATGCCGAGTTATTGACCCAAGAGTTATGTCTAGGGACTTAAAGGTTGTAAACACTCAATGAATTTGTTTAGCTGATCAACGGCTTCATTAGCTCTGCCCTCCTTTATTAAATTGAGAGCATCTGGGAGACTGAAATTCATTATTTATATTATATAACTCAGTCTTTCTTGAAGAATTCAAAAGGCTTATTACAATTCGGGCACTCATCTCCTTCTTTTGGTTCATCACACAATATGCATTCCCGCTCATAATCTATTAAAAATAGAGTGTTTTCTATTACCTTTCTTGATTATGCGAGGCAAGAGTTCCAATTCATACAAGATCTAGAATTCGTCGTAGCCTCCAACAAAGATATTGTTGATGGTGACGAATGGCAATTGATAGCGATTCAAGATATCTTTGACCCACCCTTGGGCCATTTTATTATCAACAAGATCGAATTTATAGAATTTGATGTTTTTGACTTTCAACATGTGAAAGAGTTGCATTTGGTCGCTTCTGATCTTTTAATTTGTGGCAATGGAAGAGTAATACACTACCACGGGCTCTCTTTTAGATTTTACTGTTTGTCGTATGGCCTTAAGAGTTTTGTACTTCTTCCAAACTAATTAAATAGAGAGAGCTGAGATATTTTTGATCTCATTCTCCAATTATTACTCTTCATCAACCTCTTCTTAAGGTATTTGATCCATTTATAAATTAAATATTTATATAATATTAATGCATTCTCGATTTAATCATTAGGATTAGATTTGGATCAAAACACTTAATATGAAATTAACAGTATTTCGAAGATAACTCAAATTTTATTCCTTCTAGAAGTAGATTACAAGAAATCTATATATTGATTGTTAATTGTAATAATATTATTGTTCATTTGGGTTCAGTGTGTCCAACGCTTTTGCTGGCCTCATAATAGCCAAATTCAGAGGGCAATCTATAATTGCCAGGAGCAGGTGTTTAATCTAATTATAATCCATTTATTTACGTTTTTCATTAGATCCTGTTCTCCTGGCTTCTTTAGGAAAGCTTCTCACATTCGAGTCGTGGAATTTGGATACAAAATATCTGCCATCCTGTATATTTGTTGAATTATTATACTTATTAGATTCCGGTCTTTTCAAGTCCATATTATCCTGGACCTGGCACTTTAGTAGCTAATAACATAAGAGAGGGACTCATTCTTACAATAATCAGTGGTAAATCTTTTTGATGATTTTGGATTGAATAAAGTAGCACACGAATTGCTATATTTTGAGATTGGATATCTCCCCTTTTCATTGATAGCTGGTAATGATTCATATTATCCTGGTCCTGGGACTTTGGCATTGGAGATTAATGAGCTTTTTTATGGTTTAGGTCTCATAGTGTATCTAATATCACTCAATGTCGTTCCTAAGTCATAGGTTCCAGGGGCTATTAGATTTAATTGATGAGTTTTAACCTGGAGTCTTGAGATTTAAGGTGCCAAGAATGCCTGTGCTGGCCATTTTATCTCTACTCACACCAAATTTATATCCTTTGTTCTTTTTCTGATTATTTTAAACATCACTGCCCAAATCATATTGCTAAGGAGAGGGACTTGGAACAACCACTTTGGTGAAATCAATCCTGTAATTTAGTACTATTTTATACTTGTTGCCTTTGCCAATTCCTGCTGATCTTTTTTCTATCATGGTGGGAAGATTGTAAAATGCTTATTAGCAACTAAAATTGCCATCACAATTTATTACAATGTTGGATTGGCTAATTTGCCAAATCTCTCGGATTTGGAGAAAGTCCACAAATTCTTTGAAGGACTAAGGTTTAAAGGGGATTGGCAAATCTATTGGCAGGTCGAAACAGTTATTGACATTATAAAATTATTATTGTAAATCAATATGGGTGAAGCTGTTTATAATACTAAAATCTATTTCACTCATATCGCAGGTTATAATATGATAGAGCATCCTTTGTGTGTATATCTATAGAACTAATTGTTATTGATGAAAAAGTATAAAATTTAACCAATGTGTCAAGATATTTAAGTCAGAAATTAATCTAATAAATTTTTGTTTAAAAAAGACTGGGAAAAATAAACTATAATTACTATAGGTAATGGAAACTCAATGTCTAATAGTTCAGTCAGCAAGGGGAGGATTACTATTTATAATTATAAAATTCAATAATTTTATGATTTATGGTGTAAAATTCAAACAACCTAAGTGGTATAAATTCTATATATGTCATCAAAGGTTGCTAGCTCTTCTTCCTTTTGTTTTCTGAGTTCCAAGTAATGTTAATATGAATCGTTGTAATCCTAAGAATAAGTATTCGATAATTACATCTTAGCTGACTTAATAGGCTATATCGATTTGCTTAAGTCTTGCATTGCATTATCTAGCAATACCAACTCTGCTGGTTAATTGATTTGTGAGTTTGATCTAACATTAAATAAAATTAGTACAAGATTCTCTTTTTCTCCAGCAATCTGCTTATCAAAGTATTGATTTTCCAATTCAATGTGTAATTTAAAGTCAATATAGATCATAGAACTTCTGACTTCGTCTTCTTGTTCCAAATCTAGTGATTTTTTTGAATGTTTTTCAATAGCATCCAACACTTTTCTGATATCCTAGAAATGAATTAAAAATATATTATACGCTTAAATCTTCCTCTTCTTCTGTCTATGTTTAACCGCCATTGTCCTTATTGTCTTAGTTTGAATCTCCACCCTTATTAGCATCATCATTATTATCTCCATTGTCATCACCATTATTATCTCCATTGTCATTTCCATCATCATTGGATTCTTCTTCACCTGTTGGACTGACTGGGTGTTCATCTGTTTTGCTATCATCATTAGATTCTTCTTCTCCTGCAGGTTCATCTGAATGTTCTCCATTGTCGTCTACAGAACCTTCTTCACCTTCAGCCTCTTCCTCTGTATCGTCTTCTTCTTCTTTTGGTTCTGGCTTAGGTTATGGTTTTGGTTATGGCTTGGGTTTTGAAGATCCTCCTTAAGTTCCTGAACCTCCTCCATTAGTGAATTTAATGTGTAAATCATCATCACCACCTGTGCCATCATCGTTTTAGACAACGATAACAGTGTTAATAGAATCATCACATTGACTAGGTATAAGGACAACTGCACTATCAGCCTTATCGTCACCATCTCCTGATGATATGACAGTTGTCTATTATTATTGAAGGAGCACTTTGTTAGCATTTCTCTTTCCTCTTGTTTGAGTAAGTGCTGATTCAGTAAGATCTTATTCGTCGCCTTCGATGTTTGGCAATACATAGGAACCATCATCATTCATTTAAATTTGTTCAACCATAGTTAAGAGCTTGCCTGTTTGATAGATCTATACGAATTTGTGTACTTTTTATAGAAATTCTTGCTTTTAGGCAGGTGTAGCATTGGAATCAAGTTTGTCTAATTATTCTCTCAAGAATTTGACTAAAGCTAATGCAATTTTGTAATTCTTGATATCATGTACGTAATTGTTGCTTGCTTAACATCTATTGATAGATGATGTATGTACCTATTGACTTCCAAAACACCTAATCTTTGAGAATTCAATCCTTGTCTTTTTTACATCCAAGCTACGAAATCATTAGTTATTTTGATATCCCTCTATTTGCTTTAAACATCTTCATCTTTCTTTGCGCATTCACTTCTTTGCTCTGATGCTGAGAAACCTAAGGCGTCTATAATCGATTGCTTATTTTTCTTATGCAATTCCCAAGCTGCATCCAAGGCCTCGATGTCTAATTACACATTAGTTTTCAAATCTGTCAACAGTTGTTTGACAGTATCAAGATCTGAATTTGCATGCAACGAATACATGCAAAGAGCCACTATAATCAGTGTCCACTTCATTATATTATTAATAACACAAAAACGGATTTCCCAATCATAATTGCTTTAAAAGTTCATAATATAATTGTTTAGTTCTCTCATTCAGCTACTATGGAATCTCCAAGTTTAGAATCACTATATGGTCTCCCTTCTTACATTGCGATTGTCCATATTGAATCCCATACTGTGGGATTTACAACTTTGTTCTAGGCTACTGTGCTCCTGGAATTGAAATCTACTTTATCAATCAATGTCCCAACCTCTAAAGCTCCCCAAATAGTTTGAATCTGCTTCTTACATCCCAACACCATCTCACTCACACTCAACTCTAATTCACTTATGATATTATTTCCATCTCTCCTCAAAGTATTGTCCTCCTGAACTTCCACCTCAATCAACAGATCTCCTGGTTCTCCAGAGTATTTACTCTACTATCAACTAGAACTCAATACTGCATGACCATATCTTGACTATCTGATTATGGTTCCATTCTAAATTCCCTTCGGTAATTCTATTTCAATCTCAAATTCTTTTTCAACTATACCACTCCCCTGACAAGTTTTACAAGCATCTCTGACTACCTAACCCCATCCATCACAATTAGTACATTTTACTTCCATCGAACTACCTCCATCTGAATAAAACAACCATCCTGATCCACCACAAGAAAAACACTTCTGTGCTGATTTTCCTGGAGCGCATCTACTCCCCTTACAAGTTTCACATGTTTTCTAAGCTCTATACTCTAGTTTATGCTTTCCACCAAAAACAGAATCTGGGAAACTCAATTTCAATTCCAATCGAATATCCTCTCCTTTTTTCTTTGCATAGTATGCTCTCTTTTTACCGTGTTTCTATTGGAAGAATTGATCGAACTCACTGAATATTGACTCGTATTCTGCTTAATGAAATTTTGAATAATATTTGCCCTTCGATTATTTCCTCCTTGCTTTTTATTAATAACTATTTGCATTGCCTCTCAACTCATCTTCAAAATCTTCTTCATCATTATTATCATCTTAAACTCCGCAAGTATCATTCATTTTTCTTTTGTTCTAAATTAGAAATATTATTACATCATCCTAAAGAATCTCATAAGCATTATTCACCTGAGTGAACATCTTAGCAGCATCCTTCTCTGAGTTTTTATCAGGATGATACCTCTAAGCCAATTTATAGTAAGCTTATTTTATTTCTTGTTGGGAAGCACCCTTATTTATACCTAAAACTTTGTATGGATTAGAAAGAGTTGAAAATGTATAAATTAACTTTTTAATCATTGATAATTATTTAATCACATTATTTATTATTTATTCACATTATTTATGAATGTTAAGGGGATATAAGTTCCTCTCTGTTGGCTATTATACTAACATCTTATTTGATTAAGAGATGTTGAGTCTTAGGGCCTACAAATCTGGATTAGAAATTGGAATTTTGGGATCCAAGCATTTACGAATTCTAAGTTTCATTTAATCTGGTCTTGGATCCAACAAATCTCGATTGAAACACTGGTTATCTGAAATTTTGTTGGCTTAATTGAGTATTTGGATTAAATTGAGTTTGGGATGGATAGGCCTAGTAATTAGTATTGAATTGTTATTCAAAAGATGCATTAACCTCTTAAGGCTTTTATTTCTATTGTAGTTCGTATTGATCCTGAATCCTTGGCTGTGTTGAGATAACCTACTAGACTTTGGGTGCATTCAAAAACACAGTTTTGGAATTGGATTTATTCACATAATAATTAGTTGTTTCAAGATGAGTCTCTTCTTAGTACATCTTATTCTTAGGTTTGTATTGTTTCCTTAAGAGATTTGAGATTTGCACATCAATTGAAGAAGTAAAAGGCATTACTTTTTGAAGTTAATTGATTTGCTCTTAGATTTTTTTGGTTTCTTGTTACTCCTTTATCTAATACTCAACTTCACTAAAATCATCCACATGAGGTGGCCAATAATCATATACATTTGGTGCTCTGCCTCCATGTCTTTACTCCAATTATTTGGGTTTGATATAATTGAACATCAATGAAAAATCATTCGTTACGAATTCAATCTTGTGTCTCGAATTGTAAGGTATAAATTATTCAACAATCTACCAAGTAATTTGTATAGATGTCTATGGTTGTAGGATGAACATTCGTTCCAAATAACAAGGAAAGTTCAACTTTAACATATCGAAAATCTGGTTCAAATGCTATCATATTTGTTATGGAGGAATACAGTAAAAGGAACAGAAAATGCAGTTGTGTTCTTGGCTTCAACAATCACAAACCAACTCTCCACCTTCCCAGGCACTAACATGTAATCTTTAACAACCATGAGTACGATCGAAATTGCTCTCAATATGTCATCTATTGGATAGATGGTGATGTCGAACTTATCCGCATTTATCACTATTATTGGCTTGAAACCTTGTCCTCGACCACTTACGTATATTGCCCCTTATTTCTAGTGAGTCATTAAATAGAAAATACTATCATTTCCTCAGTGTTGAGAGACCACTTGAAATTGTTTGGGTCTGAAAGCCATTATTGATGATTTCGCATGTGCTATGTATAAGTACTTAAATACTTACTTTAATTGCTTAAGGGAAATCAAAATGATTAGCATATAAGAATCTCAATATTATTTCATCTGTGAGTAGATCCCTCTCTTCTTCAATCTCTTTCTTAAATGCATCTAGTTATTACTTCTCATAAATGTCATATTCATGTTTACTACCTTCATCTATTCCAAAGATCTTTCTAATTGCATTCTTTCCAGTTCCCCTTTTCACATCACTTCCTTTAAAATACTATGTCTAAATTACTCTCTAATTTCAATGAATCCTTCTCAGATTATTGCAATCGTAATCTCTCAAGATTATATTGACTATAAATTTTATTCATCCCAAAGTTTGAATATTTTACAAATTAATTATTATTCTCAATTTAAACTATCATATCAAGAACAAAAACAGTCGCTAAAAAAACTTGCCTCAAATCTTTACCCCCAAGAACCTATCCCAAAACTCCTTTATCACATGATAAAACGTAAGAAGCACTCTTAAAATATGAATCCCACATTATTAATTATCATAGTCTACCCAATAAGTTTATTTTTATTAACTATTTTATATATAATTCAAATTATAATTAAAGAACTGAAATCGTTTGTTCTCCTCAACTATTAAGTAGATTCTAAATTAATTATTTGAGATGAATTAGAAGTCTATTAGGCATAAAATCAAATCAATTTGATTGCCACATGTGCTCTTTTTTAATAAATGTCAATCCCTATCAAAGTTTTTATAATCAGGGTTAAATTAATGATGAAGTGTTAAGATTTTACAATTTTCAATTGAATCTAACAAAAAGCAAGATTTTCAACCATCCACCCTCTATAGACCTATGCAATAAACACTCTAATTCCCTGGAGATAAACTAATCTATTATCATATAAAATTTTTCAATTTATTTAAAGCAAAGAAAATACTAGGTCATCTATCATGAATCAAAAATGGATATTCCAATATAATGTTCATACTTTATATAATTTAGGCTTGGCAAAATCTATTTATTTATACTTCCTAACTAACTTAATGAAAATGTTGTTCCAAAAATCCTGCTGAGATTTAGAGACAGTTTTTGAGAGTCTGCAATTGAGAAATACCTATGAATTTTTATGACAATCTCAAAATCTAACAAAAAATACAATTGATACAAAATTTGTTAGTTGTTTCAATAGTAATGGATGAAATGCAATAATTAAAATTTATCAGGTTCAAACATTATAAAAAAAATGGAAATCATAAAAATAAGTAAATAAATAAAGTGCTGATGAAGCATTTCAATGTTATTTTTCAATCTTTTTGATTTTATAATCATTTTCTCAAATCTAAATTTCATTTCTACCTTGGTGTCTTTCAGATGATAGTATAAATCAGTGTAGTTTTGAATTATTCGAGCAATTATTCTACTAGAAGTTTACCGCCACCTATTTTAAATATTCGAGCTATTTTTTATAAAATTCAAAAGTTCTTTTTGTTGAATAAATTAATAGTGAAAATTAAAAAAATAATAGTACATATAAATAAATTTAGTTTATAGTATTTTCCCTTTTGAATATTCTATTTTAATGGATAATTTTACATTTATAAATATTTATAAGTTATCCTGGAACGATTTTAAAATTTCTTGAATTTTATATACTTTTCATTAGGTAGTTTAATCAAAGATTTTACATATAATCTGCGTTAATAACTTTAGATGTTTATAAATAAAAGTCTTTCCAATACTAAAGCTAAGATATTATTAATCTATTTATCTAATAAATTTCAAATTAATAAAATAGACTAAATTCTTGACTAAAGCAAGCCGTATTAATTTCAAATTATTGAAAAATGATTATGTTTGTAGAATTGCTTTAACTTAAAGATTTGAACTTCAAACTTTGGAGGGAGATTATTATCAGTGTTATAACTTAATGACTATTTTGGCTTAGTTTTCTTATGAAGTAATACAGAGAATTAATTTTTGACTCAAATCATTGATTATTAAGTAAGAAGAAGTTTAAGTAATTTCTAATTTATAATATAAACTATTAACTTAAATATATTCATTCCTATCTTTCACCTTAAAATTAAAGTACTTAAATAACTGTTTCATCTTTGCGTTAGACAATGTTATCAAGCACTTTTTTCTTTGATGGTTCATGAGTGCAAACTCCTTTACCACAAAAGAAAATTTCCCAAAACCCATAAAATACTGTTAGTCCATATCCAACCTATACTATAAGACTTAATATCCAATGAATGAAATCTTTCCAAATCGGAATTTTTTCAATCACAATATCATTAAGAAGATACTTTACCGCCAGTTTATTCATTAATATCATAAAAAACAGGCCAGTTTATTCATTAATATCATAAAAAACAGGCAAATATAAACCGCAATAAGAGGTATCCAGAAATATTGCTAAAGAACAGGATCAGGATCACTTTTCATAGCAAAAAGTCTAATTGTTGTTGTGATTAAGAGCAAGCTTTAAACACAAATAAATGATGCATAATAATTGAGATAATTGCAAGCCCACAGAAAAGCTGAACAAAACTAGATTCTTGAAACTTTTATAACAAAGTAATGGAAAACTTCAGCAGATCCGACACTCCATCTCTTATTTTATCTGACCCATTCAACAAATTCCTACCACATGTTTGAACCTGATGTAGGACCTGAAATTATAGGACAATAAATCGGTTTAATCTTAAGTGATCTTTTGCTCAGAGTCTTCCATCTTATGTAACAGATTATATCTTCCATCTAATAAGTCGGATGACAAAAATCTCCTTTTATGTATAATTATAAGGAAGCAGTATACACACTCATGATGTTGATATTAAAGGGGATAAGTGCTCCCATCATTAGCATATTTCTAGCTAATCCTGTAATTCTTGTAAAAACACTAAGTTTATCAAGTCCCCAGTTATAAAATAGAACTGGTTACCAAACAAAATTATTCCTATCTTTCTCTTTGAGAATATTCATCATTTGGATATCGAGAAAATTTTTGTGAAAGATAGTATCTACATCAAAGTTAGTGACAAAGTATTTGTTTGGATCAAAGTTTTGTTCGCTTTATCTTAAATGGGCATAAACTGATCTAATTCCATAGTTGTTATTAAAACACTTGCCTGGGATTTCCCCTGGGGTTCCATAGGGATGTACCGTTATGATGAGTTTGCCAAAAGAATTTGTAAATTATTCAAATACAGCATTTATTTTTGATTCCTTATCTGGAGTTTTTTCTTCCATACATACCACCATAATTATTTCCTTGGCAATCCTTTGTTGAGAAACATTTTGAAGGGTTTTCAAAAGTAATTCTAAAGGCTCTTTGTAAAGAAACGTTATCAGAATAAATTTAATAGGGGAAGGATTTGGAGGTTAATCCTAGCATTTAGTAACTTTTCTGATTGTGTTGTGTATTGTAAATAAATTGTTGGCTGCCAAGCATGTAAATAATAACCATAATGAAGCATAGAAGCAATTTACTCCCAAAGTAGCTTCTAATGGAAGATAGAAAGGGAAGGCTGCCATAGCTATCATTATAGCATTGATAACTAAGTTCCATCGAAATCTTCCTCCACAAGTCTTGTCTTCTTTTAGCGTCATTTTTGTGGCAATTGGATTTTCTGGTAATTCAGAGGAGATTAACAGTCTTTAGCTTTGATTCTGCTCACTCATCGTATATTCTATAAGGTAAAATTGATATATATTATTTATAATCTTGTTAGAAATATATTAAATAAAAGGAGCGTATGTTAAGTTTACTTTAAAAATACTTATAATTAATTTAACAGAAACTGACTTTTTTAGGATCAATTCTTATACAATAATTTTAGACAAATAAAATTACAATTCATCGACAAATTAGCTGATCAACTAGCTTTGTACCATAGGTTTTATGCATATTGAAGAGATTTGCATAAACTTTTATGTTCAATTTTATATATTTAAAAATTTTATCGGAAAATTTTATTACGAATTTGTTGTATACTAAGAAGAAATCATTAAGAAGGAATATGCTCAATTAGATTACGAAAATAATATAGTGTTTTTAATAAATATAAAAGCCAATAAACTATTCTACCAACAAACATCATATAAAGAAAATATGATAATTTTATAGACTTACGTTCAAACAAAGATGTAAAAGCTTACAATTAAAAGCCAATTAATGAATTAAATAATATAGTCTCCATCTTCCAAAAGGTAAAATAAATATATACAAAACAATAATATATATTTGTAATAATTATAGTTATAGTAAATTATCATTTCTTTTTATAAGTATTCAGAATTTATTTAGAATAATTTATCTTACTAATTAAGTCATCTAATCTCTTATTCTTAAACCAACCATCTTAATCTTAACATTCTTAGCATTGATTTTGGAAGCATTTCTCACAATATGAATGACCACAAGGGTAACAGGTATTTGTCTTTTACAATACTTCCATGCAATTATTACAGGAAATGGATGTGATTTAAGCATCCAAAGCAAGCGCAATATTTTACAATTGACTTTAAAATTCCTTCTCTTTTTAATCTAATTAAAATTACAATCCCCTCATTTTATCAGGATTCTAATAATAAAATATAATTGATACAAGCATTTCTAATTCTTCTTCAGCCTTCTTTAATTTCTAAGTCAAATTCTTTACATCCAATCCTAGCTTATATGTGATGTCTTAGTTCTCTAGGAATGTTTAATTTGATATAAATACAATTTAATTCTTTTTATAGATTTGCATTCTTCATATTTAATTATTGTAAATTTTCCATTTGTTCATAAACCTATTATGAAAGGTTCCTATTCTCTTTGTTGGCCACAGTCAGCTCATTCCCTAAAGAATCAATCGAAACTTTCTAAGCCTTACTCTCTTTGCTTAATTGATCTAAATCTATTAATGCTTAGTCTAGTTTCATTTTCAAAGAAAGCATTTATTCATTAGAACTAGCTAATTATTTGGTTTAATCGTTCAGAGCTTGGTTCTTATCTGAGAGTTGTGAGGTTAAGGACTCAATTTATTTGTTTCTTTGTTCAATATCTTCAACATATAATTAATTTGATTAGGTAATTTGCTCGATATTCTATTTAAGTTAGCTTAGATCAGAGGATAAGATAAACTCAACAGGTTTGGTAAATTGGTTATAAGTCATAATTAATCCATCAAATTCACTATATTTTTGTAATTCTTATTGCATTATTCTCATTTATGATAAAATATTTTGTTCACTTTCACTTTTTTGTTTCAATTGTTATTGCAAGGTCTTGATTATCTACTCATTGTTTAGAGATGAAGATTTAATAGTTTAAGTAGTTTTTAACTCATCATCTAAATAAGAAACTTTTTGATTTAATTCTTTGTTTTGTTGTTACAACTATGAAATTTGACTTCTAACACTGGTGATTTCTTATTAACACTATTGCAACTTCTCATTCAATTTTTATGTCTCTTAGATTGTTTGTTCAAGTTTTTCATTTTTTTATTTAAAATCTTATTACAATTTCTAATAATCCTTGATTAACTAGACAAAATCTGTGTTTCCAAAAGTAGATAAGACTAATTAATATTATTCGATTATTGGCATGTTTTCATTTACAAAATTCGTTAGATTTTAATTTTCATCAAGTATAATTTAATGTTGTTTTTGTGATTCTAGTAATTACTTTTGCAATTGTAAAATGGCTTAATTTTGTTGTCCATCCTATTAATTTCTTGTTTGTAACACAGTGTTTTGATTGTTAAGCTAATCCTGCAATTATTTAATTTGAGATTACAATTCTTAAATGTCTTATTACTGTTTGGCAATTTTCAATAGTGAAATCTTGATAATTTGTAAATTTATACATTCTCTTCGGACTTGAGATGCTTGATGGTACCTTGGGCAGCTATATTATCGAGTTTCAAGTTTTCAATAAGACTATTAAGTTGCGTGTGATTCTTGAATGCAATTTGAAGATTCAATTCTTTGTCGGCATTAGATTTCTAAATAAACATTTTGATTTGAATACCTCTAAATATACAATTTGTTCCTTGAGTGTTTCTATGGTTTATTGTAACTTTTCATTATCTTTTGTTAAGGAAGGTAGCAAAGACAGATCCATTTGGAGAGAAGTGATGGTTGATGACATTTATCTGATTTCGTTTTCTTTTCTGTTAATGATTGCTTCTAGTTATGTAATTTAATTTTTCAAATTATTGATTTCAACATTCTATCTTGAATTAGATTTCCTTTCCTCTTACAATTAATCATGATATTATTGTAATTCCTTCAACTTTCTTTAGTTCTCACTGATTTTGTATTGGTTATCTTTATCTTGCTATTGCAATTGTTAATTCAACTCTCTCAATCTAACAACTTCATCTCGAATGCCCATATTCTCTTGCTTCTCAGTCTTCAACAAAGCAGAGAGAGATTCAAAATTCCTCTGAATACTGAAGATTGTTTGATTCCTGGTTTCGACATCTTTTTATAATTCCTCGCATTTCTTCTTCCAATCCTCTTGAACATCTTCTGGTGGCATAGACTATTGGAATTAAACTGTTTTCTTCTTCGAAGTAATGAAATTGTAGTTCTCCACTTGTTATTTCTGTTGAATCTGGGGCAATTAAACTCTTTAATTTCCTCTCGACATTTATTATTATTAAATTTGATATAATTTTCAAGGTTAAATAAATCTACTCGCTCCAGGTATATTTTTGAGTATTGATTTTGGAAGTGCGAATGCAGGATCAATAGGATTCAATTGATATTTATCACCATTGAGCAATGACAATGCTGCCAATCCAAAGAATGTATGAAAAACATCAGCTTAATTATTTGGTCGATCAGCAATTCCCCCATCACTGTCTTAACACTAGATTTTAGATCATTAGAACAATACCTCCAGTATGTAATTTTCTAAAGCTTACTAATTTATCCATTGTTCTCTTTTCAATAAACACAATGCACTGTACATCCACCAAGAATAACACACATCTGCCAATTTCTCTGGTCTTCCATTCAATCTACAACTTAAGAACTTATTATACCCTCCTTTACTAGTTTATCTCTCGTGAATCCACATTGATAGCTCATCGATATTAAAAGACAAATCCTCACATAAATACAGAGTTCCAACACAACAAAAAACATAGGCTCCATGAGATTCTGCATCTGGGCTAATTGATATAATTTAATTTAAATACATTCCCCCAAATGATCCATCAAAATTTCTACATTTCTTAATGTAATTAGCTGCCTTCTTTACATCTATCAGATCTCTTTTGTTTAATAATGTTAAGGATGACAACCCACAATATGAGAATCTTGCATCCACTTCTCCCCACTATCATATTGTTTAAGATCTACTTACTTGATCTCCTTCGAATGATCCATCCTTTCTCTATCTTGCTGCTACGTATTTGGCTGCCGCCTCATAGTCCAATTCACAATTCAATAAAAAACTGAGTAAAATGGCGTAATGTGTATTTGTTATATGAGAATCATGATTAGTATTGCCACCAAAACCGCCATCTTAATTCTAACACTCCTTAAGCCATTTTGATAATTGTTGCTTCTTCTCCTGACTGATCTCATCTAATTTGTTTAGACAAGCAATTGCATTTATTGTCCAATATCCTCCTGCCACTTTCAGATGTTCAGAAAGATAATAACCAATGGATTCAAGATCCTTTGATTTGTCTAAAGCCATCAAATAAGGTAGATGATTGACAAGTTATTACTAAAACATCGTAATTAATCAAATTTTAATTAATTAAAAATATTCATAATAATTTATGTATATATTTCATGTAATTTTGGTATTATACACTTTTTAAAATTTAAGTTGAAACCTTCCAATGTATTTAGGCTTTAAAATAACATAGAGGATTTAAATAATTATAATCTTATTAAATTTAATGTTATCTTAAATATGTATTATCAATTTCTCAATTTCTTTAAATCAAAATTTGATGTTTGGTCAAAACTTTAAAGTTTTGAATGTTATATTTTAGGACTGATAGCACATTCTAAACTTTTAAAAGTGGCCCCTATTTTCCTTTACCTCTCTTAAGAGTCTTCTCCATCAGGCAAATTTAAAGATTTTTTTACTTTAGGAGTTATAAATGAATATAATAAGATCAACGTTATCAAGATTCCACATACAAAGAAACCTATGACTACTCTCATAGTGCTAGATTTATTGGTATATAATTCTACTGAAAATTCGATCCTTTTTTCTTTTAAATGGCTATATTGATTTCATTATAAACCAATGAGTATTGCAATTTATAAGCAATCTTTTCATTTAAATGATAAAAACATTACACATAATTAGGTATCAGTTAAAATGTATATTACAATATATCATATGTACTTATTCCTATAATTCTGTTACCAAAAATTGATATGTCCTTGATTCCAAATTTTAAGATCCTAAACATCTTATTCTCATAAAGAATATCTATTTTATTATTTGTTAGAAACAAAGTATAATTTTAAAAAATGCTATTATTTTCTAAATTATTTTCTTGCTCTGAAATTTCCTAATAATTTAGATTTGAGAATTAATCAATGAATATTGAGCAATAATATATTTAAATTGTCTTTTATATGCCACATACAAATTGTGCTCATCATGGATACCTAAAGCTACACCATTTTAAATTAAATAAAGCTAATTTTTAGTGTGATTCAACTTATTCCACTCAATTTTAGTAATCCTGCTTGCTTATCAAAGATATAGATATTATAACCATTTTTATTATTATTTAGTATTGAAAATTGTGTAATATTTAAAAAGTTCTGAATTTAAATTAAATAAACTTGATCCCTGTTATTATAAATAGTAATTCTCCCTTGATCAAGTTCAAATATGAATTAATCACATAATTCTATTTCTTAAGGGTAATAGTCAAGAAACATTTCGATTTCTTTTAAATTTTATCATAAGGATTAAATCGATATACTTGGTTCGATATCAATTATACAAGGTATGTCATATGAGAATATCTCATTGTTGCCTTCTCTATATCGACATTAGAAGGAATCATGTATTACCAAAATAGGATTTGGTCCTAAAAATAATTGATCTGTCGATCATCCGTCAATACTAGTAAAGAATGTTAGGAAAGTGATAACATAGACAAATTACTATAATCACTACCATCATATTAATGATGTTGTAGTCTTAATTAATGGCCTTACAATTGGCATACATTCCACCTGTCATTGGTTGTTTGTAGTTCAAAATCCTATCCATTTAAAGGTTGGACGAATAAAGTTTTAAATTCCTCTTTTTTTATTGTAAATAATTCTGCTAATACCAGTTAAAATATTAAAAATTATACATTTATATAGTCATTTATTTAAAATTATTACAAATCAAATTAAAATTTGCAATTATTTTCTCTTTTTAATTGGCAAAGAATAAGACTTTCATCAATTTTGTGAATTCATCAATAAATAATCATTGCAAAGTTAATGATTGCAATTAGAATTAAACCTTTAACTTTCGAGTGTGGCTACTAAACAAAATGATCAAAATTTAGTTTCCATTTAATCAATTTCATATAATTGAAAAGAATTTGTGGGTAAAACCAATAAATTTATAAAATTATATTTAAAATTAAATTACATAAGGAGACATTATGTTAATAATATAATTTTAATATTGATTTTTCGATGATTTGCTACAAGAAATCCTTAATTTTTAAGGAGACCTACAATGTTGAACTGCATTCAAACAAGATTGTATTACAAAATGTATTGGCATGCTTAATTTTAAGATAAAATGCTAGATTACTCATATCCTAGAATTAGAATAGGATTCCGTTGTGGATTGGAAGTTGGATAAAAAGAATTGTAATGTTCTTGCTTTGGGTATTCAGATTGATAATAAATGGGAATATTTCTATATGAAATAATAAAATCTAACTCTACTAAAGGATTTTCTTGATGGGAAAGTTCAATATCATGATATCTTTAAATTCTATCAAATAGTAGGCTTTCTTGGTAAAGGAGCATTTGGAAAAGTAAAATATTCACTTACTCTCTTAGGTTTTCAAATGTTAACATATATGCAATGGGAGAATAGTCGCTTGCAAGTCGCTTAAGAGGAGTAGCAAATACAATGAGAAGGTATGAATAGTCTCCTATGAATAAGGATTTTGTGAATGAAGTGTAATGTATGCAAAATCTCAAGCACCCAAATTTGGTGTAACTTAAAGAGTTTTGTAGAGAGGAACACTGTTTTTACATTCTGATGGAATATGTTGAGGGATGGACATTGAAAAATCTAATAAAAAGAGATTCGTTAGATGAGAAAGAGAAGATGATTATCGTTTAAGTATAATTTCATCAAATTAGTAATTATTATCAGTGGCCAATTATTTTCATTCAGAAGGGTACATTTATAGAGATTTTAAACCTGAAAATATTCTTTTTATGGAAAACAAAGTTAACAAACTTAAATTGATAGATTTTGGACTTGCAATTAGGATCGATGAGATAGTTCGTAACAAATATCAGGTATGTGGCACTCTCGGATATATTGCTCCTGAGGTATTTTAGAGGACTTACATTTACGATTTTAAGTCAGACATATTTAGTTTAGGGGCTGTTATTTATGAATTGTAAGTATTTATTATATAATTAGATTTTCTGGAATTTATTTAGTGTAAAATACTGATTCTATGGAGCTATAGAGTATGAGTAAGAAATTCTAATTCAACACGGAGATGCTCTAAAATATAAAGAATTAAACTATTAGAAAATTATTGTATGGGATGTTGCAAGAGGATCCAATTTTGAGAATTGACAGTAGGCAGGCAATTGACATATTTCGACAAGCAAACACGAATGATGGTGAGTTGTTGACTACTGATGCAGATTGAGTTTTTTATGTGTATTAATTACTTAATTAACTTATTTATAAGTTGGAGGAGGCAAATTGGGGCTTTGATATGAGTTTAAAAATTATATAACTTACTTTTTGATAGGTTTTTGAGAAGTAGAGAATATGATTAATTATATAAAATTATGCAATTACATTTTTGCACTCCTTAATACTTTTTCAACATTTCTCAAAAATTTCCTTTCATAGTTTATGATTTAAGGGAACATCAGCATGGTTATTTGAAAAATAGTATTCATGTTCCTTATATACACCAGGTGGAGAATGTTGAGGATGTATAAAAATACTTTTAGTATCCTGAATAATAATCTGAATAGAAGAAGTTGGAGAGATTGTTTCAAACTAGAAAGAGAAATTACAATTTCTTTGTTCCATTTGACACTTCTGATATGTTCAGTTTACTATTGAAGGATAGAGTTAAGGGAGAAGGATCTGAAATTTCTGATTAGTTTAGCATTTCTTTAGAAACAGTGACTAAGTGGTGGCATGACATCACTAAGAAATTGCCATACAAAAAGAAGCATAAAATAAAGAGCAGAGCATATACCATGGTAATGTAAGATGATGATGATGAATTAGTTGATTCAGATTCCTAATAAACGATACTTCATCTGAAAAAGCATCAGACTATAGTTTCTAGTAAGAAGGTCATAGAATTACAGGGTAAGCCTATTGATTTAAATTAAAAGAGATAACAATTTCTAATGGTCCAAAAATAAAATAGAGATCTGCAAGTTAACCAAAATACGTTGGATAGGGATAAGGCAGTTTGCACATGAACTCAGAATTATTTGGAGTAACCTTAAAGATCTACCAGATTTTCCATAAGGATAAGGTTAGACAGTTGTTTATAATATTGGATCCGATTTAAATAGTATTTGGAAAGCATTCCTTTTTAAATTATGAGATAAGCAAAAACAGGGGATTCTTGGATAAGACATTTCCGAATGAAATAATAGAGAACAAATTGTATTTGGGAGGAGGCGATCATGCAAAAGATACAGAGATGCTAATAGATATTTTAGGGATAACACATGTTGTAAATGCAACTATCGAGATCAAGAATTACAGTGATTAATGTAAGAATGAAGTTAATAATTTTAGTAAAGTATTTGAACATTAAAATATATGATGAGCCTCATATTGATGTGAAACAGTACTTTGAGGAGGTTTATTAATTTATAGAGAATGCATTAATGGAGAATGGGAAAGTAAGAAGGAGATTGTAATAAAATAGGTGTTTGTTCATTGTGCATAGGGGAAATCGAGATCTGCTTGTTTTATAGTGATGTATTTAATGAGGAAGTTCAATTGGGGATTTGAGAGGGCATATGAATTCGTAAAGGAATGTAGAGAAGTGGTTTGTATAAATGAAGGGTTCATAAACTAGTTAATAGAATTGAATTGAATTGAATATTTTGCTGTTATTTATGATGTTATGATTTGTCATTAAATAATTGATTTGACTCTGGCAACAATACCTGCAGCATCCAAATGATACAATGATAACATTTATGCTGGAGTGCCACTCTTAGCCACTTTATCTACATGAATTGAGTGTATCTTGATCTCGTTGTTCAAACTCAAAGAGGATGATACAGCCTCTAAATGATAACATAATAGGTAATACCGAACAGACCTCCTTCACTGTAATGGTCTTCTACGACTAGTATGGTTTTCAAAGCAGTGTTATTGGCAGCATTAAGGATGCCATCATGATCAATGGGTTTAACTGAGAATAGGTCCAAAACTGTGACATTTATCTTGTCCTATTCACTCAATTATTTGGCTGCTTTAAATATTTCATGAGTGGTCACACCTCCACCAATCAACAAGATCTTGTCATCATCATGATGTCTTAAGATTTTAGATCTATAGAGATATTCAAAATAGAATTTACTTTCCAATCTCGAAGACTTCGTTATTTGGATACAAAATGGGCAATGAGGGTCTGCTCATTCTTACATAGCAAGGAGACTTGTGATTGGCAACTAATTCGATGGCTCTTTCGGCAGAGACTCCATCAGATGGATACAAAACAACACAATTTGGGATGGTTCTGAACATGGCTATATCTTCTAAACCCATTTAAGATGGTCCATCTTCACCTATTGAAACACCAGCATGTGATCCAACATATTTGACTTGAGATCCACTGATTCCTCCCATTCTTATTTGATCAAAGCCTCTTGCGAAGAAGGCAGCAAATGTAGATGCGAATGCAACCTTTCCTCTGCAACTGAATCCTTAAGCCCAACCGACCATATTTTATTCAGCTATGAAACACTCGACAAAATTGGTTGGAACTGCCTCTTTGTATTTAATTGAGAAGGTTGAATTTTTAGTATCTCCATCTACTGCCACAATTTATTGATTAGCATCTGTTTTACTCAAACCCACCAATGCTTTTCCGTATGCTTCTCTTGTTGATTACTTGCCATCAACTGCATAATTGACTTCCAATGTAAAATGGCTTTATTAAGGTTTTTCTATTTATGTTGGAACCTCTGGAGTGAGGGTGAATCCACCCTATTACTTCATTTGTTTTTTGACAAACTCCACTTATGCTTATGGAACTGGTTTTCCATGCCAATCTTCCTTGTTCTCCATTTCCAAATATTTGCCTTTGAATGTTTTGGCAATTATAACTTGTGGTTAATTCTTCGCATTTCTACACTAGAAACAATATTTCTTGAATCACTTACTTATTCAAAAGCATCAGTTAATGAATTCAAATTGTGTCCATCAACCACAATGGTCTTCCATCCAAATGCTTCCCATCTCTTCTTATAAACATTAACATCATGTCCAATTGAAGTCTCTTCAGATTGTCCCAATCTATTTACATCCACAATTGCTGTAAGATTGTCCAATTTGTAATGACTTGCTAAATGAGCTGCTTCCCATACTGATCCTTCAGCAATCTCACCATCTCCCATCAACACCCAGTATCTATTGTTTATTTTGTCCAAGAATTTTGATGAATAAGCCATACCACCTGCAACTGACAATCCCTATCCCAAGGATCCTGTTGCAACATCCACAAAAGGCAATCTAATTAGATACACAACATCATTTACTTTGGAACTGGATGACCTTCCAAAAGTGAATCGATCTTTCTCAAATTTAATAATTCCTTCCCCTCAATAAAACCAACCATCGACCAAGCAGCATACAAAATTGGAGCTGCATGGCCCTTCGATAAAACAAATCTATCGTTTCCGAAATTCTAAAATCAATATCACTAAGTACTCCTGGATCCTTTGGATTAAAATGCATTCCTGCCTTTGTGAAAAATAGTACTGCCAGGATCTCTGCCATCGATGCGCATGATGTTGGATGTCCAGAATTAGACGCAATTGTCATCTCAATTGAGTGTATCCTCAATTGATGAGCTATTATTTATATATCACTCCATTACCTATATCCTATAACTGTACAAGGTCATAACTCTCCTTTTGCACCTTTTACTTCTTGGCTTGTTTTGGTTCTTCCTTTTACGGCTGGCTTTTTCCTTTTCTGGTCACTCTGTCTGACATATTAAAATAATTTAATTTATCTAAAATGCAGTATTTTAAATCAATTTATATATATAAATATGCTGATGTTATATTGCTTTAAATCAACATAAAAATAAAAGGAATATTAAATAACTTAGGCTTAGATAAATAAAAATTAAGTGAAAAAGCAATCCCTGAATATTTTAAGCTCTACTCTAGGATTATTAATTTTGAATAATACGTAGGAATTTAAGAATAATAAAAAAATATTTCCAAAAATAGACATGGCATTGAAATTTATGATAAAATATATTGATTCTTAATAAAGTAAAACTATCAAATAGTTTAGCATCTAAAGAGGCTCTCCATATTTATAGAAATATGAAATTTAAGATTTAATAACACATTATATTTGATAAAACAGAAGTATAAGTAATTTTGATAAATGATAATACTCTAAAAAATTGTAAAATAAGTATATCATGGTGTACAAATAATAAAAATAAGAAATAGAGTTGTGAAATAAGCAGAAAGGGCAAAATAGTTTAACTGATACTATTCTATTATTTTTATAATAAAATAGAATAATTTTGAGGAAAGTTATAAAATTTAATTTATAATATATATATTATAATGAGTTGGTTGATGTTCATGCTAAAATTTAGCCATGACTGAGTTGCATAATGAATTAATATTTTATTTATATTCATATATTAGTTTTTCCTTTAACTATTTTGCGATCAGATAACTCCTCTTAGATTGGAAAATAATGTTAGTGATTATTAATTTATTCTTATTTTTTAACCTTGGCTCTCTATGGAAAAGGACTTTCTCCAATTTCTAAGACGGGTTGACACAAAATGGACTGAATTGATTGAGGATTAACATTCTTTAAGCCTGCAACAATAAATTCTGAGGGTTGAGTTTGATATTGTGTTTCTTAGGCTTAAACAGTCTGATATATTTGTTATTTGGGTTATGCAGAAACGATGAGTCTTTCTTTCTTAGTGTCAACTGACTTTTATCTTTAGTTTTAAAGTTAATCCTCATTTTTGTGATCTTCCTTCCTGTGTTGTTGAATGATCTATTGTCGAATAGCTTCAGTGGCTATAGTTTGATTGCTAGTTTTGATAGATTATCTTTAATCAATTAATTTTTGTTATTCTTTTTTGATTTCTATTTTTAGTTATTCTTAAAGCATTCTTTCTTTATCTCTTTAACTTGGAGCACTACTTTGAATTCTAGAACTGGGAGTAGAGGGTGGTTCTCCTTTTTTTCTGGGAGCAGATGGATAGTTTCCTTAATTATTAATTGGTGACAAGTTCCTGTCCTTAATTTATCCAGGTACTAATAGATTTATAAATTGGATACATGCACTGTGAGCTCTTTGATTGAGTTTAGGCTACTCTGAACTTTTTTTGATAGGTTCTTCCTTGTAATTGGATTTGGGGAGTTGGATTTGTTGTAATTTGATTGTTTATAATAATTCTGCTTTGGAGGTTTATTTTTCAATGGGTGGGACTACTTTTAAATTGTTGATGAGTAGGGGAGATTGCAAAATTTGATTGCATGACAATCTCTTCATAGGTTGGACTTGGATCATTTGAACGATGATTTATTATAAATCTCTGGAATATTGTTTAGGCAAGCACTCAAAGAGTCCTCTTTAAATTTTATTGCATAATGCTTATAAGTCAGGAGCCTTGAAAGGTAGTTTAAGTGAAGCCATTTCATAGATCACGCATCCGAGACTCCAAATATCACTCATAGAGTTGTATGCTTCGTTTCTCCATACTTCTGGACTTGCATAATAAGGAGTTCCTGTTTATGTGTATGCAAGTCCTTTCTTGGTGACTTTGGAGACATTCAAATCTCCTAGTTTGTAATTGCCATTGGATATAAATATATTGGCAGTTTTTAAATCTCTATGAACTATTTTATTGTCATGCAATTTCTTGAGACTACATTAAATGATGTGTAATACCCTTTTGTAATTTATAATAAAGCCTTCCATATTTCAGTTTCAGGGAATAATTGATTACCAGCCTGTTTGATTTTATTCTGCAAATCCCCCTATGTGGCAAACTCCATAATTATGTAGAGCATATTTTCATCGATAAAAGCATCCTTGTAATTAATGATATTGGGATCATCAAATGAAGCCAATATTCTAACTTCGTTAAGAGCATTTTCTTTCTCTTTTTCCTTCAAATCAAAAAGTTTAACTTTCTTCATGGCATAAACTTGCTGATCTGATTTCCTGATCACTTTGTAAACTTAACTATAGGAACCCTCACCCAAACGGCTGAGTATTTCAAAATCACTTATTCTAGACATATTACTATATATATATATATATTTTATTATTTATCATTCTGAACTATGCTCTATCTTTTTGAAATTCCATCCTTGTTCTCCATCAAACTAGATCATATAATCATGATGTTTGAACAATGAAGGTCTGTGACTAACTGTGAAGAGAGTGATACCCAACATCTTGGCAGTCTAATATAAGGTAGCCTCAACATCCATTGAAACTGCACTGGTGCACTCATCTGAGAATAACAAAAATGAATATACCTAAGATGGCAAACACTGGTTTATGATAGAACAGTCTAGCCATAGCAATTCTTTGTTTTTCACCTCCACTCAACACATCATTCCAATCATTGCATTTATCATATCCTCCTTCTCTTACAACTAAATAATCCAAATGCACTAGTCTCAATAATTCTGTTAAGTCATCATCAGATACTTTCTTTCTCAACATTTGTAATTTTGTGTGTGGATAGATGATTTGATCCCTCAATGTTCCAGCAGGCAGATAAGGTCTTTAAGGAATGTAGAATAATTTATCAATGTGAGGTCTATATAACTTACCACTTGAGATTGGCCATAAACCACCCAAAATTCTGAACAATGATGACTTTCCACATCCATTGGGACCAGTCACAATGCAATTCATATTTGGTTGAATCTAGGTATAATCATTTATCTTACTTCAAATGTCATCTTCTAAGCCAAGATATCATTGTTTGGTGATATAATTGGGACTTCTTCGAATTTTATTGTGTTTTCAGTTTCAACGATCTAACCTCTATTCATTGAAACCAATGATTATTTCTATGCAAAATATCCTGGTTAATTCTCATTGCTTTACAACATAGTTCTCATGTACTTACCATTTATCAAATCCTTCAATACTTCATCTAATTCAGCCACTAAAGTTGTGTATCCTGCCAACTATTAGATTTCCTTATATGAAACCACCAATCTTCCAATAGCTTTGGCTAAATTAATCAATAGAGATGAATTTCTAACGTAATCCCTTGTAATTGCTGAAGGATCATTGTTAACACTCTTCAAATACTCCACTCTTCTACTACCGAATACAGGTAAACCCACTACTGCATAACCAACCATTACAGCTCCGTATTTCACCAACATACTATCGAAAACTCCCATATATAATCTTTTCAGTATGATCTATCCTGTGTGTCCAATCAAATTATTGAATGAATTTGTGATTCTTGTTTTCTCCCAAGCATGTCCCCTATAGAATGCAATTTCTTCACTGTGATAAACTAAATCACTATGACAAGCTCTATAATCTCCTTCAAGTCTCTACTCAATGGCAGTCAATTTACCAAAAGGTGGACTTAAGAATCTTAATAAAAATCCAGATATCAGATAATACAAAATGACATACATTGGTCCTTAATATCCAACCAATTCAGCCAATTTTCTGGAGAACAAAATAATATCCAAAACAGGTTTAGAAAAATTGGAGTAAATTTAAGACAATGAGTTAGCCCATTTTTCGATATCAGCTGTTAATCTTTAATCGGGATTAGCAACTCGACTGTCTAAATTACTCAATTAATAGAAGATCATATCATTAAGATAGATGTCATGGAAGTGTTAGGTTAATCTTTTTCTGAATCTTATTGCTAAGGATTTGTTCAAATAATCCAGGAAGGAGTTCACAAAGGAGGCTGGAATTGCCACAACTCCCAATTTCAAGATCCTCTACAAAAACATATTTAGGTTTTATTCGATGATTGCTCTGACTATTTGCCCATTCACATTAGCTACGTAGATACTTAAAAATGTCCTCGCCACTAGTGATGCTCTATTACTTAGAGAATATGTTACGTAAGCAATACCAAGTCTAAAATTTCTGGTGAGTTCAGCCTTGGAATAACAATTTTGAGTAGTTTCAATATCCTCTTCAAGAACATACGATCGACATTGCCTTTTCCCTTTTTTTCATCTCTCTTCACTTTCATATTTTCAGTCTTTGATTTGGTCAATCTGATCTTAAGTAAATATAGAATCACTGCAATTACGGCTCCTGAGATCACCTAGTTAAATTATGGATTTGATCATACTTTTCGCTTTGTTGATTTCAACATGAACTGTTTCACATCCAAGATCTTAGATAGCACAGGAGGCATCTATATATATTAATATTATCAATAAATATTTAATATGTGCTAATAATTTCATATTGTTTTAATATTTTCTAATTCCAATTACTATTTCTCCAATTTTCCTAAAATTGAGTACTAAACACATTTGATATTATCATCAAAAATCATATAATATTTATAATTAACATATGTATTTATAAATTATTGGAATATTGAATCTCTTGACTCTATCAAACTAATTCGAACCAGTTTGCAACAAGATATTGTCTAAATAAATACACGACTCCTTGCCTGTGAACTAATACATACTATCAGGCTAATTGCCAGTTAAGGAAGGCTCGCATTCATATTTGGCCTTCATATTCTATGGTTCGCAATATGCTTCAAATTTATAAGTAAATTTATGTTTCTCATGATGATAGCAATTAAATAACTATAACACAGTTCTTTGGTTCAATGGCGGTCCTGGAACTTCATCACAATTGGGGAATTATTTTGGCTTGGGACCATTAAATTATAACGAAAAGGAGAAATTAGAGAAGAATTAATACTCTTGGAACACGAGATTTAATATGCTCTTTGTTGATTAACCAATTGGAGTTGGCTATTCCTACGCTTACACAAAAGATGAAATACCTAATAATTTAGATGAAATTGCATAACAATTCAATTACGCTTTGGCGTCATTTATAGAAAAATGCCAACTCTAAGAATTATCAAAGGAATCAAAGTGGTTTTTTGCTGGGGAAAGTTATGCTGGAAAATACATCCCTGCAATTGTTTATGATCTTTTGAAATAATAGGAACCTATTGTAAACGTTTAAGGAGTTATTTTAGGTAACCCTTGGACTGAACCAACAGCCATCATAAGTGAAATGAGTTCATACGCATTTAACTTAGGCTTAATTGATCTTTAAGAGAGATAAAAATTAGACAAAATCCTATTAAAAACAATTCACAATATCAAAAATGAGGAGTTCTCAAAAGTATCAGATAATTTATAAACTTATTTTACAGAATTAACAAGAATGAGTGGAGGAATGAATTATTAGAACATTCGAAAGTTTGGATCATATGCTAAACAAAATTAAAAGTTGGAATCCTATTTGAATTCAGAGACAGTCAAGAACTTATTTAAATTTCCATTAGCTGTCACTTTCACTTTGACATAAAATGAATAGGAAAAATAAGGCGATGTGTATTTGGCCTTGAAAGACAATATTGGATAGAGTGATGCAATTCAAAAGTTGGAATTCATTGTTTCCAAATTTCCAGTCTTAATTTATAATGGATAGAATGATGCTCTATGTACCAATTCAGGAACTCAGAAATGGATCAATAGGATTCATTACAAGGAGAGAAGTGAGTTCCTAAATTAAAATTTTGATACCATACAATTTAACAATAGAACCATCGGGTATAAAAAAATGGTTGGCAATCTTGGCTTCGCTATTATAAATGATGCTGGTCATCAGGTTCCACGAGATAAACCACAAGAACTATTCACTATCATAAACGGATTCATTGATGTATGATTGATTAATTTATTAAATTCTTCTTTACATTATTTCTAGAAATTAATAGAAAAATCTATTTCGAGAAAAATTCATATTTTTGAGTTGAAAACTCTTCTCTTACACAAGTCATTAATATATAAAATGGAAACAGAATTCACTAATTTAGTTGAAGACGGCGGAGTTAAAAAACGAATTCTCCAAGAAGGACAAGGAGAAATGCCTATTGATGGATCAAGATGCAAAATTCTATATAAAGGAACATTGGAAGATGGAACTGTGTTCGACTCTTCATTGGACAAAGAAAGTCCCTATAAGTATAGAATTGGAAAGGAGGAACTAATAAAGGGATTCGATATTGCATTAAAATCTATGAAGATTGGAGAAAAGGCTGAATTGAAGATCACGCCAAGTTATGGTTATGGGGATGAAGGAGATTCATTTAAAAACGTTCCTAAGAATGCTAATCTGACTTATGAAATAGAATTAATTAATTTTAAATAGGCTAAAAAGAAGAAATGGTATTTGAATTTAATAATTTTTTAGGGAAATGACTCCTGAAGAAAAGCATTAAGAAGCCATTAATAAAAGAACCAAAGGAACAGCGGCCTTTAAACAATAGAATTACAAGGAAGCTGAGAAGATTTACAAGAATGCTCTTTCCTATTGTACTTTAACCACCGATGAGGGCAATGAATTAAAAGCTAGTTTATAACTGAATTTATCAATTTGCTGTTATTAATTAGAAGAATACAAGGAATCGTTAGATTATGCTAAGAAAGCTCTTGAACTTAAAACTAATCAATAATAAAAGTTAAAGGGTTTATATCGAAAAGCTCTTGCGAACATTAAGTTAGCTGAACTTGAAGAAGCATTAGCTGACTTGAGAGAAGCTTTTAAAATGGATTCTACTAATTCTGCTGTAATTGAGGAATTATCACGAGTCAAATAATTATTGAAGGAGGCTAGAATGAAAGAAAAAGAAATCTATTCTAAATTGTTCCAACAAAAACTTTATGATGAATCTGAAATTGAACCAAAAAAAATAGAAATAAAGGAGGCCAAATCAGAAGGTTCAAGTTGCTGTGATCCAAATGAAAAAATTGAAGAGGAGACCTAACCTAAACCAGAGAATAAAGACGGATAAATATAGGAAGAAAAACCTGAAGAAAGAGAATAACCAAAAGGTGAAAATCAAGAAAACAATAATAAAATAGTTGAAGAATCAGCAACATCTGCTTGACATGAAATTTAATTATATAGATATATATCATTTTTAATATTTGTATCAAAAATTTATTAGAAAAGATCTAATTGAATGATTACGTAACACAAATGAATGGCAGTAAATTCTGATTAGTTGATCTGAGATGACAAGAGACAAAATAGAATTTATCATTCTAGCTACAATTTCACATTTGTTTTAGTTAAGCTATATAATCAACTTTGAATAATTTTTAATATCAATATTAAAATATGAATTGGTCGAATGTTTCATTTCATCTTTTAAAATATGAATCTGTGAGACTAAAGGAGAATTAATAAGAAAAATAATAATAATAACCTTCACTCAATAATAACTCTTTCTCGATTCCTTCAAAGTTTGAATAATTACAAGAAAAAATGAGATGCAAATCTGAGCAATGTGATGAATTTGGAAATTACTCGAATAAATATAAGATTTTTCATGATCTTTGTGCTGAATTCCCTCAACACAAAAAATAGAGACTTACCTAAATAATCGTCTAAAATTTAAGTATCAGTTTTCTTATTTAGAAAAAAATCCAATCTCCCTTCAATAAAATTCTTTTAGAAATATTGTTGTTAAATAACAAGGGCCACCAAATAATGTCATCAGCACTTTTAATAAAAGATTAAAGGATTTTAGACATTAAGAATAGGAAGTTAATTCGGATAGTAAAACTGGAATGGATTTACACAACAAAAATCTCTAAAAAGTGATTAAATAGGAGAAGTTGTCTAAAGTAGAGATCGATCCTAGCATTGAAACTATGCATACTGGTGTCTTTAGTTGTTCCCCAGGAGAGAGTCCTAGAGTCAAAGTCTTAAAGAGTACATTCACATTTAATTATAGAAACAACGAATAAATTTATTTTAAAATAAACCCTATAAAAGACTAACATTATTGATAAAATAATAAGCGAGAGTAAAATTAATTCAAAAACGACTTGCTCTCCTAGATCATTATTACATCATTAACATAAAAAGACAAATTCCAGTGGTCATTCTGCTTATTCAGAATAAAATAGATTTCTTCGTAGAATTATCGGTAATTCTCTCTCTGTAAAATCTTTACATAAGTAATCGTGACCTAATTAATATATGTGTTGTTTTTAATCATATATATATCACTCAATATAGAGATTTGAAAAAGGTCTGATAAAAATAAAACAGTTATCAAAATCATCAGATGCTTTTTTTAAGTACAAAATTATGCTTTATATAAAGTATTTTAAAGAGTGGTAATGAAAAATATATTTTTATAATTGATGGACCAATGACATCATAGCTACTATTTCTATATTATAATTCAATAATTAATAATTATTACGTTTAATTTAAATAAAAGTCATAATAATTAAATAACATTAAATTAAGAAATGTATCAATTTAATTAAGACAATTATCTTTATTAGAGTCATTACGTAAATTTTCTTTTGTGATATAATTTTTCTATTTATAAATTTCGAAGATATTTTGCTATTTTATAATATTTAAATATGAAATCATTTATCATCTTGATTTGTGCTTATTTAGTGTTTTCTAATGCATAAATTGCAAATACACATCAACAAGAAGCATATTTAATCACCAAAGGAATCTTTGAAGCATTTGGAATTTAGAATGAATTAGATATTATTCAAGTATTTTCAAAGATTGAAAGTAAATAATACTATGAAATTCTTTAAAATGCTGTCAATCTTCAAGACGAACTAACAGAAGAATCAATATTGGAGGGTATAAAACAGATTGGAGTTGCCTTACAATAGATTCCAGATTCTATAGACAGCTTGGAAGAATAAACAGAAGAGACTATTATAATATCAAGTAAAATTTTCTAAATTTCTTAAAAGAAATTTTCAATAACTTGTTGGAGTAACTCAGAAATCCATTAAGATTCCACTTCCAAGACAATGTCGAAGTCGTTATTAACGGTGTTAACATCTCATAAGATTTAGGTAATATCTTATTTTATATATATATTAGAGGATTCATTATTTGAATGGCAAAGTGAGAACTATGAATAATATGGTAAAGAACTTGGTTCTGTAATGATCAGATTATTGCTGGAATTAGAAAATTTAGAGGCTGTGATACATGATTAAAGTGTTATCTTAGTCATTTTTGATGGAGTTTTGGATGGAATCTTGGATGCAAGTGGAATAAGAGGATAAGACATTAGACAATGCATAGATGGAGTCAATCTTATGGTCATTGATTTTGAAGAATCCGTAAGACTTCTTGAGACAGGTTTACCACATAATGTTGTTTAATCACTTTAAATCTTTGGAGATGGTCTACAACATTTCCCTCAAGCATTAGATTAATGCAAGGCCTCTATCAAAGAAGCTGCTAAACTAGCTAAGCAACTTAGGGAATTAATAAAGGCCTTATAAAATCCAGCATCCTTTGCTTTCCACATCGGAATAGATCTTATTGTAAATGGTAAAGATATCTACAGAGAAGTATGTTAATTAAATAATTTTAGATTTTCATTGCAGTTGATGACTGGAAGTAAGGAAACTGGAATGATTTTGGATACTAATTAGGAAAAGCCATGTATTAAATCTTTGTTGGCTTACACAATTAGTAATCTTGAACATGAATTATTATTCGTCACAAAGCAAAATATTATCATAATTTTTTTAAATCTATAATATTATAAATAAAATTAGGTAAGATTTAAATAAAAGATGTCGGAAATAAAAAGGTTAATAACAATTAAAATAAATTTCTAAACATAAATCGAGAATGAATAATTATCATTAAATCATAATCTTTCTTCATACTTTTAACAAGGTTTTCTAGAGTTCTTCAAAATACATGAATGAAGATCATTTGTAGTATTAATATTTAATTATAAAAATTATAAAAACCAATAGTCAACTGATCAATGTTTTTTATTTCATTTTTTAAGAAATTAGTTTGTATGGTTAAGCCAATACTTTCTTTTGTTATTTGATATTTGCATTTATAAAGAATCCTTATTTTGGAGGTGATATTATTTTAACATCTTGTGCTAATTATGTGAAATTCTTCTATGATTTATTCTTCTTAATTGCTTGTTGAAAAGATAGATCTTTCTGGCCATTTGATTATTACTATGGCTGATATTTGCTTTCTAAAGCAATAGAATTGTAACCAAATAGTTAATCTTCGATCTTTTGATCTACTGAAAACTCTGATTTGTTCCTAAAAATAAATTAAAATTAAATTAAACTTATTGTTAAATTTCGAGATAAAGCATTTTTATATACTTTCATTTTTTGCATACTCTTTAAAAGCATTTACGTAATTACTTTGAGCTCTTTAATTTTAAATGCTTTTATCTTCTAGCATTTTCTTTTCAGACCCACAATTCTTGCATTTAGGTGAAATATAAGAGATTTCATAGGTGAAAAAACCCAATTTTTTCTATTTTTTTGGCTTTGTTTATACACAAGCATCTTAAATAGAAACATTCGTCATTTATGTCTTAATTCGATCTTCTTATGAGTCATTTTAAAATCCAACTGAACAATCAGTTTTCAAAGGCTTTCTATATTTAGGAAAAGAATCCTCACTGAAAATTATACAATTTTATACTTATTGGCATTAGATTTAGAATGATTTAATTTTGTAGATTTTAAAATATTTGTGTCCACAAGGTTTAGGAGATTAGATAGAGCAGTTTTGGAAATATTATCTTGCGATTTGAAGTGTCTAACAGTTTTAGTTTGTTGACGATCAACCAAACAATCGTCAGGGTCAGTTCTGAAATTAGGTTGGTTTTCTATCGAACTTTGATAATAATGCATGCTCTCGAATTGTGAATCTATCATTTGCAACAAACCTTGAACTTTCTAATCATGTTTTTACTCTGGCGATAACCTTTAAAACATTTACTAATTAGTATTTACAACTATTATTAACCACCCCTGCTTAGGCAGTGCAATTTTTTGTTTGGAGAATAGACAGTATATTTCATTTAGCAAATTCAACTGAAAAAAAATATAAATTTTATTTAATAACAAAGAACGAATGAAGTAATAAATTTTACAAATTGCTTAAGCTTAAATATCTTAAGCATCTCATAGGTCGGAGGTGGGTCTATTCGACTGGAAATATGAATGATATTGTAATTGATTTATTGTTTTATATTTGTTTAACTTAGAGAATATGCAAGTAAAAGCAAGATTGAAATTGCAAATGAAATAGCACTAATATAATTACTATACAATCTGTTAATAATATAAAATCAATTCATCATTATTTTTTAACCTTTTTATTTACATTATCAAATTCTTCTATGTCTTGTTTTTTTGTTTTTTTCTATAAATTCTATTCTTATTCTTCCCTTCTTTTATACTTTAATAACATTTTTCTTCTTTTAATTTTTCTTAATTTCTCTATCGCTTTGTTTGTTTTAGACACTGAAAATATAATATTATTTATTTACCAACTCTGTTATAAACCACATTTCCTTGCATAAATCCTTCTTCTATTTTATAGAGCTTTAATTCTAGTCTAGGCCCAACTTCATGTAATCTGACACTCATTTATTACTTTTTATGTTATTTATTCTCAATTTCCAACTCTTCTAAATCAGATTATTCTGTATCTGAAGCAAACATCTAATGATTGTTTTGTAAAAAGTCAGAAAAGCTATTGTATTTGGATAGATTTGGTAATTTGTTTGCTTTAATGATTTTTTTCATTTTTTTGTCTATTCCTTTCAAATTAAAACTAATGTAATAATGTCTTATGTATATCTTATCATTTTTATATGAGAAGAGTATAACTCTCTTTTATGTTTTTGGATTGGTATTTTAAACATTAATAGCAGGAAACATAGATTAAATCATATTTCCTACTAATTTAATATGCTCACTGGTTGGTCTTTTAGGATCATCTGTCTAAAAGTCAGTCTAGAAACCATTCATCACAAGTAAAGGAGGTGAGAAAACTCTAGAAAATGATTTGAACTTCCTTTAGGCATTGAGAACTTCATTTCTATTTGCGTATTTGAGAATACGAAAAGTAAATGTAGGTCCTCTAGGGTTTTAAATAAATCTTATGTATGAATCTAGTTAATATGCATTTTTGAATACTCTTATTTGTCTATGTCATTATAATCATATGTGATATTAAATAATAACCAGCTGCTTATATGTAATCTTTCATTTTAGTTTTATCTGATTCTTACAAATTCATGCTTGTGAAGGGATACATAACATCTCTGTAATCATCAATTAACTGACGAATGGTTGATGACACTTTTCCTCTCTTTAATATGAATGCTTGAGAATATAAATTAAACTAAACCTTTAGGTGTTTATCCTATCAAATCAAGATCCTCCTCTGTTGCTTCTTTATGAGTTCTTGTTTTTTTCTAGTTTTATGATAAATATGCATTTTACCCTTCTTCCTCCAACTTTAGGCATTAATTAAAAATAATTAAAATTTAATATGAAAAACCAACAAAAAATAAACACATGGCTTTCATTATTCTTGGTATTACCTTAACTTTTCTAAGTAAATATTGTAGAGTTCTTTCGAAATAAATAAGTCATAATTTAATAGTTCTAGCAATTCTGATTCCAATTGGTTTAACTCTTTTAAAGAGATGCCTGCTATTTTTGAATAATAATCATTTCTGTAGTAATCATCGTCTTGAAATTTGATTGCTAAAACTATTGCAATGATTAGAAACCTAATTTGTATGATTTACATACCTATGAACACAATGGCTATTTAACAAAATACTTGGATTTAATTCTTAAACTTTATCCAAGTAAATCAAGGCAATAACGAAACACTCGTCCGTGCATTTTGCATATTTTGCTATTCGAATTAAATAATTTTCTAATGTAATTGCAGGTATTTTCGAAGCATGAAATGATGTTGATGAAGAATCTAGCTTGTCTGTTTCTTCAACTATCTCCTCAAGAATTGTAGCTATGCATTTTAAGAGAGATGGCTGTATAGTTCTTTCGTGATTCCTCACATTAACTTGTGTGCTTATTTCTGTCATATTATATTTATATTACTAATATGCTTATTTTAAAAAATTTAATCAAAATCAAATTCCTATCCTTCTTAATAAATCTGATGCAGTGACATTATTTAATTATATTAATGGGATTTCTGTATGTTCAAATTGATTCATTAATTTTATTAATTTTGTCATTCCAATTACTAAAACTATAAACTTTTATCATTTAATAATTCATTATTGTAAATAAATTATAGGAAGAAAGAATTTTCTTATTCTTTTAATACATCAAATTATCATATTAAAAGATTATTAAATCATTAAGGATATCTTATTCTTCACATAAACTCAAATAATAAACTAATTTCAGAAAAAATGAATTTCCTATTTATAATACCAAAATTTATTGTATTTAAATCTTCTTATTAGCTTTGAAGGTGAAAACGAAGATAAATTATTCCCCCAAGATGAAATTTTTAAGGTTGTTGTTTAAATTTCAATCAAATTAATGTTGATAAATGTTTTAAAAATGACATAAATATTGTTTTCGCTATTATGCTTAGATAATTGAGGTAATCAAGTAATTCAATTAAAAATTTAGAAGCATAGGGAGTAATAAAAATAAACACTTTCAATGAACTTTTGCAAGACATTATTAAAATAAATATTTTTAAATAAATAGTGTTTTATTTTTAGTTCCCTCAGAAGGAATTATCCTAAATAAAAACAAAATTGTAAATACTATTTATTTGTCAATGCAATTCAAAATATCTTTTGATAAAATATCTATATATTATTTTTATACTAATCATTTTTATTAACCCTTCATATTTTGATATTTTGTAAAATCTGATTTTGAAAATCCTTAATATTATTTAGATGATATTTTTTAGTCATTCTCATAGTTTTAATCATTAGCATTGTTTTTTTATGAATTAAATTGTCTATCATTTTAATTTGAGTTGATCTATTTGTTATTTTGATATTTATCATTACCAGCAAAGACTCTCTCATTGAAACTCTTATCATTTCCACCTGTGAAATTTCTGGATGCTTATTGATTATTAAAATTTCTTTCATTATTGTTTCTGTCAAAATTGTTTTAATTAGAAAAGTTTTTATCAGCATTATTATTGAAGTTCCTCTCATTATTATTCACTTTGAAATTTCTTTCATTATTATTTCTATCATTATTAAATCTCTCATTATTATTTTTTTCATTTGTAAACCTTTCGTTATTATTTCTATCATTAAATCTTTCGTTATTATTTCTTTCATTATACCTCTCATTATTACTTCTATCTACAAAATTCCTTTCATTATTGGGCCTATCGACAAAATTTCTTTCATTATTAGGCCTGTCTACAAAATTCCTTTCATTATTAGGCCTATCTACAAAATTTCTTTCATTATTTGCTTTCTCACCATGGTTTCTTTCATTATTTGCTTTTTCAACGTGGTTTCTTTCATTATTTGCTTTATCAACATAATTTCTTTCATTATTAGGCTTATCTACGTAGGTTCTTTCATTATTAGATTTATCTACGTAGTTTCTCTCATTATTCGGTTTATCTACATAGTTTCTCTCATTATTCGGTTTATCTACAAAATTTCTTTCATTGTTACTTCTATCTACAAAATTTCTCTCATTGTTATTTCTATCAAAAGTGATTCTTTCATTATTATTTCTATCGAAATTATTATTATTTGGTCTATCATTATGATTATTAAAATTCTTATCATAATTCCTCTAATGGTTATTGTAATTTCTATCATTATTATACGTCTTATCATTTTTCAAGTGATTAAGATATTTATCATTATAAAATTAAGCTTCATGATTATTATTTTGTGTATTGTTATTATTTCTCCTATTTTAATTATCATGTTCACTTCTAAAGTCCATATTATAAGTTTTTTAATTTTAATCTTAATCATTAAATCGCTTGTTTGGAAAAGAATTAGTTTTATCTTCTTCTTAAAATTATGGCAATAATTTATAATTTTTTAAATCTAACTCTTAATTAATTTCTAAAGTTTTAGGTTGTTCAGCATCTGAAAATCTATTTCTCACATTGCCTTATCTTGAATCACCTTAATTTTTTTTCTACTAATGTTGAAATTACTGTTATGGCTATCTATCCTACTATTATTTATTTTTGAAATCCATATTATAATTTCTTTAATGATGCTATTGATATTGCTGTATTTCCCCCTTATACTCCTCATTGTATTCACTTCGACTGTGTTTGTGGTATGGTTTTTTTTGATTGCTTCCTTGGTTGATGTACTATTATCTACCTTCCCATTAATTACAATTCTCCTACTTAGATTCTGAAGTCTGGGAAAAATTATTAGGAGGGTAGATGGAGTTTGGAATGCCGGTTAGATTAGAACTGTCATTATATTGTTATAGTTTTCTTTGTTATCTTTCCTATTTGACTTTAAGAGCTTTATCTTTGAATTCCAGCAATTCCTGATTGACCTCCTGATTACAGGAATTTAAATAAGTGATGACTTAATCAGCAAGAATTCCTTCATCTTTTTCATAAGACAACAAGGAGAAACTTCTTCCATGAGCTCCTGCCCTTCCAGTTCTACCAATCCTGTGAATGTAATCATCAAAGGACTTAGGGAAATCGTAGTTTACAACAACAGTAATGTCCTTGACATCTAAGCCTCTGGATGCAATATCAGTGGCGCATATCAATCTGGTGTTGGAATCTTTAAATTATTTCATGATTGCATCTCTTTGATCTTACGATTTGTCCCCATGTAATGAAATACAGAAATAACCTTATTTTGTGAGACTCTGACTTAGATCTTCGCATCTCTTCTTGGTTTCTGCAAAAATCAAGACCTTATCGGTATATATCAAATCGTCTAAGACATTCATGAGAACATGTAACTTCTCCTTTTGTCCTGTGCAAATAATCTTTTATGTAATTGGAGCTCCTTTCCCAATCTTAACTAAGATGGGATTGTAACAAAACTCCTTTGATAATTACTAAACCTCATTGGGCCAAGTTGCTGACAACAATATTGTTTGTCTATCTTCTCTGATCGTAGAGACTATGTCTCTCACTTGAGGTTCAAATCCCATGTCTAACATTCTGTCAGCCTCATCCAGTATCAGCATAGTGATTTTATTGAGATTTACCATTCCTTCATCTATTAATTCAATTAGTCTTCCTGGAGTGGCTACAATTACATGGACACCCTTCTGAATTAATTCAACTTGTTGTTTCTTATTTGGGTTTCCACCATAAATGCAGACAATCTTGAGATTCATTAAATTTGGACTGTTCTCCTTCTCATTTTACTTCTTATTTCCATAATAAAATTCAATTAGTTAAAGCAATTGATCATATATTTATACTCCCAGTTCTCTTGTTGGTACCAATATAAGCAGTTTAGGTTATGGGGACTCCTTGATCATAGCATGTTGTTCCAGGTGCACGAGAGCAGGCAGCAAATAAGCTAGAGTCTTACCCGATCCAGTTTGAGCAATTGCTAAGGCATTTCTACCAGATAATACGATTGGTATGACTAAATGTATTATTCAAGTACCTTCAGATTAAATGGCAGTTGGTTATTGAAATTCTGGAGGTCCTAATGGGAAATGTTTCCAATCTAAAAAGGGTTAAATTATGTCATTATCTTATTCTCCATCTCTGACAATTGTTATATTGTTGTCAGTCCTAAATTTCTCGATGTCTTCTTGGCTGTATTGCAGATTACTTGCCTATTGAGTATATTCTCATAATGGATTACATCAATGAAACTTTTAGTGAAGTTTTCAAATTCTCCTGGGCATGATGCAAACATACCCAAAGGCTGACTCCATCTCTTTAGTCCTTTCATTATTTTAAATATTGTGAGCTAAGTTTTTCCTTTTAATAATTGGCAATAGATTGGTATTATTTATCTAATTATAAAAATTTAATAATCATTTTAGTATTTAGGTGAGCATTTTCTGATATCTCATGATAACAGCTGGGATGAATTCCTTTTATTTGTTGTTTGCTCTGATATATATCTGCTAAGCCTTCATGAAGGGTTCTCTCTGTGATGATATAAACTTCTTAACGTTCGAATTGACTTCCTAGATAGAAAATGATTGAGTCATTCTGAAATCTACTTGCTATTAAAGAGACAATTTATATTTAGGATTCTCCATTATCTTATGATTAAAGGAGTACAAATCCTTGTTCTTATGGTATTTCTCGGTAATCTCCAAGATTCTTTTCGGTAGTTTTGGTTGCTTTTTTGTTTGTTGATTCAACACCAAAGTCTACTCGTGATGAATCAGATTGAATTCCATAAATTCCTTTGTTTTAGTAATGGAGTAGATGATCTCCAGGGGATTGCAATTGTTATACTTGATGAATCTCCGATCATCATAATTTCTGCCAGTAGCAATATTCACAAAAGGAACACTAATCGACCCTTGTATTGATGACATAAAGTCTACAGCCTTTGTAGGCAAGGTTCTTTCAAACATCGAGATAAACTCCAAGGCTGTTACTCTGTAATAAGATGATGGTTCCTCCAAAAACCCACTCGACCATTTTTAATGATAGAACTCCGCTCTTTCTATGTTGCCTTAATAGAAATATGCCAATCCCATAGCATCATAACACTGTATTTCTTCGTCATGATAGTAATAGGCCCATGAATACATCAAAGCTTTTTGAATCAAAATAATCTATTAGTCAAATAACTTAAACCTATTAATATAAAATAGTTTACTATTTAGCACATATGGCCATAGATAGTAAAGAATTAACCTTCAATTTAGGGTTACGAGATAGATTCGATAAAGTGAAGCAATCCTTTAAGAAATATGTAGCCTTTGAGTATTCTTAGCAATCAAAAAAGAACTAAGCTAATAAATAGATCATATAGGAAAACAACTCTATTAACTAGATTAATACAATATTGTTATACATTTTGTTCTTGTGCTATGAACATAGGTTTCTAAAATAAATGTATCATTCTCTCGGCATCTTTTCTTCTTATTAATTCTTGAAACTGGGAGGAATTCTCTTCAAAGTAAAGTATAATATAGTATCGCTTGTCCAGTTTATTGTATCTTTTGGCACTTATGAAGGGAACAAGCTTTAGGTCCTATTTTGAGGAGTTTTTTAATACTCTGCTAAATGAGTTGAGTTGGGATTGCGGAGTCATTTTGTACTCGAATTCATGCATATTACTGAGGTCTAGTTGTTTAGTAGTTTGATCTTGGGTATGTTCGAACAGGGATATATCTCTGGGGAGTGGAGAATTGCAATTGGAGGATGAAAATAACTTCATAAACGGTTTCGTAGTTGTCTTTGATTTGTTGGAGTTTGTGCTGAGAAGATTGCGAAGTGCAAAGGACATGTGAGATTTTCTGTAGTGTTTGAGTTTCTCGAGCACAAATGAAGCAGTAGAGGGCGGTGAATTATTTTATTGCATAATAAGTTATTAATTTTAATGGAACCAGATCCCAAATTATTGTCTCTTCTAGAAAAAGTTAATAACCCAATTGAAAAGCTTACCATTCATTTGACAATCAAGGTAATCAGACATTAGCATAATAAAAGGGTGTTTATGGATTTACAGATGATTGGAGGGTCACCGATGAGACCAATCCGGCGATATTTGCAAATGTGATTAGATACAAAGGAGAGGATATGTTTGGTAAAATAAAACCCAGAGAACAGACGGAGAAGGAGAAATTTGAGGAGTATCAGAAAAATAGTAAAAAGAACAAAAAGGACTCCAAAAGTCCAGAAGAAGAGGAAGCCATGAAGAAGGCTATTGCTTAAGAAGAAGAGGAAGAATTATAAAAATAGTAGCATTTAGAAACCTTATCTGAGTAAGAAAAGTTGTTTTTCATTTCAGAAGATAAATTCAAAACTGCCAGCATCTAATATGAGGAAACACATTCAATTGACATTACTAATGTTAGGTAATTAGAGGAAGAGATTCTGGAATAAAGAAACACTATTCAATTCATTAGACAACCCGCTGTGACAGAAGAGGAATTAGTTAAATTGAAAAAGGGCAAGACAAAGAATTTGAATAATGCGGAATTGACTTAGATTATTTTCAAGGGAGTTTTTGATTTAGCTGATCTATTAGAACCTGGATGCACTCACACTATAGTGAGAGTCTTTTTAAAATAAGAAGAAGGATCTGATTGTCCAAAGTATAATTGTGATAAATTGTATATGAAAATTGAAGTAAACACTGAGCCTGCATTAACACCATTAGTTGAAGATGTACCATCACTCTAAATAGAACCTGTTATCATCCAAAAGATACCGAGCAAATTTGAATGTGTATGGCAATTCAAGAGTATACTCTATTCATTATCTATTAGAGGATATCAAGGAAGCTATGAAGTCCCTTGAAGAAGAATACAGCAAACTATATTAAAGTGATTAGAAAGCCAAGACTTAACCCATGATTAGCATGACTCATCAAAGGTGGCTAGAATTGACCAAGAAGAAAGAATCTTTTCTTAATGAAATGAATACCTCTGGCAAATACAATATCTTACAAGAGAGACTACGATCTTCTATTATAAGAGTTTGCATTGATAAATTTGCTAAGGAAGGGTTGTTTGTTGGAGTAAATAAGGATGAACAGGATCGATTGTTTGCTGAATTGTATGTCTTTATGATGGAATAAATGCAAACGACTCTAGGGGAATACATACAAAACAATAAAGAAGATGACATTCACGAAGATTTGGTTTTAACCTTTGAATAAAATATCAGGGAAAGAGATAGAGTGTTCAAAAGACTCAAAGAATCTCAATTAGAAAAATTCCAAAGATTGGCCAAAGAATATGAAACTATTAATTAAGTGAGCCAGGCACTCAAATACTACACTAATATGGTATTGGTCGATAAAACATCAGCCTCAGCCTTTGCAAAATATTGTCTCAAAATACAGAGATTTAAGGCAGCTGAGCAATTAATTCAAATGGTTAGGGATGTTGAATGGAATAAGGAAAATGAATTACTCATGGCTTGTCTTTATATTCGAAGAGAGAGATTTAAGGAAGCTACTCAAATTTTAAAGGAACTATTGCAAAAAGAACCTATTAATACGTTGTTTAATTTGTTAATGTCATTCATTTATAGACAGCAGGGAAATGACAATATGGCTGATAAGTATTTAAGATGCACTCAAAGAATATTTATGAGAACAATGGGCTTATTGACTAAAGGGTATTATGCTTATTAATGTATCATAGGTTTGCAAAATAATAGCCAGATCCTCATCTTTTGCCTAATTTCAAGCAACAAATGATTGAGTAATAGGAGAAGGCTAAAAAAGCACCAGTATTAACTTAAGAGTAAATTGATTCAATTCAATTAGAATTGATAGAATATTTTGCATCTAGGAATTTATTTGATTTAGCTGAGAAAGCACTGGTTTCAATTAAGGACAAAACAACTCAAAAGATAAACATAATCAAAGCTTAAATTCACATTTTTAATGAGAACTATCCTGAAGCATTAGCTTTGATATAGAAGTTATTAACTTAAAATTCGAGATTCTATGATGTTTACTTGATTAAGGGATCTTTGTGTTTTTAGACAGAATAATTTTATGAAGCTGAAGAAACGTTTTTAAAGGCACTTTCAATATAATCAAAGAGATCATTTGAAATTCAATTGAGATTAGGATACTTGTATTTGAAGAGGAAATCATGGCAAGATGCTAAGGTGATATTTGAGAAGGCGTTGGATCAATAACCGAATAGTTCTTTATCATGGTTGGGTTTGGGAATAGCAAATTTAAGATTGTGTGATCCAATTGCTGAGGAATGTCTTTGCTAAGCAAATATCTATGAGCCTTTCAATGGGGAAGTTTGGGGATATTTGGCATTGAATTGCTTATTGTAGAAGAGAGGACAACAAGCAAAGCAATGTTTGTAACGGATGGAATAAACTGAGGTTTATGATTTGGATTTGTTGCTTGAATTAGCTGAGGAGATGTCGTTGTGTTTCGATTATGAAAGTTGTCGATCAATTTTGATGAGAGTTTATGATTCCAAGATAGCAATTTCGAATATGGGAAAGTTGTTAATGAACTTGGGTTAGGTGCATTCATAATTACGGAGAAATGAGGAGGCCAAACAGTATTATATTGAATCATTGAAGTATTTGGAGAGTGGAAATGAGAAGGAAAAGGTAAATTCTGAAATCAAGATATTATGACAATAATAATATATAATCAATAATCCTCGTCTTCTTCCCAAATCTCTTACAGAATTTAGACCAAGTTTTTGAGCTTGATTTTCTTCTAGAATGGCTGGTATGGACCTTTAGTCTAACGAATGATGTCTTCAACCTGTCTTCTTTCTTGATTGCTGCCGATCAATTTTGATTGCTGGAACATTAATTTATATAATAACTAACATTCACTATAATTTAATTTCAAATTTATGTCAACATCATCAGATTTCTAGCCTCCTTCTCCAAGTCTCTCACCTAGTTCGCAAATTAAATGTTATCAAGAACAATTGGAAAAAGCGCATTCAATGATTGACTATTTAGAAGTAATGCTTGCAGAGAAGTAAGCATTGAAGGAGAATTTCAATTCATTTAATCTGCCTAAGAGTAAATCTCACATGAAAAAACAGAGTTTGTGCTTAGATCAAATTCCTCAATCTATTTAAATTCAATAATATGTTACTCCTCGAGAAACTAATCAATCAATGAGATTCACATCCGCTAATATGCCTAGTTATATTTCTGAATTGCAACAAAAACATTAAGAGATCCTCTCCTCAAATAAGGAGAAATCTACAGTCAAAAAGCTGCAGATCCAAGAAATACAAGAAAAAGTATAGGATCTTTAAGATGAAATCATTATTTGTAAAGAAAGACAAAAAAATACTGAAATAGCAAAACATTAGGCAGAAGATGTTCTTGAACAAATAGATGATGATATTCTGCATGCAAAGCTAAAATTACAATAAGTAAAATCTTAGGGAGAGTAAATATATGAGACTATGTTGAAATTGGAAGACCAAGAACATGATAAAAAATATTATATGGGTCGAACTTCTACGTTGAAGAGAAAGAGAAGTGAAATCTAACCACCTAATCAAATCAAGAACTAATTAAATTAATTAAAAAATGAAATTGAATAACTCAAATAATCCAAAAAAGAAAAGGAGGAATATTACGCTTAAAAAATAAGGGAAATTGAATAGCAGTTAGATCAAAGAAAAACTAATGAGTCGATACCCGAAGATTAACTTAATGCTTCCTTGAGTCCTGATAGACAGAAAGTAAGAGTGTATAAAGGAAAGCACGCCTTATTGCAGGTAATGTCTCATCAATATTGAAAGCTTACTCTCAATTCTGATTCTTGTTCCAGGTCTTATGCATTGAGAAAGTCGCAAGAGAATAAATTGAATTCAGCCTTTGATTTCAAACAATTTGATGAACATGAAAATGTTTCAATAGACTCCTTTAAGAATAAAGATAAAAAGAATAGAACATGTGATCCATGCACTATCTTTTGATTAAATATATATATAATTAATTCAATATTACCTCAAATGTATTTATTTATTATCTTAAAAGTTTGTTAATTCAAATGGTTGCCATCAGAATAGCAATTTAAACTATTTGATTTAATGTTAACCTTACATAATTGAAGGTGTCATCTCAAAGTGAGATATTCTAAACTTATGGATTATAAGTTAGAATTATTTTCTATTTCTTGTTTTTTATACAGTATTGTTTGCGGTTCGATAGTATAACATAAATAGCACTCAATTTAAAGTCTAAGCATACTATCATGTGGATGATGAAATCTGGCAGTCAAATTTAGAACAATAAACTGAATGTCTCAACTGCTTCAACAGTTTAAAGGTTGAAGAGTAATAGGTTTCATTAATTCATAATTATAATTAATTAATGCAAAGAGAAAAGCGTATACCTTCAAAGGCTTGGCGATATGAAGAATACTCTCCACCAAGACGAACCACTTAAACAACAAATCAAAAGAGAAGAAAGAGAGAATTATCCTATTATAAAATACATAAATTCTCATAAAACTCTTAATTTACTAAAGAAGAAGACGAAAGCATTCTTTAATACGTCAAAGAATTAGGCCCTAAATTCGTTAAAATTGCTACTTACTTTCCTAGTAAATCATATAGCATGGTGAAAAACAGATACTATAAGCACTTAAGAAATTAGTTGATTGAAAGGAAAGAAAGTTAAGAATTGAACCCCAATAACATTGACACTACTTAATAATTGAAAAATACTCTAGTAAAACCAGATAATGAAAAAATAGAAGAGTTGAAATAACTTATCACTTCTATTAACTTATTTCCAGAAATAACAGAAATAACCAAAAGTTTCATAGGTGAATTGTAAAAGCATCTTCTCTGAAAGTATGCAAAACTCTGTTGATATTCATTTTAATTCAATTATTAAATTAATATAATTTCATCATTCAGTACTTTTATATGTTAATTCAAACTAATTATATGATTCTCCAAGGTTGCTTGAAATAAATTGGACAGAAATATTACAAATACTAAAACTGAATCAAACAAAATAGTAACTATTCTCATAATTTATAGTTATCAGTTAACAAATTAATTTACTGCGTTATTTCGAATTCGCTCTTATATATTTATAAAAAATTCAAAAATTATTTACTAGTTTATCTCAATTAAATTTACGACAAAATATAAAAAATAAATAAATAAATATTATGGAATTTTGTTCCAAGGATTAAGTGTTTTTAACAAAATAGAACAATCCAAAAAATCAAAACTTATATAATTTCTAATTTTTGTCCAACATAATTATGATCATATGAAGGTCTCCTCATCCATTCTCCAAAAAATATTTCATTAAATTAGATTTGGTTAGATTTTGAAATAATAGAAGAAACAACATATATCATATAAATAATCAACTCATGTACTTTAATAGAGTTATAAAACAAAATTTGTATTGCTTTAACTAAAAATGAGAAAAAATTTAAAAACCAGTAAAATTCTTCCCTAAGAATAATGAAAAAGTACCATTCATTCAATGTTTAAATTTCAAAAGCTCATAAAAAATAAACAATAAATAGTATTAACCATTAAATTATAGCATTCTAAGTATCAAATAAACTATTCATGAAAAGGCTATTTATAATTAAGAGAAACTTATAATTAAAAACAATTATTTTGCATTCAATACAGAAACTTAATAGACTAATATAGAATCATTCATTATTTCTTTAAGTTGTTTGTACTACTTAAGAATTTCATTTCTTTTTCCATATTAATATACTAATTAGCTGTCCAATCAGATTGTTATGTAGTTATATCTATTAGAATACCTCCATAGGACTTGTTATTTAATCATTATGTTAGAATTAAAACAGATTAAGGTAATTTCAAAGGGGATATTCCTTTATAAATTTACATTTCTCCTTCATTTTTTATTAATATTTCCCTTAAATAAATTCATCCTACATAATATTCAATCATTAAAACAAGCATAAATATTCTTATTTATTACTTTTTTTCGTTTATATTTTAACTCTTACTCTTATTGTACGTTAAAATGTGGAAGCAAGTTTTATTAAGAAAATCTCTTAATTATTGTTTTCATTAACAGAATTCATATATAAGGAAATAAATTAATGATATACTGATTCAAAAAAGGTTGAATAAATAACAGAAGCGTTTAGTAGAATTATATTAGGTAACTCTCAAGATAGAAAGCATCAATAGCAGAACTCTTTATTTGCTTGTAAATAAAGATCTAGAATATTTTTAAAATGTTATATTTTATTATAAATTATCAAAAAGAATTATATCAAAGATGATTAAGAATATTGAGTAATTGCTAGTTCATTACTTTAATGAAATTTATATGGATTTATAAGAATAATGCTAAGAATTCATACGAAAATGAGAAGAAAAAAACATTTTTTATCAATTAATAGGATATATTAAATAACATTGCAGCAAATAACATCACCATAGTTTGAATGAAGAATGAGGGAATTTATCACAAAAAATTAATCAATAAATATAATATTCTTAATGCAAAGCTGATTTGTGGCAAGGGGAATAAGAATATTTCCTAAAAAGAGATGGATCTATTTAAACATCTAAATTTGGAGATTCAATAACAACTTAAAACCAAAAAAAAATTGGATAATTAAATAAGAAAGTGTGAAAATTAAATTATGTTAATATTAAAGCTGAGATAAGTAGCGCATTTAAAATAGAATAAGATTTTCGGAGAGGTTGGTATTGAAGATTTCCCAAAGCTAATTAACTCTAATTAAATTAAAACAAACAATTATAATCATATAAATAAATACATATATTATATATTTCGATTTTTTTGTTAATTAATATAATGATAATAGAATTGCATTTTTTTACTAAAATTAATTATATTAGAAAGATTCAGTCTTGTTTATTATATAAGCAATTAAATACCCTAGAGTTGGATCTATTAATTAATAAATAAATAAAAAATTTTGATGAATCTCAAAATCGAGGTATTGGGGTCAAAGGTCCAATTTGTTCAATTAGATTAAAACCTTTTAGTGTCTGATGCTATAGATGCACTAATATAAAAGCTAAAATTAAAGGAATAGAATTAATAATTAGGTTTATATGTAAATGGAATTGAACTCAAAAAAAACGAAAGATTAATATAAAAATTCTTATTTTCTAATGATATAGTGTAGCTCAAGAAAATTGAATAAATAAAATAATTACAGGGAATAAAACTGCGTTTTACTAATGAAATAAGAATCGCCTATGTCTATTAAGATGATTTGATTAATGTTTTATATGATTAAGCTGAAAAATAGTTTTCATTAAGTAAGGATAGCTTTAAACTTACTTATAATGATTAAATTCTTTAAAAAATGAATCCAACAAAACAGTATTAAATAGACGCAACATCTACTGTAGAAGTTAAAACATAAAACTAATGTTTTTAATAAAAATAAATGATTGAGTTAATACTATAATATGAAAAGGAATGTAAGAATCTTTAATTCGACCTCTATGGCAAGATTTTTGAATTAGAGGAGAAAGCAAAAGCCTTATTTTAAATAAAGTAAGACATTTGTATTTTAAACGATAAATAAATATTGCTTCCAGATAAATTGCTTTTTGAAGTTGATATAAATAAAAACCGTTGTCTTTTGATTTTTCTAAAAGATTCATATTAGAAAAATTTATCATTTGTTGATATAGACTTAGAATATAATGAATAATCATTTACTTTATCAGTGTCTACCGACACATTAATAAGTGAACTTATTGATCTCTTAAAAAGCTAGCATAATTTGACTGATATTGACATAATGAAAGATTAGAAAGTGTTGCCAAAAGATTTAACAATTAATTAATTAAATATTTAAAAAATGAGTAGATTAAAAGTTGTTCATAAATAAAATAACACATTGAAATTAGAAATCAAAATTGAAAATAATATCGAAAAAATGGAGGTTGATAATGAAACAGAGATAGAAGAACTCATTTCACAAATTTAATCTAATTTTTAACTGAAAAATATTGAGTTAAAATTAAGTAATGGATAGAAATTAGTACATAAAAAGTATACCTTAAAATAGTATAATATCCAAAATGGAACATAACTATTAGTGGAATTCCCTTAACTGTAGTAAATTAGACAATCAAATGGAGCTGATTACAATTAGTAAATTAGACAATCAAATGGAGCTGATTACAATTATAATAACAATACTATCAAAGTGTTTGTTTTATATTAGCAATAAAAATATCAATTTTAATTTCAAAATAATCAATTGATTGAAGATTTAGAGAACAAAATGAAAGAGGAATTGAATTGTTCTAAACAAATTTAATTACTTTATTAAAATATTATCTTACCCTAAAAAAAATCCTTTTTACAGGCTGGAATAACTGATGGATGCGTATTGTAGTGCAATTTTCCTAAAATCAAAATAATTGAATAGGGAAAAGCGGAAAACCCGTTATTAAGAGTTATAATAAAATATGAAAGTTAGGAACGCGAGCAAATGCTTCAAAGAAATACATTGTTAGAAGCAGTAATTTAGAGTATAAAGTAGGAATTCTCAATATCTTAAGAAATCTATTTAATAACAAAAGAAAGAAATTTAGATTCTTAAAAGTCTTTAGAAGAAAATGATATAAAAGATAATACCGAAATTTTTGTTAAAATAGCTATTTTGAAAATAACTATTATCATTAATGGTCAAAAAATGTAGACTTTAGAAGTCACCTATGATACTCAAGGAGAAGATTTACAGCAATAAATTAAATATTATTATAAGATAGAAGATGATTTTGATTTAGTTATAAACGAAATAAACGAAAAAAAAGGAATAAAAATTAATCCAAAATAGTCATTAAAAGATTAAGGAATAAAGAATGGCTAGACTGTGGAAGTATAAATTAAAAAAGGATAGGGGAAACAGTTTTAAGAATAGAAAAATAATTCTATTCAACAGAATCAGCAATTTTAACAATAAAGTTAGAGTAAAGTTGATCATAAAATTTAATCCAACTAGTATACTGATCAATAGAATTAACAAAACTAATAACCACAATAAAATTAAAAATTTCCAAAAAGCAAAATTCTTGTTAATAATATAGAGGATATGAGATCAGAAGATAAAAAAGGTGAAAATATAAATAACAATAGCAATTTTAAATAGAAGCAAGTCAATATCAAATTCTAAACCAATAATTTGAAAAAGAGTTTTGAATTAAATATTGAACTGTCATACGAAACTACAATTTCAGAGATAATTGAATACATCATAAATAATTATCAAATAAATGATAAAATTAAATTATCTTTTAAAGGGAGGATCCTCGAATAAAATTAAAATTTGGCGAATATTTAAATCAAAGATAATGAAACTATATACGTCGAACCGAATAATGTTCCTTGATAAAGTTTATAATGCATATTCATTGAATCATATTAAATTACTATAAAATGCTCATTTATGAAATTTCTGATCATTTTCTATTAAATATTAAGTATAGTTTACTTAGAATTGAATCAAAAAAAAGGGTATATCATTACAAAGTTATTTGATCATCCTATAAAGATAATACATAAATTTTCAATTCTGATTTATTAATGTGTTTATTGAGAATTTTGAATTAAATGTTTTCAAATCTAGTTGAATTGATTTTAATGTATCAAGAGAGATTGAAAATATTTCAATAAATTATCGCATTTTTATTAAGAACTGATAAGAATTTAATTTGTCTTAATTCATAATATCTAATTAATATTTATTTAAAGTGGTGAAACAATTATTATTTGATTATGTTTTGACAGAGTATGAAGAAAGTACATAAATTAAAACAAAGTGGTTGGTAAGAGTTGATTCTATTCAAATACCTGTCACTTTCAAAATTAGCTAGTTTTTATAGAGTTTGCAAAATATTTACAACAGAAAAGAAAATGAAATATAAAATTTAGAGAAGAAATCTACCAATATGAATTATTAAAAATAATTAATATTATCAATGACTAATCAAAATAAAGAGAAGAAAATATTTCAAAATATTTGTAACGAATAATAACCAGATGCAAAATAATGGATGGATTAATTAATTAATAATAGAGGAATAACAATAGCATAATAAAAATATTTATTAATTAAAAACAATATAATGAATAAGGATAAACTATTAATATCCAGTTTCAATTCACTTAAGAAAATTAGTTTTAATATTTCCTTAATAAACATAATTTAATATTAAATTTAACTTATAATTTCTAAAAATGTCATTTATTTAGATAGATATTTGAGAGGTGTTTATAATAAAATTTAACGAATTAATCATATAAATATATGATAAAATAATATCCTTAAAGAACATCGAAAAATCTATTTTCATTTCTAATTATTAGGTATATCTCTTTCAAATAATTACTTCATTTTCTATATATTTTTATTTTATTAGTCTATATAAAATATTGTAATAGAATTTTATATGATCATATAAATAATTATAATTCGATTATTCTTTTTCCTTATTATAAAATTTAAACATATGAAAGCAACATTGTTGATGGTTTTAACACTCTTGGTGTTAGGTAATTCTTAGTAAGTTGGCACCCACGCTAAAAATGCCTATTTAATTGTGAAAGGAGTTATAGAAGGAGTGTAAGTTGATGGTCATGTAGAAGTAAAATAAATAATGTCTTGCTTAAAAAATTCAGAATAATTAATTTATACTATTGGGAAAGCTATCGAAAATTTGAAAACGAATGCCATTGAGGAAGTCAAAGAAGGAATCAAATTAATTGGAGTAGCCATTTAATAAATTCCAGACTCTATTACTACATGTGAATCTGGATCCGAGGAAATGGTAGTTTTGTCATGTAAACATAATATTAATAAATAGAACTTCTCACTAACATGTTGGAACAATTGAGAAACCCATAGACATTCTCATATGAAATGAGTTATAAGTAAGGGAATCAGTAATTACTATATATAATTTAGACACTGCTATTAACGACTGGAAACAAGGAGCTTATGAAGATTTTGGAAAATAGATTGGATTTATGCTGGTTTAACTACTTAAAGTAACAAAAAGCATTGAGGCTTTTATTTTTAATGGCGAATTCGTAGAAATAGTGTTTAAAGGAGTACTTGATTAAATTTTAAATGCAAAAGTAATCAAATTCAAAATCAAAAACATTAAAGATTGTTTAGATGGTGTTCGTGGAATTGGTGGAATTATGATAAATTTTAATAATGCTGTTAGAAACTTAGAAGATGGTTCTCTCTCAAGTGACATCTTATCTTTATCATCATTTGTAGAAGTCATGAAGTTCTCAAAGACTCTAAAAGCTTGTAAGTCTGCCTGGGAAGTTGCGGTGATGGCTGGAACAGCAATCGGGTTAGCTGGAACCTCAAAGGACACACAATCATTCATCTAAGATTTTGCAACTCAATTAAAGAATTTTTTTGTAGATGTTATATCAGCTCTTACTATCTGCTACATAGCTCTAAAAAGAAATTTAATTAAGTTTTGTTCTTATATTCGTAGAAATATATGATTGATAGTTAATACATGTACTAGAGGGTTGTTAAATATACATTATCCTTTTATAAATAAATATAAATATCAATAGTTAAATTTGAGATTCTATTAACAGATTATTTGATAAAATCAATAGATAGGATATTCTCAAAAAAGCAATTATCAATAATCTTAATGAGCATAAAATATAATTTGGAGAAATTTAATATGCAATCGAACTTAAAATTAAAAAATAATTTAAATTTAATTTAGAGTTTAAGTGATTGATTTTTCAATTCAGATTATTATTAATTTTATATTTAAATTTTTGGTTATTATAATAACATGAAGAGATATAATAACCAAAAATTTATAATATTGAAAGAATTTATCAGAATTGATATTAGAGGAGTAGTAGAAATAGATTGATCTTGATTAGGATAGCAATAATTTAATATTAATGAGTGAAGAACATCCAGCAGTTGTAATTGATAATGGTTCAGGTTAATGCAAAGCAGGAATTGCAGGAGATGATGCTCCAAGATGTTGTTTCCCAGCCATAGTAGGAAGACCTAAACATCAAGGGATAATGGTGGGAATGGATACAAAGGAAGCCTATGTAGGTGATNTCTATTACTACATGTGAATCTGGATCCGAGGAAATGGTAGTTTTGTCATGTAAACATAATATTAATAAATAGAACTTCTCACTAACATGTTGGAACAATTGAGAAACCCATAGACATTCTCATATGAAATGAGTTATAAGTATATTTTGAATGGTCTAAATATCTATAAGGGAATCAGTAATTACTATATATAATTTAGACACTGCTATTAACGACTGGAAACAAGGAGCTTATGAAGATTTTGGAAAATAGATTGGATTTATGCTGGTTTAACTACTTAAAGTAACAAAAAGCATTGAGGCTTTTATTTTTAATGGCGAATTCGTAGAAATAGTGTTTAAAGGAGTACTTGATTAAATTTTAAATGCAAAAGTAATCAAATTCAAAATCAAAAACATTAAAGATTGTTTAGATGGTGTTCGTGGAATTGGTGGAATTATGATAAATTTTAATAATGCTGTTAGAAACTTAGAAGATGGTTCTCTCTCAAGTGACATCTTATCTTTATCATCATTTGTAGAAGTCATGAAGTTCTCAAAGACTCTAAAAGCTTGTAAGTCTGCCTGGGAAGTTGCGGTGATGGCTGGAACAGCAATCGGGTTAGCTGGAACCTCAAAGGACACACAATCATTCATCTAAGATTTTGCAACTCAATTAAAGAATTTTTTTGTAGATGTTATATCAGCTCTTACTATCTGCTACATAGCTCTAAAAAGAAATTTAATTAAGTTTTGTTCTTATATTCGTAGAAATATATGATTGATAGTTAATACATGTACTAGAGGGTTGTTAAATATACATTATCCTTTTATAAATAAATATAAATATCAATAGTTAAATTTGAGATTCTATTAACAGATTATTTGATAAAATCAATAGATAGGATATTCTCAAAAAAGCAATTATCAATAATCTTAATGAGCATAAAATATAATTTGGAGAAATTTAATATGCAATCGAACTTAAAATTAAAAAATAATTTAAATTTAATTTAGAGTTTAAGTGATTGATTTTTCAATTCAGATTATTATTAATTTTATATTTAAATTTTTGGTTATTATAATAACATGAAGAGATATAATAACCAAAAATTTATAATATTGAAAGAATTTATCAGAATTGATATTAGAGGAGTAGTAGAAATAGATTGATCTTGATTAGGATAGCAATAATTTAATATTAATGAGTGAAGAACATCCAGCAGTTGTAATTGATAATGGTTCAGGTTAATGCAAAGCAGGAATTGCAGGAGATGATGCTCCAAGATGTTGTTTCCCAGCCATAGTAGGAAGACCTAAACATCAAGGGATAATGGTGGGAATGGATACAAAGGAAGCCTATGTAGGTGATGAAGCATAAGCTAGAAGAGGTGTTTTAACATTAAAGTATCCAATTGATAATGGGATAGTCAATAATTGGGATGGTAAGTGTTCTATATATATTTTAGACATGGAAAGAATTTGGCATCATGCGTTCTTCAATGAATTAAGAGTATCTCCAGAAGATCATCCAGCACTATTGACTGAAGCTCCAATGAACCCAAAAGTTAACAGAGAGAAGATGACTCAGATATTGTTTGAAACATTTAATGTCCCATCATTCTATGTTTAAATTTAAGCTGTTCTCTCTTTATATGCTTCAGGAAGAACAACAGGAGTAGTTGTAGATTCAGGAGATGGTGTCACTCACACTGTCCCTATTTTTGAAGGTTATTCGCTTCCTCATGCAATTCAAAGAATTGATTTGGCAGGAAGAGCTTGTACCTAATATCTTGTAAATATTTTGAATGAGTTGGGAATATCATTCACCTCTTCAGCTGAATTGGAAATAGCCAGAGATATGAAGGAGAAGTTATGCTATGTTGCATTGGATTATGAAGCAGAAATGAAAACTTACAAAGAGAGTGCAGCCAGTAACAGACCCTATGAATTACCAGATGGAAATGTTGTTGTGATATAGAATTAAAGATTCAGATGTCCAGAATTGTTATTCAAACCAAACTTTATTGGATTGGAAGTGCCAGGAATTCATGAATTAACATTTAAATCAATAATGAAGGCAGATATTGATGTTAGAAAGGACTTGTAATATATACATCTTATATTTATCTAGATATGGAAATGTAGTTATGTCTGGAGGTACAACTATGTTCCCAGGTATCCCTGAGAGATTAAGTAAGGAATTATCAAGTTTGGCGCCATCCTCAATGAAAGTGAAAGTAGTGGCTCCACCAGAAAGAAAGTTTTCTGTTTGGATAGGAGGATCTATCTTATCATCGTTATCAACATTTTAGGCAATGTGGGTTACAAGATCAGAATACGACGAAGCTGGACCTTAAATAGTGCACAGAAAATGTTTCTGATTAATATCATTTAATTTTAAACTTTATTTTTAATCAAAAAAAATTTATCATTTGGAGTTCAAATTTCAATTTTACCAAAATTTTTCTATTGCTTGAAGAATTCGAGATGAATTATTTCATTATTCTAAGAGTTAGTTGTATATAAATATCTTTTCCTATGTTTTAACAAAAATAGTGAAATATTTATTTGATATTTCTATTTGAAATAACAATTATTAGAATATCTATAATAATATAAAGAGGAATTATAGTTGTTTAATAGAGGTGATGATATAATGCTTTAGAAATAGTTAACCCCTAGAATATTGAAATAGCAGCTCTACTTAAGGAATACTTTATTAAAATTATAATGAGACCCACTTGTACAAAATAATAAGATATAGAATATAGTCTTATATCTATAGTAGAATGAATATTTAATTCAAATTCATGTTTATGATAGCAAGAATTCAAATTTGCTTTGAAATTTCTTTATAACTCATTACATTAACTCTGGTTGTGTGTGTTTGCAATAGGAATGCGTGTGTTACTCCATGTGGATGAAGATATCTTTTTTTTATTGTCTATAATAATAAAATATTTATCGATGTGGGCATTATTAAAAATATAAAAATGGAAATAATCATTCACACTTTCGAGAGATTCTTTGGTCCAGTCGATTGGAAGCGTCTTAAGACTGATGTACTCTGTTAGTCCTTAGTAAAAATGTGAACGAATTGTGTTTAGGTAGAAGAGGGATTCAGTCCAAAGGAAGCAAAGGAGTTATCTTGGTTGTACGGCCATAGAAACATTGGAAGAAACTTTGGTATGGATGTTAGGATTATGGTGTAGGATTTTTGCTGGGTGTTGGAGTTGCTTATTGTTGCAATGGTTGGATTACCAGATGGACCTATAATGTTCCTTACCTGAGACTCCATCGCTCATCATTGTGGGTGTCCAGAGCATTGGTGGTGTTTGGCACTCTCCAATTGTTTGATTACTACTCGACTGCAAGAAGAAAGGGAGGTGACTCAGGTTTGGGTCATGATTTGATGTGGGTGAATACCAGATACACAGAATCTAAAGAAAGATTTATTAGAAATTTTGAAGTTTTGAATAGGAAATTGTCAGACATTGAGAAGGAGATCTTGACAGTATGATTAGATGCTTATGAATTAAAGGCAAGACAAATTCAGTTGACTTCTCCAATCAAGGATAGAAGATGGGTGTACAATCCATACATTCATGGTTCTGATGAGGAAGCCTTTTGGAGCAACGTGAGAAGAAACTTCTTGGACAAATTGCCTCCATGGGAGAGATACGATGTTCAACAATAGTAATTTCGATTTTATATTCCAGGATTGCTGCTGATAACAAAGAGAAGATTGCTGAAGGCGAGTAAATCAGATTGAAGCCCTACAAATTAACAGACGATGTCGATACTTCAGGTGTTAAGTTTGGATTTAGAAGAAACCCATTTGTTAACAATTGGACTCCACTTTAGTGAGCATTTACATTTATCGCAATAAAAACAATATTTATCATAGATTGTATATATATTTATTATTTACTCCAACAAAGGAGACAGAATATTAATTAACTAAATGTCAACGTTAAAGAAAACGTTCCAACATAGCTTTAAGAGTTTCTGATAGTTGTTGATGATATTGGATTGATCGATTACTCATCAACATTGCTTGATCAAGAAAACCCTAGAACATTTGAACCAGGTGATCTTCATTGCCATTTATCTGCAATTGGTCATTCCAGAACTTGGCTCCTGTGACTGTTAAATAGATATCAAGAGAACATACCTTCAAGTTTATTGAGGAGAGTGATCAAAGATTCCTTAGCTTGTTGATGAGTGTTTTTAGATTGAGCGTAGAAAAGTTCTTTATCCAAAAGATCGAAGGAAGATTCTAGCTGCTCATTCATCATTCCGATAAGGGTCTCTTAGATGACACTGTGCATCAAACTTAACAATTGTAGAGCTTCATTTCTTGAATTAGAATGATTGCTTTATTTAAACAATCGATCTACTCCTTTTATAAAAAAATCTAATTCTTAGCTGGGATTCGATTTGAAAAGACCAATCATGATCTTAGATTCCAACAATTCTAATGTTTTAAAAATATCTTAAATATTTGGAGAATCAATCACTAATTTTTAAATGGCCATTCTTACCTTCTTTAATTTTTGAAAGTAAAAAGTTGTATTCATCAAAGCGCTTCTACGCATCCTCTCTAGCCTGAAGTTTGATCTTAGCCAATTCTTTTGTGTCAGTCTCAATCAACTTTTCCTTAACCCATGAATAAAACAATGATACTTTATCTATTATTAGGCGTTTTAGAAGATTTATGACTTTAAAGTATGTCTCATGAAGAAAGAGTTCCTAGCCATCCTTCTCCTTTTTCTCAGTCGAGAGTCTCTGCTTGAGCAATCTTTGCACCTAAAGTAAGCATACTCTCACTCACATCAGCAAAATGCTCTAAATAGATTGTCATCCCTTCCTCTTCAAACTCTCTATCCTAGCGAGCTTTCCACTCCAATTTCTCGAGAGCTGTATAATATTCCAATTAGGAAATGGACTCCTTAATCCCACTCATCTGATTATAGATTTCCATCAGATATTATTCTTGTACATAAGCAAGAGCCGGAATCAATAATAAATATAACATTTTAATTAATATATTCGAATTGTGTGCATAGCTCTACATATCACCTCAACTATTCCTCTTCGCATCGAACTTCATGAATATTAATAATTAAAAATGTCAAAATCATCTGTTATTGATGTGTTCCTCAGAGTCCGTCCCACCAAAAATCCATCAAATCTCTTTAAACTCAATAAAGATGAGGGTACAGCTGAATTCACAATCCCCAAGAACCCAGATCAAGGCTATATCAATAATCAAATTGAAAAACATACCTTCAATTTTGCAGGAGTATTCCCAACTGACACTACTCAAGAGGAAATCTTCGATAAAATAGCCAAAGACGTTGTAGATTCAGCTATTGAAGGTAAGCAAATCGCTTTATCATAGGTTACAATGGAACAATATTTGCATATGGATAAACAGGATCAGGTAAAACTTACTCTATGACTGGTAATCCTGAAGCTAGGTCATCTGCAGGTATAATTCCACGTACTCTTTATCACATATATGATTATGCAAGGAGAGAATAAGAATTAGTAATATTGAATTTCAAATATCAAATTAGATAATCGATGTCACAATTAGTTATCTAGAAATCTATGGGGGATCTGGATATGATCTCCTAGTTGCAGACAATCGATCCAGAAATCTACACGATTTACCTAAGGTTTAAGCTATGGCGACTGCGAATGGCTAAACTATTTTATAAGGATTGTCCTTGAAAAAAGCATAAACTGAGGAAGATGCTCTAAATCTACTCTTTATTGGAGAATAGAATAGAGTTATTGCAGAAACACCAAAAAATGATGCTTCTACAAGATCACATTGCATTTTTATTGTTATACTAGAATGTCGTAAACCAACTTCAGATGTCAAAACTGTTTCTAAACTTTGTTTGGTCGATCTCAGTGGTAGTGAAAGAATAGGAAAAACTGGAGTTGAAGGCATACTCTAAAGGGAAGCTACAGGCATCAATTTATCATTGCATTTTCTGGAATTAGTTATTGATTGTTTGAATCGTTAAGCTAATGGTGAAAACATCCATATTCCATATAGAGATTCGTTGATGACTCTTGTATTGAAAGACTCTTTGGGTGGAAACTGCAAAACAAGAATGATTGCTACTATGTCTAGTGAACCTGATGATCTCCCAGAATCTATTTGTACTTGTCGATTCGCAGGAAGAGTTGCTAATATTAAAAACAAAGTAACGAGGAATGAGGCTGTGGATCCATTCATTATCATTGAGAAGTTGAAAAGGGAAAATTAGTAATTGAAAGCAGAATTAGCAATGATAAAAGGCTAAAGTATCAAGGATCATTTGGAATCTTATGAGATTGATGAATGCAAAAAGAAAGTTGATGAATTTTTAAACTCAGATGATCCAGCTGCTATTTTGGTTGTGAATGACCATCTCAAAATGAATGAATGCTTTTTCTAGCTTAAGCATATGCTCAAAAATTTAAATAAGAAAGTCTCCTCTTCACCTGTTGTTCCATAGCCACAAGCTATAACTAATAATAACAATACAGTTGAAGTTTAATAATTAAATGATGAGGTTTTGAGATTGAAACAATTAATCATTCAAAGAGACAATGAGATCATGATCCTTCTTAATCTAATATAGAAAGGCAAAGGTTCGAATACGAATCAATCGTTGGTATTGTAAGGGCCAATTTCAGAGTAACCTGAAATTCAATAAGCTAATACATCCAGTATCTTATAACCAATAGAGTTTCCAAAACAAGCTGAAATTGATAGACAAAGTTAAATTCTAACTGAGAAGCCTGCAGTTAAGAAATAGAATTTTATGCAAGGAAGTTTAGATAGTGAACCTATGAGTCAAACTACTAAAACAACTACTGCATAATTAAAAGAATTAAATGGAATGTTATCAGAACCGATTAATATATCTAATGATTAATTACTTGATAGAAATTCAGCTTTGGAGATGTTCAGGAAATCCTATAGGAAAGCATAAGCTTAAGAAGACCTAAAGCAGGAACTTTAGGAAAAGATGATGACTAGCAAAGAATTAGGTTTGTTTATTAATAATCAAAGAAATGTTATCAGCTAATTAAAAGACAAAATAGAATAAACTAGAAAAGAATAAGTATTGCTTGGTTTAGTGAGCAGTGATCCTAATCAAGTAAGCACTGAGGAAGAGAAACTGATTGCTGAATATAACAAATAGAAGGATATGTAATTTAAATTGTTATTACAATAGATATAAATAGTCATTTGATAAATTAAAGTAATTGAAGGCTGAAGTAGAGAGAATGAGCACATAGTTGAAACATAGCCGAGAGAAAATGCAACAGGACTTTGAGAAATGGATTGATATGATGTTGAAGTAGAGGAACTTGAGTATGGCTGCAACATCTGTTTTATCTGATTTCAAGAATCTATCTTAAAAAGGAGGGGAGGATGTTAACAGCATGGTGCAGCAATTCTACAAAAACAAAGAGATTTGTAATTAATTATTATAAAAATGATTGATTTACTATAAGTATTATGTGAAATTTTGTTTTGGGATAATTTTTATGATGATACACATTTAGATCATTCTGTGATTTAATACTTCTTTCTCATTTCGAAGTACTTTCTGTAATTTTAGTCTCTTGATCTAGATACTACTATGTCTTTGGCGTGAAGGTAAGAGTAGAACATTTGGGTCAATGGCATTCCTTGACGAGCCAATCTTGAAATTCAAGACAATAATTACTTATCATTATTGTATCCTGTGTTAATAAGACCACTTCCTTCAGAGTTTTTACCAGCTGTCAAAAGGTAATATTCTCTTTTTTAGATTTGATCTAATTATGATGATGCTCAGATTACTTGATTCCATTTTGTATTTATAGAGAGTGCCAATCACACCCAAGCCAAGCATTGTTGTGATGATACGTCCTTTTGGTTATCTAATACGATATGTCTTCCAATAGATGTAGCCAAATGGGTTTTTGATGAATCGGAAGAAATTCTTGAAGAATCTCCTCTTGTTGCCTCTATCGATAAACTTCTTTTGCATCTAAGAGAAGATATTAATGATAGGCTCACTCTGAATTTCTCCATTTCCCAATCGTAAGCTTTTCCCATGGATCTCCAAATCATTTCCAATCTCTCCCTCTTGTTTGGGGCATGATAATAGAGATAGTGTTGTCCGAATGTTCGCATCTTCACATCGGCGTCACCGGTGGATTGGTCACGGATCCAAATGTAGTCTTACTACATACGCTCTTGTGCGTTGGTCATTTTAAATCTTTTTTAATATTAATATCATTCGTAGTGGAATCGTGAATCAGCAGGCAGATTTTATGATAGACGCTCGTAAACATTCAGACGAGATCTCTTAGAAAGAGCCTTGGTTGCATAGTAAGCATTCGAGAAGGGACTGCGTGAAAACAAGTCAGATTTCCTCTTTTCTTGCCTTTGTTCCTAAACTAGCTAGTTATGCAATAATTACCTTTCTATTCTAAAACACTATCGTTTTTTTCTATCACTTGGTTGAACAAAGGTCTCAAATTAAATCCGTAATCCTTTATTGATTAACTTCGCAACTTATTATCCATCACTATTCGAAACATAGTCTTGCGAGCTTAAATCATCACTTTCTATTTGTCCTCAAATGAAACCTCTTTCGCATCCAATGTACTCTTCGAATAGGATTGAGGTTTCTTAGAGATCTGACTGGATTTCATCATCTGAACCACTGGAGACTACGCTTGAACAGAGCATTTAAAATGCTTGAATTGCTTAAACATGTCTTATAATTAAGCAATATTCTGAATTTTTGACCTTGAAAGGGTTCCCTTGTCGAGATGTCTACTCTTGCTCGTATTTTGATGAAACATTGGCATATGTTATTAGTCATCTTCATCAAGCTATAATATCAGCTTCTTATGGTAACCGTGATGAGAGTGAGAACTCTTTAATTTGGAGAGACTTAAGTATGGTTGATGAGTCATATTTTAGTAATAAATATTAATAAACTCTCACTTTGACCAGAAACCTCCTTCAGTTTTAAATGGTGCTCTATCCAAACCTCCTTTGTTATTGAGACTATGCAGAAAATCTATTCCATTGATTACTTTGGCCAAACAATTTTCTATGATCAAAATGTTTAATACTTAAGCAAGCTTCTTCTTTAACGTTCATAGCACGTTCGTAATTCTTCAGACACTTCTTATAACACAACTTATCGATAGTTAGTATCTTTTAACCAACATGCGAAAAATCACGTGCTTCTTCCATAAATAAATGATAATTAAAAAATAATTCAATATTTACTCATTTCAGCGTTGTTCAACAGAATTGACAACTCTTCATTTCCATTTCCACTTGCCCTAGGCCGTATCTTTGGTTTTGGAATATTGTTACAACTTTAACGAGTAGGATCAATATTCTATTTACCCCTGATAGTAGTTTGGCTGGTGCTCTATTTTTTCAGTTTATCAGGTGTCTTGTACTTCCCTGTTTGTTTCTTATTACAGGATGTACTATTATTTTTATGATGAGTAGAAGTTTGTAGAACATCCATCTCACTGATAAAGCTTTGCAACACTGTTTTAAAGTTAATTTCACTTAAATCCTAAACAGTCTACTAAGAAGCCGTTTCATTCAAAGATGGCTTGGTAATATTATTTGAATGCCTTAAGTAAGTAGGAAACTCTACTTTGAAGAATTCTTCAGATTCAATGCTTTGGTCTAGTTCTTTTTCCTTTTCCTTTTCCATTTCAACTTCCACTATGTTAGTATACATAATTTCATCCAAATTTATTTGTTAATAATTTTGAACTTCAATTTCATTTTAAGAACTCTACTCAACCAATTTAAATTGTTCAATGTTATATACTTTTTGTTAATCCAAATTGCTCGACTATTCTCTTTCCTTCTATTCAATTTACAATTTTAATAACTAATTTTAATAAAACTAAATCCTTTGTTGTAATTCCTAACTTTCTAGTTATTTTACATCAAAATGTAACTACTATTTCATTTCAGATGCATAACTATATAATCTATTGTATTAGCCATTAAGAGATTGAATTTACTCATATTATTATTAAATCCTAAGTCTACTTTGATTGTAGCACTCGTTTATTTAGAGATATTAATTTTTAACTAATTCATAATTGGAAATGAGGGTCTTTCTGTTTTATTCGCTTACTTTTAAAGCACTTAGAACTAATTTACCTTAACAATCATGTTGAGGTGGTTTCTTCACTTTTTAATTAGTAACTAGAATGTCCCCTGCACCAGCACAATGGAAATCATATTTGAATCGATCTGCCCAAGTAATTTCTCTATATAGTTTTGGAATACATTTGAAATTTTGAACATTCTGAGTAGTTAATCTATTTTGTAATTGCTAATTTTCATTTTATAATTTATTTAGCTATTATTCAAATGCTTCTTGTTCTTCAGCTCTGATCTTCTCGTAGTCATGCAATTTCTTTTCATAATCAGAGAGTACGATTTTTAAGGCCTCATCATCATTTTAATAATTAATATTGGCTAAGACCTTTGTTTCAATTTTTTTGGCATTCATCCCAAATCTCAAAGTGGAAATGGAATAATCAAAATGAAGAGCTGCAGCATTGATGCATAAAATAATTAATGTTCTGGATGATCCATCTAAACTAGATTTAAGTATCTTTGTTAAAGATGAGTTTCTAAATGGTACATGACCTTTATCTTCAGCCTTTAAATAAATGACTTAAGTAAGAAAGAATAAACTCTTATTGATATATTGACCTTCTTTCACTCTGCGATTAGTATCCTGGATTTCAGCATCCTCAAAGTGATTGGAAACTTTTTCAGACCCTGCCAAATCAACAAAGTTGAGAACACTTTCAGTTACCATAGCTCCTTTAAGTTGATTGTTTTCTGCTTCCAATTATTCTAATGTTGGAAATTTATGTTGGGATTATTCCCTTCTATATTGTCGAATAAAATTATTGGTGATTGATTGTACATATAATCGAAAAATAGCATGAGATCTGGAACTGTTATGATTCATGGCAGTTTGAGCGTAGTGTCGATTGATTTCTCCTCTTTTGAGTACATCAAAGATTTCATTGATGGATGATACAGATTATTCGATGAGTCCTTTCACATAGAATTCTTTCTTTTGATCTTCATTGACTTGTAAGGTTTCTTATAATTTGGAGGATGGTTTTAGGAGATCAAATATTTGTTCATTGTAGATTTCAAAATATGAACAACGTAAAACATAAGTCTTATTGAGATCAGCCTCAATTTTAGCAAACAAATCCTTAAAACTCTACAATAAGACGCCTTCATCATTTTCCTTACCTAACATTGTGTAAGTCTTGCCACTACCAGTTTGACCATAGAGGAAAATAGTGCCATTGATACCATTGGTAGATCCAAGCACCAATGATTTCACCTCCTTGGAATAGATATCTGTATTTTTGCTGTCTTAGGTGAAGCAGTGATCAAATGCAAAAGTTGTGCGACCTTATCCATTGGGTGGCTTTCTCATTTAATTGTTAAGAAATATATGTTAATCATGAATTGCCCAGATGGAAGGTTCAGGATCAGGACGTATACGGACTGCTACTTGGATGTTTTCCATAGTTTTTCGGTTAAATTCAAATATGTTATATAATAAAATTAATGAGTTAAGAATTACTCCATTGTCCTCAATGCTAAATGAATTTTGATAGATACACACGAACTCCTCAAATGTTACCAAAGTGCGGTCATTCAATGTGTATGCGATGTCTTAAAGAATCTAGTAAGATCATTTGTCCTGAAGATGGGTACTCTATGTCAATTTATCAGATTACTTTAACCTGCCGATCTTACACTCTACCCAGTCAATCAAGCTGTTCTGAGAATCATATGCAAAAGCCAAGATAATGATTTAACATGGAACCCAGACAAAATGCAGTAGTGTCCCTAACACCATAAACAGCTCGAACTTATATGTATAGATGACCGGTGCAGAATCTGTGCAAATTGTGCTTTATTTGGTATTCACAAGCAACACAACATACAAAATGCAGATGTAAGTGTTTTTATTGACTTTTAGTATGTGGACAAATCAATCAAGGAAAACCTTATTCAGACCTAAAATTTGACTCTCATTATTCAAGATAAAATCAAATCACTCAAGTTGCCACTCATTAATAAGAAGATACACGATTAAATTAGGCTTTGTATAAAATAATAATAAACTCTTGCTGAGGAATAATTTAAAGTATCTTACTTCAATCACCCTAGGAAATAATCAATTAGATACTTCTTAAATAGTAAAAAGTGATCGAAGATATCGAATAAAAGTATAAATAGTTAGAAGATCAGTTCTTCAAAAAGGAGACTCTTACTATCACCTAAATTCTTGACAAAGCTGATTTATGGATACTTGGGTATATATAAAATTACCAATTAGATCTAATCAAAAAATCTAAGAATTCCATTTAGCCAAAGAAAAAGGAGAGATCCCGTACTCTTTGTTGCTCTAAGACTCCTCCAATAAATAAGGGAACTAAATCCTTGAAGAAATAGACGATTATCTACTCAAATTCTAAAATAATCTTGAAGACATTGTTTCTGCCATACCGACCTTTAATCAATATGAATAACTGTATTTCGATGATCCTAATATCCTTAAAGATTTATCTATAATTGAACAGAGTTTCTTAAAAGAAATTGATGAATAGCCACCTCATAATGAATTCCTAGGCTCATCTCTGCCAGAATCTACTTGTCAATCTCAACCTTCCTCTAACAATATCTCCTAAAATACAATTAGTCCACAATAACCTCATCAAAAAAGGGCTTCTTAATAGTTTGCTTTGGTTTCGCCAAAAGTATAGAGTAGACAATAATCTGCATCTCCCAAGAAACCTGCAGCTAAGAAGAAGCTAAATACCAAGGTGGAATCAATTCTATTCAATTGTAATGGTGACCATCTGGATTTATCACAATAAGGTAGTGTAATTGATTTTTATTCTTTAAGAACTTGGAGATGATGGAATAATGATATTAGAGGAATAAATCAGAAATAAGAAAATTAAAATTGTTAAATTAATGAGGAATCGTATTAGTGATATTGGTGCTATGAAATTGATGGAATTGCATTGTCAAGTGTTGTATCTGTAATCAAATGTGATTACTGAAAAGTTTTTGGATATGATTATGAATGCTATTTTGAAGTAGGTTCAGATTCACATCAAAACTGTGTATTTGGGTCAGAATCTAATCAATTAATTTAGAGTCAAGAAGAAAATAGAAGATCTCAAAAAGTTAGGAATTTCAATTTAAATGTGAATTTTAAATCAGTAATTAATTATAATTTGTATAAATAAATATATCTACTTAATTTATCTTAATTAAATTGAAAATTGAAATAGAACTCAATAATGTATGAAATAGATTTGTTGATTTTATATATGCTGATATGATTATTAATATTAATTAAAATAAAATTTATTCATGAGCAGACCTTACTCACCTACAAGAAGCAGAGCAGAGAAGATTGTTGGACAATTGAGCGAGTTAACTTTGGGACACAAAGATTAAGTATATGGTGTTTGTTTGATTGAAGACTTCGAGAATAAAGGAGGCAGAGGAGAGAGTTGAAATCTTGGAAACAGCTATACGGGATCTTAGGGATACTTTAGAAGGAAAGGTCTCTAAAATAAAGGAGGGCTTGGAATATGTGTAATAGGTGTTGAGTGAATAAGAACCAAAGCAGGAGGATGAATAATAGATGGTTGAGGATATGAAGAAGGCCGAGGAGAGTGTAAATGAAAAGTTGGAGGAGTTGAGCAAGTAGAGAGAGGAAAGTTAATAAAAGTTCAATGAATAGGTTGAAAAGGATATCCAAGAATTGAGAGAGTAGATCAGTTAGGAGAAGAGTGAGAGGAATCAAGCAATCAAAGAGATTAATGACTGTTTAGAGGTAGAATGCTGAATAACTATTAAAGAGTGATTTACCACAGTTGCAGGAGATGTTGCAGTAAAATATAAAGGAGAGAGATGAGATGGATAGAAACATCAATGCAAGATTGACTGAGGAATTGCAGAGGTTGTCCCAGATTATTTAACAGGAGAAGGTGAGCAGATAATAGGGGGAACAGAGTCTGTTTGAGATGTTGAAGGATGTGGTGAATAGAATTAAGAAGGAGATAGACGAAGAGAAATTGTTGAGAGAGGCCACTGAGAATGATGTCCTCAGTGTGTTGGAGGAGACTCTGAATAAAATTTTAGCAGCTCAAGATCGTTGATATATTTAGATTATAGAGATAATAATAAATAATTAAATGTAAAATTCAGACAACTCAGACGAATACTTTAGCGATGATCAACAAGAATCACCCAGGTTTCTGTACAGCTTTAGGGAGATAAGTCTTTAGAATAAAACCCAATTGGCTGAAATCAGAATTATATGCAAAAACCTAATCTATGTGATTGGCTTGGCACCTAGCATAGCAAAGGAGGAAGTATCAAACATTTCATTAAGTCAAAAGCTACTAAAGAAGCCAGAGTATTTTGGGCAGTATGGCTAAATCCAAAAATTAATAGTAATTTAGAGCAACACCTTTAATCCCCCTTCACATGCTGCCTATATTACATACAGAAATGAGCAAGAAGCATCAATGGCTATTTTAGTATACATTATATTTAAAATTTATGGCATGCGAAAGATTTCCGCTGCATGATAGATATGTGAAGGCATCTTTTGGTACAACCAAATATTGCACCAACTTCCTTAAAGGATAGTAATGTAAGATAAAAGACTGTGTTTATTTGCACCAACACCCAAAGGATAAAGAGACTCAAGTCATTAAAAAAGTATGCCTCTATTCTATGCCAGGAAGAGATGAACAATTCTAAATGGCTCTTTTCTTACTCCTAAAAAATAGCGTAAGAAAATTTCAAAAAATTCTATACCAAAATCAACTACAAAAATGCTCTCTAAAAATCTGTCTTCCTCAACACTTAAAACATTCTTGATCGAATGATTGAAGATAACATTGTAGATCGCATTCCTGACTAGCCCTAACCTTCCCAACAACTCTAGACCGTCGAAGATACACAACCAATCGAAATCCCTGTATAATAAAAGTTAATCGATATGGAGAAGCGATTGGAAGCAGTTATACAAAAAAGTATAATACATCTCCTAAATTAGTGGATGGTGATAGTAATTCGAGATTCAAATTTACGAATGGCAACTGTCCATAAGACTATGAAGCAATCTAGTAATTGAAGCAATCCCTTCTAAAATGATTATGGAAAAGTAAATAATAACAATAATCACATTTATTCAAAATCTTTTATTTCTTTGATTCATGCATATAAAATATAAATGCACAATAATCATAATACTAAAGTCAAATTTATTAAGATCTTCCTAAATTTAATAAAGTATTATAAATCAATTTAAACCATTAAATAACAAATATAACTAAAAAAAATAATCTTATTATCTAGAATTAATGATAGATAATAATTATATAGTTAGTAGACAAAGAGAAACAATATAGGAGCGTTCATTAAAGCATTCTGTTAGTTCTTCTTTCTATTTTTGCAATACTTTTATTCTAAAAAATGTTAAGAGTAAAATCTATATCTAAATTTTAACGATTATCCTTTCTAAACATAGGTTAAAAAATGATTTTTAGAATCATTGTTTTAGTTAATCAAAATTTAAGATTAGTTTACTTAAACTTATGTGGTCTTAAGATATCAAAGGATCCTAATGAATCTTTTAGGTTGACTATAGATATGTATGTATAAGATCTCTAATGGGTCGATAAGGAAAACTGATTCAAGGAAACATAAGGACTACTTTTGATGAAATAATGTTATGAAATTATTTGTACAATAAATGATCATTTTTGTTATTAAAATTCAAAATACTATTTTTACCTGATTCAAAGCATGAGCTTATACTCACCATTAGATCTTCTATTCATTTAAATATATTTAAAACTTTTTGGGAAATTAATTATTATTTTTTTAAATCAATTAAAAATTTAGACATCTTTATAAAAACTCATTAGCATTGTTCCATAAGATAGCCACCAAACGAATCCTCTTCTTCAATTCTTGACAAAACCTCTTAGCATTTTTTTCTAGCCTTACATTCTTTAGACTACCTTTTGCTTTTTTTCTTTTCTTGGGTAGATGAAACTCTTGATTCAATTTCTAATTCTGAGCAACACTATGACTACTAAATCATTAATATATTTTATTTTTGCTCCAATTAATTCCATGCATTATCAAGTTTTCTTTTTGCTATCATAAATTTTCATACTTACATTCCCCTTTAGTATTAGTATTAGTTTAACTCTTTGAATTCTCGCTATCATATTTTTTTTATTTTTTCGTTCTTGGCTTTCCTAATTCCTTTTTTGGTGTTTCTTATTCTAATAATTTCTATTCAGAAGCCATTTTTATTTTATTCTCAAACTAATCACACAATTTATTAACTCCTTATAAAAAGCTCTTAAATAAAGATAAATTTTCATAGATCTCTGGTTTCTTCAATAGCTCTTCGAATTAATTCATTAAAATTAATATTATACTTAAAATCATAATCATTAGATGGATAATTATATTTTTAATAGCAGGAAATTCTTTCCACTCTAGAGTTACTTTTTTCTAAAATTACATGATTTTGTTTGGAATTCAAGTTTTGGATTTAGTATTGAGTATATACTCGTAATAATTGTACTCTACAGTTTTAGAACATCTCTCTAAGCATAAATTTTAAAATAGAATAAATTCATTTTTTAATTTTTATGAATTTATTTCATTAAAAACCTTACTTGAATTGCAACTTTTTAGATTTTACGAAATGATATCATTTAAGAATGAAAATTTTGCAATGTACTAAATTTTTGAAGAGCCAAATAATTTCAATGCCAAATTCTCATCTCCTGCTATAATTATAATTAATTAAGTTTTTGTCTAATTTTTCTTAATTATTCTATCTGATTCACTTAAACCACATCATGATTACCAAGTTTAGATACACGGTTGCCAAGAGTACATTTATAGAAAAATACATAGTTTATTAAGAATATATTATTGATCATCAATTTTCACTGAAGATTTATTTAATAAATAACATGCAGTAGAAAAGCTTCTATATGATCTCCACATCGTTGAAGAATAAAATTTAATGGAAATTATTCATTTAGATGACATTTGTTTCAAATTTATCATATAAATTCTATCTGAAGAAATAATTTATTTATTTTCTACATTCTTTTCAAAGAATTTAGAATCTATGCAATATTAGATTTTATTAAGATTTTCAGAAAACCTCATTTCTAAAATGCTACAGCAATTCATTTTGAAAGGAGATTTGAATTTTCATTATAGTAATTTAGTCAATAATAGAATTTGGGTTTAAAATTAAAAATTTAAGTTCAAAGGCTATGTAAGAATACCTAATTTAATTAAAAAAGTAGAGATAAAAGAAAATTAGTGTAATTTCTTAAGATTTATTTCAATATTGAAAAATTATCTTGATCAATTAGTATACATTATCATTAAGATACTTTTATTGGATTTAAAAATTGAATGCATAATAAGAAGATTATAATTGTGTTGTTATGTGATATTTAAGAGTTATATATTAATTAATTAATATTTTAACTAATTCTAAATAAATGGAAGTCAAAAGTTTTTGCAGGAATTGCAGAAGTAACTAATATTTTTGGAATCGTGATTTTGGATATCCTTATTGCATCGGAGACATTTTCGTATGATTTGTTGGATATTGGTTTGCTATTCTGCTAATGCCATTCTGGAATAATTCATGGGGTCTTTGAATAATTCTCCTGTAGAGGACTAACATCTTTACTTGGAAAGAGAGACGGTCAAGGGATCCTGATGTATTAGGGTATGAATACGTCTAATTATTGCAAAGTTCTAAAGAAATCATCATTGTCTAAAGATTGCAAGACCTTAAATACATTTGCGCATTTGGATTTAAATTCATCAAAAGGCTATTTAGAATATTAGATTTACTGATTATGCTGTGCATACAAGACATTCTCCGGAGGAATCTACAACATCAATTTCATGTCCACATCCTAATGTTTTTCGTTTTGGATGACGCATAATTGGTTCTTGTTCTTTTCTAACACTGCTAGATTTCTTAGTTTATGAATTATCTCTTTTGAGTGGAGATTTCTACCCTTGTAGATCATGTAAATATTTTTCTATTGCAGGATCGTTTGCATATAGTAATGCTTTGAATTAGTACAATGATTTTAGCATTTACTCTCTCTAGGAATTGTGAGAACTCAAACGATCGAAAAAAGTAGAGAACAACTCTATCATGGTTGTTCTCTCTACAGAAGACAGTTAAATCATTAAAATTTTTAAAATATATATATAAAATATATTCATTTGTGACAACTTGACAACCTCAATCCACTATCCAATTTAGATTTTCTCTCGACAACAGATACACAAATCACTGGTCTTCGAACTTTGCTTCTATTTAAGATTGATTGCATCACTTTTCTATTCGATCTAATGAGCATTTTATCTGACAAATATATTCCATTAGAATAAAAGAGAGTCCGAGTTGATTCAAAAGGTTCATATATGCTTTATTATTCACACTAAAATAAAGAATTGCTTTCCTTAAACTAAGTTCTAAAACAGGATTTGATATGAGCAGTTTGTTTCATTTCTTCTAGAATCCCTAAAGAATGAGTTGATTGAAGAACCTTCTGTAAACTACATAAGAAATTAAGTACGTTTTCCTGCTAATCATCAACAGTCTGCAACTCTAAGATTCACATTCTGCAGTTTCCTGATACAAGTCTTTGCCCATCAAATCTCCAAAAATCTCATATTCACTAATGACACACAGAGTCTTTTATTTGGAACCTTCTTTTAGGCACAATTTAATTGACCCTTCAATTATAATATACAAGTTTTTGGCTTACTAAGCTTATTTGTAAATTATTTATTTCCTTATAATTTCAACTTCCTTCATGCATAGCATCAACATAATCTTGCTTTACTTATTTAACGAATTAAATAAACTCACTTTATCACTTAGTGCTACTAGATTGTTTATTCTCTAAACATCATTCTACATAACATATCTCTTGTATTAAGATGCAGTTAGAGTAGCAATTACACAATCAGTTAAGCATACCAACGTAGCCATTCTAGATTTATTAGACATAATCGATAATTCACCCATCCCTTCACCTTCCCTACAGACATTTATCATTGTTAATTGATCTTCATTTCGTACAAAAACTCCAACCAATCCTTAGAGAATTACATAGAATTTATTCCCTTTGTCTCCAATCTTTGTAAGTACATCATTAACAGAATATTACTCTATTTACATTTTGCTTTTGATAACCTAATACAGATCCTCACCTACAATAATTCTTGTTTTCTTAAACCATTCCAAAGAATCCATACTAATATTAAAATATAATGATTAAATTTCTAAGCTACGCTCTCTGATTCAATTATCAACCCAAATATAATACTGGATCATTGAGTCCTATCTAAATCTATATTATATGGAGGCTTCAGAAGAACTTAAATATTCTTCGATAGATTGATATTTTGATCCTAAAATAATGACATCATTGACATGACTCTCATAAAAAATGTATAGAAGAGTCAATTAAAAAATGCTTTCTCCTCTGAATACTGCACTTATTACACCCATTAATCAACCAATCCTTCTATTTACTTTAATATTTTATCTTACTATTCTTAAAGATTTATTATCGACTCGAAAACAAATATATCATACATATTGCATAATAGAATTACTACAAATTTAGCATTTAAAATAATCATCTTACAATCTTATGATTATAATTTTGGTTATCTAAACTAACCTCTTATCCACTACCTTCATTATCTTACATATATCTATTACACCGAACCCTAAAATAAAAAGTTAGCTCAGCCAAAATATTCCTTTGCTTGTAATTATCAGAATAATCGAAGGGGAAAGAAGAAACAAGTATTCAACAGGCAATCTCAGAAGAACAATTATTAAATTAGTTTAAAAATCTTTAATGAAGAGAAATTTCAGGTTATGGTTCCATATTTATAAAGATTAACTAAAATTTTTAGATAAGTCAGTATTTTGTGAAATTAAAATAAATCATTATTTTTTCTTTTATTGTGCATTTTCTATGAATTACATCCAACGCTTTGTTTATTTTGGAAATTGATGCTGATTCCACACCTAACATACTTATTTTACATGTTTCTCTTGTAATCTATTTTGGAATCTTTCATCTGAATTATCATAAAACATTTCATCGAATTATCTCTAAGAATTTATTTTCATCTAAACAGGACTCAGAGGATTAATAGCATCAATTCGCATGTTTTTACGCTCTTACATCTTCTCTAAACTTATATTTAGGTTCAACTTTAATTTTTAATCATTTAATTCCTTTTACTTGTATCTCCTGGTCAACTAAGCCAATTTGCCTTCTGCGTTGATGATGGCAGTCATCTTTTGATTTTTATCATAATCTTCAATGCATGAGGAGAAGAGTGAGATATCATCATTATTGGAAGTTGTTCTTTTTTTTTCAATTCGTTTCAATTCTGTCAGGAGATGTCTTTTCCTCTTGGTTTTCAAATCTTTAACATAAGCTATCACATACCCTTATCGGAAAGAATCTTATTTAATTGCTTATCAAGACTCTAATTTAAATAAGAAAAGTTATTGGGCAGATTCAACTCTTCTCTGATGTGACTTTCCAATTTATTTTTGCTTCTTTGGCCCAATAAACTAAGGCTAGCTACTCTATTGAGATTGGAAAGGGCAACTTCCGACAGAGTCTTTTGATACAATATGTTATCTCTCTCAGTATCGATCAATAGATTGGTAGGTTAACGAACAAGTTGAGGAAGTCTCTATTCCTTGTTTTTAGCTTGTTTTCCATTTCTTTATTGGTAGACTGTTTATTTCATTTCATTTCTTAGTTATTCCCCTGTTTATGTAATCAAGAGTCGATTCATTACAAACCTATAATAAACAATTATTGAATATCAAATAAATAACAATTGATTTTATTATGGATCTTTTTCATTTACCTATATTCACTGATAAAAATAGAAGTCAATGAAAATAGATCATACTTACTGAAATACAGAATCACAATAACTTAAATCAGATTGTGATAATAGAAGAAAAAAACCAATTAGATGTTGTATTGAAGTGAATAGAGTAAATATTGATTATTTAATCGTTAAGGAATGATATGAATATTATCATGATTATGGTCATTAAGATTACAACTTATTAACTGTTGTGTGGATGGCTTTCCTAAATGATAAAATAGTAATTACTAATTTAATTCTTCCAATGCAATTAATTGTTTAATGCGTCTGGGTAATTGTAAGTATTGTTTGCGTTTCCACTCTCTGGTTTCCCCATAATAGTTATCCAACTTAATCTCACAGGCTGATTATAAAGAAGAAGCACATGAGTCATCAGAGTTCTAAGGAGGATCTCGATTGTAATGAGTTTTTTGTTTTCGAGTGGTAAGTAGTCGTCGTGTTAAATTCTTACGAAAATCAACTCCAGAGTCAATAACATTTTGAATATATTTGGGATGTTTTTCAATCATAACACCTTTCGGATTGTTATATAGATAATCGTATAGTTGCACGTCTCCAATTGTAAGAATACCATCTTGATTTCTCCTGTCTGTTTTGGCTGCCTTATGAAACAAAGTAAAATCTTTCCTCTTATTTTGGATATTTAAACGCACTAGTTTGTTGATATTGTTTTCTCGTTGTTCTGCTCTTAATTGCAATTCCTGCAAATACAACTAGGCATTGTTCTCCAATACAGATTTTAAATATTGTCTGGGAGGGATGGTATCTATGAAATCTCTTTGCATTTTAGAGATTGGTTCTACATTATCATAATTGAGTCTATAATTTTTTAGACTCTTCGATTTGGGTATCAACTTCTCTTGATAACTTATTGCATTTTCCTTGTGATTTGCAATGTCTAGAATGGTCTGCACAATGGTCAAAGTCTGTGCATTGCCTTAGCGCATCTCCTCGTTATGAGGTTTCTTGATTGCCACTTTCTACTTGATGAGATTCCGCACCTTTTGAATTTTACTCTTTAAGAAGTTCTTTCGCTATTCTGTTTACTGACGTATCTTGATTGATATTCCTTCGTTCTGAGTAAATTAATTCTCTGCTGTCAACCTGGGACAATTCAATGCTTGTATGAGTCTGGAGACATTTAGATCTCCTTTGAGATAATGAGAGAAGTTTTGTTCAAATTATTGGCCATGAGTTCTAGTTTCAAAGGGCTTATCTGTTAAGAGGGGGTCTTGTTGTTTTTTTAGATGTAAACTCTTGAATTTACGATGCTAAGTTTTGTTAGAATGATCAACCTCACAGGTTGTAGAAAAGCTCATTTTAATTTATTAAAATTAATAAAATTAATCTGATTGAATATTTATAATTTTAAATAGTTCTTCAAGCCAACGGGAATTTCTATTTCATCTATAACACTTTTCATAGCCTAAAGAAATTCCAATTTAAATAACAATATTAAGTAGTGTAATTCATATTCACAATTGGCTCTACCCGTTAACTACATAAGAGAAGATGGTAGATACAGTACTCTTTTTCGGAAGTTCAGGTGGTTCAACCTCAAGCCTGTGATCGGGATTTATATATGCTGAAACAACACTGTTGAAGTCATTTGAATCCAAGTTCTTTTTAGACAACCGACTTTCTATCTCTGGAGACACTCGGCAATTATTCTTATTGTGTTTACTAAGATATTAATCGATTCTTACATGTATTTTAACAATTAGGGTGCCATTGAATTGAGCAGACTGATAGAAGTATTGGTTGATGAAGTATTTGGTCGCTGTGTGCTTGATTACAATTAGTAATCTTAATTAAGGTTATTGTTGGATTTCTGAAATTTCAGTTTCTCTATGAACTCCATCACGTACACTCTGACCTTCTTCCAAAGCAAACAAGCCTTTCTTTTATTATGGAAATTCTTGGGCTATTTGATACAATATTTGAAGCATGGGTAACGAATTATAAGATTTACAATTTTCTCGATATGCTGCTACTTTAGACTGGAAATGTATTCTCTTGTGATCTTGGAGAATATGTAAGTACAAAACAATAGATTAAGTACAGAACACAGGATTGACAAAATGTACACTAATGAAATGTATGGATTGTTGTCTTAACTATATGACAAGATTAGAGTTATCATTGCCAATTGTGTTGATATCTTATCGATAAAATTGTACTATTTCTCAATGTAAGGTTGATGCTTATTCAGTAATTCTAGATAGACAAGCAAAATGAGTATTGCAAACAAAAACATCAGCTTTATGTCTTGGATCAAAAGAGTTTCCAGCAGATAAAATAATGATTTAACAAAGAAACACACAAACTCCCAGTAATAATAGTTGTCTTTGTATTCCACATATAAATATCCATAAGGAATACGCAAATGACAAGTCCATAATTTGTTTTTGTTTCTGAATAGTTTTATGATATAAAACAGAGGCGACACTACCCCAACCAAAATCAAAGTGGGTATGATCAGCGTTCTTAGATACAGATAGTATTCCTCAGTATAACACATGTACGATGTTGCAGCCTGAATGTAATATTGTCCTGAGGCCTTAATGCAGAACATCAATTACAGGAGACCTTCAATTATGTCACCCTGAAAATAAAATTGTACTTGAATCAGACTTGTGATGAAAATTGTCTGGATGGAGTTTTCCATTTGGCGTTATCTGCACAGTTGAATGAGAAAATATATGAATACAAATGCAAACACAAACAGGAGGGACACAAACAAGTTCCAGAATTGTCTCAAATACACAATCTCGATTTCCAAATGAGAATTCAATAGGAAACACTCTATTGAGTACCCCAATGTGGACAAGGGGTTGCCTATTGCTTGGGCAACGATTTCTATTGGAGTAGGGAAGTCAAAATCAATGACTTGTACTATGGATACCAACTGAAAGTAACTGGAAAACAGCTTTATCAGGATTTCAGTTTGATCAATCACCATGGTGGATCGAGTGGCAAAGAATATGCCCATAATTCTGAGATAATGAACTGATAGTTATGCTCTAACCAATCTTAAACTCCCTCTAATGGATATGAACAAGGCAATGAGGATCCAAGAAAAAGAGAAAATTATCTTGAAAATGTTGAACGCATTATTCTCGCAAATTGTACAGCTGCCTCCAAAACCACGAGTATATGAATTATTCCAATGTTCTGCATAATAATCGCAATCATCACACAATGCTCCAGTGTATCCTTAACTACAAGTGAATTCATCAGATCCACCTAAACATTATGCCTCTGATGATTGACAATATTCAATACTATCAGTAGTTTTATTGGCTCTCCAAAATCCTTGTTTCAAAATCAATTCTGATCCTCCAGGACATGTCTCTATCGAGGTAGTACATTATCTACAAGGAGTGAAATTGTCAAAACTATATGATCCAGTTGGACATCTAAGACATGATTTATTTTCCCACTCTTCTCCTATATCACAAATAACGAGGTTCAAAAATATTGGCAATCTAAAAGTATCATTGTAGAACTTGAGCGATTGAAATTCAAGGAGTACTTGTACAGTCTCATTGATTGGTTATATTTAATAGTAAACGTAAGTCACTTCATAATGGCATTTCAATTAGTCAAATTGGAATATCTTATCTGATATAGTAAGGGAATTCGTAATTTCACATATTCTATTCTATCCACTGTCTTAGATGGCGATTTTCAGATCTAATAGCTATCCACTCTTATAGTTATGTATGTATATATATTGTTTCTTTTTAATCAGGTCATCAAATAGATATGTCTTATTATTAAAATCAAGATACACCGGCCCTGTTATATAAGTCAAAGTATCTGGTTCCACTATTTGATTTGTCAATAAATAGATATGTTTGTTTGTCTTCATTGAACAATTATTGTAAAGATTCTGGTCGATATAATGGGATAATCCAGATGTTTGATTGAGGTAGATCACTCCTCCTTCTGGAGCAAAAAGATCAATGAATTAGTTTCCATATATTTGAACAGCAGCATTGGACAATAAGTATGCAGATCCTTAATTAACTGAAATATTAGTGAAGGTGTTATTGTTGGCTATAAAATTATTTGAATTTTGGATATTGATAAAGCCAGAAAAGGTTTGAGTATTCTTGAACAAAGACTTTGATATTTCAATCTCGTTACTTTATCTGATACTTATAATACCATTACAAAATGGACAATCCATATGTGTAAATTGTAGATCATTGAATAGCAGTTTGGTGCAATTTTCAATCGTTATTATTTCCTTATTGTTATGAGTGATTGAGTTCAAATACATTCCTTTGATGTTCATATCTGAATCTGTTGCCTCGATTAATGAACTAGCAAAGTTGTTCATATCAAATACGTTAATGTGAGAAAGATTTGCAGAAGACGCATTCAATGTCAAGAAATTACACTCGTTGCAATTCTTGATTGTCAGATTTCTTACAATTAAGTTTATTACGGTATAGAGCTTAGCAACCTAAATTGAGGCACAATCTTCAATCAAAATATTGTTCAATTGTACAATAGATGTTTCTTTTAAATAAATAAGTAGAGACTTATTAAGCTATTTGAAATCCACCTAATCAATATTTAATTCTGTAATTGTTTTTGAGCAAATGAGTAGTCCATATAGTTAATTGAGATTGCCTTTTGATAATGACAAGGATCCATTCATTTAAAATAAGCCTCTAGTTGAACTATTAGAGATATTGAAGTAATTTAGGACAACGCTTGTTTGATTGCTTACTGAAATCAATAATGGACCAATTAAAGTGGATATAGTTACTTATTATAGAAACAAATTCTGACTATTCATAGAGAATAACGCTTTACTCTCTAATTCAGATATTGTACTATTATATATGGAGACATATTGACTTTCTGCCATAATCAACCTTGAATCAGATAATACTCTCTAAATATTCAAGCAAGACAACTTGATTTAGTTTTGATTATGGAGTCGTATCAAAACACTTTGAGATAGAGTCACGTTGAAAATAGTAGTGTAGAGAACTCCCTTGGCCAGAATTCCGGTTGAGAGTGTGAAGTAGGTATTTGTGATTGTGATTTCCTGTGAGATATCAGTCTCAATCAAAATGCTTTAAACTACAAAAGAGTTATTGAGAGTGAGCGTGTTTACATAAGTGAGAGGAGATATGGTTGAATTAATAAAGCTAACCTAATCAATAATGACGTTTCTTAATTAAGTCATTTGCAAACTTAGTTAACTTCTGAAAAAAGTACAATCTTAAATCAGAAGTCCGTCTACACTAATTGGAGCTTAAAATGCTGCCTTATTTTAAAATGTCATCCCTATCATTTAAGACCTGTGAATCTGCATATATGTGCTTTTTATTTGACAATTCCTCAAGAGAATGACGTTCTGGAGCTGAACTGAGCCCAGGATGTCTATTGAGTCGGTTAGTGTGTCTATTGTGATGTTCTGGAATTCAACAAGCTTAAATCCTATCAACGTTACTGTTTAATTCAATAGTAATTGAGTTCCTACTATTTTAAGTTAGCCACCCAAAGATGTCATATTCATTAAATTCTCATTGCTAATATTTAGAGTACAATTGTATTGAGGTATCTGAACAGACTTGTCAATTTGCAATGTTTGTCCCAACTCATCCCTACAAATCAATAACTCCACTGTGATATACAAATTTATGAACAAAAACAATCTTCTCATCAAAACAAATAATAAATAGTAATTAAATATTTCAATATACATCCAAAATCATAAAACATCAATCCCATCCCATTTGTAAACTATCCCCACATATTTTCCAGGATAAATTTCAAATTTATATCAATATTTCATCTTTCCTCCTTATTATTTCCTCCAGATTCAACTATTAAGTATCCATTCAAAACCCCATTCTCTCCCATGCAAAACTTTTGAATAATAGTCTCCTTTTTATAATTATAAGATAATTAAACTTTAATGGAAAAAATGCACAAATTATTCATAACACTTGTTAAATAGGACACGAGATCTCTTATTCAGAAATGGGAAATTATTTGCCCTTCTTTTTTAAGTTTTCCTATCTATTCTCTCCTTCTACATTAAGAAATCCATTGGAGATAGGATAGAAACATCAAAGATGCTGATCATCAATTTTAATTTAACTCAGCCTTGTTGACGTTACTTATTATTTCAATTAATATTATACAAAATGACCAACAGAAGAAGAGTCAAAATACAACTTCTCTTATCAGAGAGAAGGAATGACTGGCATAATCCAAGGGAAAGAAAATAAAAATTGGAATTTTAGTTACAACTCACATATTATCCTAATAGATTATTGATTATTGGCTATAGCCATCAATAAAATTTTGATCATATAACATCATTACTGCACCAAAGGGTATGGATGTGAGTATTCTCCACTCTGCTAAATTAATTAGTGATTATACTTATAAAGGAGCAAATGGTTTAGAGTTTGAAACTGCATAAACTGTTGGAACTACTTGCTATGGTGCTCTAACTACAGGTTAAACATATTAAATAATCTGAGGTTATGGGGTCTGTTGTTGTTGAATCACAACTTGAGGTACTGTACTTTATTAGATTATGGGATCTTATTTTGAAGAAACCATTTTAATGGGGCTTTCTTGATAATAAACTAAAGGTTGAGGAACTTCAGGTTTATTGATTACAATAGGCTATGGTTAAGGTGAAGGTAATGCATATTATAAGGGTTATGGTGGTTATTATGGTTGTATTTGAGTTTGAGTATATGGTTAAACTTAAGGGACTATTTACACAATTTATGGTTATTAAGTTTATACTGGAGGAAGTACCTGAGTTTGATAAATAACTGGCTAAGGTAATTGCTATATTGGTTGACTAATCATCATTCTTTGAGGACTATAATTGTATGGTTAGTAATCTGCATGAGTGGGTAAAACAGGGTCATATATCATTCTTGATACCCTTCTTATAGGGTTATCACCTGTTCTTTCTCCTGGTCTAAAGAAGTATTCTCCATCCTCCAATGTCACCATGAAAAGATGATGGAGATGAAACTTTGCTTATTCCAATGCCTCATAATTCACCTGGATAGGCACTCCTTAATACTTCAATAAAGGATTCTAATTATCTTGATCTGCAAAATATAGTATAGTTTCCTTTAAACAGTTATTTGGATCTCTCAATCTTTCCAGTTTCTTTATCAGATTTCTCCATTAAACAATCAAGTCATATTGGTAATTCTTATCTGCTTTATTCAACACATCATCCACGATAGTATCAATCAACTTGTGTAAGTCTTGTCTGATTTATAGGATGTCACCAGTTTGATGAGTAGCAATTTCATTTGCCCTACTCGCATACCCTTTGTAGACTTAAGTTAATGTGCTTTCGATTGAGTCAACTAATTCCTTTAGAATATGATATACTATAGCGAGAATGTTAATGTGGATGCACTTATATACAATCTTAACACAAAGGCATCAAACAAGAGGGTTCTTTACAAAAATGACGTATGTATTGTGGATGATAAATACATCTGGTTAAAGGAGCCTCTTGAAATCGGTAATCTGAAGTAATTTTTACAGGTTATTATTGATCGTTAATTGGTTAAAGTACTTGCATAAAATTATTAATAATTATTAAATCAAATGAAAAATGAAACTGGTCAAAGCTTTAAATATGTTCAAGCAGTAAAGATCATTGAAGTTGAACCACATCATTAAATTAAAATACATTATAAAGTAAGTAAATAACTCACCTTTAATTAAAATATTATCATGATCCTCTAAAAGAGGATTAAATTTTGAAATCGTACAATGATTACATAGGAGAGTGATGAGCAGTATTTGGTTTCGAATTTTTAATAATAAATTATTTGATCGGACTCTCAAATTGGGGAATAAAAAATAATGATCTTAAATTCCTTCTTCCTTTAAGCAAAGAAGAGTATTAATATTTGGTATCTTTGCTTTTCTATTTGACTCTCTTGGATTACTACGTTGAATCCACTCTAATTATTTACTTCAGTTCCAAAATAGCACTTTAAATAGTCGATGGTTTAAATTATTGTTCATTGACAATCTATTTAGTTAGTACTTTTTTAATAGTAAATTTTTTTTTTGTTTTGATTCTTTTCATGATTCTGTATCTGATAATAAAGATTATACAATTGATAAGTCTTCTAAATTTACGAAACTATTTTTGCTTTCTCCATTGGCTATTTATTTTGGATAATAAGGTACTTAGTTTATGGAAATTAATATAACTGAAATATCTTTTTCATATTGTTAGATCGTTTACCACATGTATCACAATAGCAACTTGACTCCCCAAAAGTATTCCTCTGAATTCTAAGATTTTTGTTTATTCTTTCGTTTATGAATACTGATCGATTCTAAACTAGAGTAGTATTGCGTTTAGATCCACTTTGGGGTAATGGTTTTGAATATTTTTTGTGGTTTGAATAAATTCTTCTTTATTGCCTAATTTATATAAGAGATTGATTCATTAATTAAATAATGAGCGAAATAGAAGATATTTATTAAGGTAACCAGTAATAAATAAATGATAATTGTATTCGAAGAGAGTAAAAAGAATGAGAAATTTAGAAGTTATAAAATATTGTTAACATGAGAGCGATTATTAGATAATATTGGGGTTGAAACTATCTTAGATATTAATATTTAAGATAAAAAATTTAAAGGACTAATTAAACTCTAAGGGAAAATTACATCTAACAATTCCTTCTATAGGAATCTCACAATTTCTTTGGCCAACTCAAGCTTTTGAACATATGATCAAATTAAAAAGTCTTAGTGTGTTTATTTAGATCTGATTTCTAACTTCTACTAATTTTTAATATTATATTCTATTTTTACATAGATCATATTCTTTTCAAATATATTCTAATAATCATTGGGACATCTATAATTATTTTTGGATTATTTAATCTAATTGTGACTAATTGGATCTATTTTTTCTCATCAAATACTATTTAATTGAATTTTAGAATATCATTTGCCCACCTAAGTATTATTTAAATATGCAAATATTTCATTTTGAAATTATCTAATATCCTAATTAAAATAGTTTATAAGTTCTGAATAAAATCTATGAATCTAATTTAATCCTTGAAATAATATTCATTTATGCTCTCAATTAAGCTCCATTTATATATACTTTTGTCTTCAAATCGTGTAAATTGTCTGACACATAAGAAAAGAAGGATGTTGATTCTATATATGCTTAAATTAATCAAATTATTCAAATACTAAAACTTTTTAGCACAAGATTAGGTATTAATCTTCTTGTATCACTTTAAGGTTCTCAATTCAAATTATAATAAATGAAAATAATAGTTTTGGTAGTAAAGTTTAATATTTAGGAGTTTACTTTAGTAGTCCTTATAATTCCATCATATTCTATTCATTTTGTAATTATATCTCAAGTTGCATTTAAAGCTTTCATAAACTATCTTATCAATCAATTGTTTTATCTCTCTTAGTTAATTTAATACCTAGAGGCCTGGAATGATTGAATTCTAAACTAGGGAGAGATGATTGATTTAAATTAAATATTGCTGATAATTTCTTCATTAAAATAATAAATAATAATAATATTTAAAATGGCTTCTTTTGTAACTAATACAGTCTTGAATGAATCAATGAGACAATTCAAATCTAATCAAAATGACTCAAAATAAAAAATAGACTGGAACGATTTCAACTACCCACCCTTGATAAAAGTGATTCATTACAATATTGAAGAAGTGTAGCCAGAATATAGATTGGTGGTAAGATCATTATGGTTGTCGAGCATACTTATTGTAGCTTACACTCTCTTAAATATTATTGATAACAGTATTTAAGCTGGATATGGAATTGATGGAATACGCATCCTCTATAGTTTTATGTTCTTGTTCTCCTTCAACCCAATTTAATTGTAACATATTTTGTATAGTTAGAGTTTTATATTCTATCGAGGATATAAGGGCGTAGTATCTGATCCGTATCTATTGGTTTTGTATAAATGGGTTCAAATTATATTGATACTTTGTTGGATAACATTTTCAATTGTTGCCATTCTAGGATTTAATGGATTCATCATTTTATAATTCCTTTTTGAATTGTAAACATAAGTTTAATAGCTATTAGTCTCCCCTTTTGCGGTGTTCTAGCATTATTTGAAGATATCATATTTTTAATAATTGTGTTTTTAAGTGGATTTGCGTTATTCCGTATCTGGAATATCAAAGAATGATAATACGATATATTTATTAAATTCAATTAATTACATTTCATATCTCTTCAAATATTGCATTTCATGTCAATCTTAAGATTTTATAAACAGTTATTATTCAGTAATCTGAAAATATTTTTCTTAACAAAATATTCGTTAATAAATTCTATTCAATTTTTTAATTATTATAAATATTTATTATATAGATATTCAGTATTTGATAAATATCATATTCAAAGATACAAAAACAAGTAAATCTGCATTCAAAATCATTTTTTGAATTCAACTATTTACTTTATTTGGTACTATGGAATTGGATCCTTCTATTAGACTGAATCTTGATGTTAGAGTTTTTACATCTTTTTTATTAAACTTCTCTTTAATTTCATTAAGATAATATATAATTAAAGCCCTAAGTTGATTACTAAAACCAAGAGCAACATAGATATGTGAAACCAGCCAAGTAGAATTTGATTATTATAATCAAAAGATTTTTACATTAAGTCCCAATACAGGGCAACTGTCGAACAAAAGACAAAAACACTAGCCTCCATTATTATTTGATTGAAATAATCAACTTTATTCTCACGTGATTTAAATAAAATTAAATATATCAGACTACAATTGCTTACAAATGCTAATAGTATTGATTAAATCTATTAATTTCTTTGAAATAACACTAAAACTCCTACAAATAGGAATTTCTTAAAAATTAAAAGTATATCCATCTTTTTAATATTATATCGTGATAATGAAGTATATTTCGTGTCTTTAAAGAAATAGTTAGATATTACAATAGCACAAGCATATAAGATCAAATATCCTAAAATAATGGAAGCTGCAGATTTAATCGATGTAAACGATTATGAACTAATTTATAAAAAAGACATAAAAAGTAAATCCCAACAATTTGTTATAAAAAATTATATCAAACCCACTTTTTCACATTATCTTTTTATCATAAAGCAAGCGTTTTAAATTTTCACAAAAAATTAAGCAACTGTTATTCCACAATAAAAATAATGTAAATCCTACATAGATATGAACTTCTAAATCAAAATTATACAGCCTACATAAATGAAGATAACGCCTAGACTTAAGAATATTTAAGCTTAAATATTAAAAAGTATACTTGCATCGATTTCATAAAAATAGAATTTTTCTTTTGATTCTACAAATTCGGTATTCATTAGATTTAAAACTACTGAATTGAAATGAAAGAAATCTAACAATGGTTAAACTGTTATAATATTGCTTGATTCAAAATATATGAATAAATTAATTGGAAATACTACATTAATGAATCTCAGATATGACTATTATTAGAGTATTTCAATAATTCCTCTAAATGAGTGACCAAGAAGTAGCAAGAGAATACCCATTCCACCAATAGATTTCATAATATTAGTTCCCACATTTTTTAAAACTTAAGCAGATTATTTTTTTTTATCAACCACGTACTTAGGGAGATTTAATTGAACCCTATCAATCTGATTAATCAAAGGTGCTTCATTTTCGTTATACAATTACTCCTTTAATATTACTTCAAGAATAGGTTTGGATAACAGAGTGGAATTAATTTATATTGCAACCGTATATTCTACAAAGGTGCAATATTGTTATGCTTCTTAAACTATCATTAAAGTGATATTATATAATTCCAAATCAACACCAATTAAATTCAATTAAATTTAATCTGAAAAATTTTTATTCTCTATAATTTTAACTTATTGGTCAAAGTGTAAGGAAACATATTAAATTGAATAATCCTACCTTATTAACGACGCTTTAAACTTAGGGTACCTCACATATATACATTAAGTAAACGAATATAAATAGTTCTTGCAAATATAATTTGGTTCTATAGTGCATTACGAAGAGCATCCATCGCCATCCTTTTAATTCATATCATCACATTCTTCTTCAATTGAGACCAATCCATTCCCACAAAATGTCTAGCATTCATTTTGACTTTTATTTAATTCGTATCCTTATTCGCATACTTTACATTTTCCTTGCGCACATATATCACAATGATTAGGACAGAAAAAAAAACAATTAAAACATCCATCACTTTTATCATCATTTTAATCGTCGCATTCTTCCTCTTCAACTATTATTCCATCTCCGCAAATAGGGTAGCATACATTATCCACCTAATAGTACCCAAGTTCACATTAATCATAACACACTCCTTGAATGCATAATTTACAAAATTATCTACATTAATAATTGCAATTATAACAACCATCGTAAGGTATTCGATTCATGTCATCACATTACTCAAATTCTACACTTACCAGTCCATCTCCACAAACAGGAACACAGTTTTACTCAATTAATGTAAATGTATACTAGCAATCCTAACAAATTCCATATATGCATTCAGTACAATAGCGACAGCATTCAAGTTTACATCCAAAGCATCCATCTAATTACATATTATTAGAATCATCACATTCCTCTTATGAGATTAAAGCAATCTAAGAATCTCCACATTCAAATTCACACGTGAAATAGGCAGTCAAATACCACCCATAAATACAATTCAAGCACACACCTTTAAAACAATAGGAACATTCTTTTTAACAATCATTTCTACAATTATGACAACCATCAAATCTAATTGTATTCATATCATCACATTCATCTATAAATTAAATCTGATTGTCTCCACAAATAGATTCACATTATTAATTCTTTAATATCCACCCTGAAATGCAATCATGACAGATTCCAAATTAACAATCCGTGCATTCATATTAGCAATGAAAATAACATTATTTGCATCCAAATTAATTTTTTGTATTTATAATAATATCACATTCTTCAGGTCCTTCTAAAATATGATCTCCACAAATGGGAGTGCAAATATGAGTTGCCATGTCTAATTTCCATCCATTTAAACATTAAATACATATTCCATTTTATTAAAATTTACAACCTTCATTTAAATCATAAGCACATTAATGACATCTATCAAGAGCATATAAATTATTATCTACACATTCTATATCATTAACGATAGCTTGATTTTAACAGATAGCCTCACATTTGTTGTTGATTAATTCATAATTTACTTAACACTTAAAACAAATACCAAATTAATAGGATATGCAATTTGATGGAGCAATAAATTTGCCGTTTTAGCAAATTTCAAAATTTAAAAGATCATCACATTCTTCCCATATTGAATATCTCTCATCATCAACAATAGGAGTACATGTGTTAAAATTAGTATCAAATGACCACCCAATAGAACATTCAAAGCAAATTCCATTAATACAATTTGAACATCCTTCGACACAAGAATATTAACAATTGAAGCATCCATCAAAAGAATATATATTTCCATCATCACATTCTTCATACTGTTCTATAACTCCATTTCCACAAATTGTTCCACAAGCTTGATTAAATGAAGAACCAAAAAGACAGGCTAAAATATAAACAGATAATTACCAATAAAAATTTATATGTCTCTTATTCCAAAAGATTCGTTTTACAGACCCTAATTTAAGTTAGTAGTGAACTTTAATGTTATTGATGATCCTGTATGAGCCATTGTAATTTAATCATTAAATGGTTTATCATCAAAAATCCAACCACATAAATCCTAAATTTATCTATTGTTGAAGTCATAGGTTTCTGTCCAAATCAAGTTATTATCTATATATAAGTACGCATTTTTAGCGTTCCAAGAATCTAAGAACATAAATCTGAATTAAATTTTAATCTGGCTATGGGCAGATAAATTAATAGTTTTTAATATATAACTATTTTCTCCAGTTAATAGATAACCTCCAATCATTGGAATAGCTTAAGATTGTAATAATATCTTTTACATAAGCAATTACTAGTAAGTTTATATCCTTAATCTATTGTCCATCCATCCAAGTTAAAGGTATTGAAATCAACGCCCAAAAGGCTTTATTCAATGCTATTCCAAATTATGCAATCTTCTCTCAAATCTGTTGAAACACATGTTTAGCAACCAGAAGGACATGGATATATATATAATTAGAAATTCCTTATTCCCCATGATTCCTAAATATATAAAAGTTAGAATACATCGCTAGGGTTTTAGTCTAAATTCGATGTCATTAAAATAAAAAGAGATTAAAAATTATGGGGTTAATTAATATTTATTTGCACAATAGCTTCTCCAGATGCTTATCCACAATTGCTATTACCTTCATGGCCATAAATATCCTAGAACCCTAAAATTTAATCTAAATAAATGAAAAATTTCTCGTTATCCCAAGAGTCTATTCTAAAGTTATTAAATCAACTGCTTACTTCCAAAATTCTAAAGTAATTAAAACAGTATGATGAGGTGGTAATTAAAATAACTTCGTAGCTGATGTGTGACGAGCGAATGCATCATATCCACCAAAAAGTCGTACTGAACCACAATCACTATATATTAAATTTTCTCCACTAATCACCCATTCTTCTATTAATTAATTCAATACCTTCCGAAGTTGTAAATGAATTGCCTGTAAAACTTTCTGAATACAAGATCTATGAATATGAACTTATTGCAAGTATAAATAATATGTGGAGCATGATGTAATAAAAAATAAAATACAATAAAAATACAAGATGTAATAAATTTGAAAAAAATCAATCGATCTTTCATTCTGTTAAGATTTATGTAAATCTAAAATTTTTAACAAGCTTGACGGTATCAAATTTAGAGATAACTTACATATTCTATATTATTGTCCACTTTAAGGACATTTTTTGGAAAATTGAATAAAATATTCTATACTAATCATATAAAAATTATAAAAAAAAAATCAATATAATTTTTTTAATTTTTTATTCTTTCTATTATTAAGAATTTTTATCTATTATCATTATTTTAATTTATTCTGTTAGCATTTTTGTTACACAATTATTTTATAACTTCGTATCATATTTGATATTACCTCAGAAATTCTGGTTAGTATTTTGTTAAAAATAGCTATAAAAAAATACATTTATCCATATATATNTAGTAAGTTTATATCCTTAATCTATTGTCCATCCATCCAAGTTAAAGGTATTGAAATCAACGCCCAAAAGGCTTTATTCAATGCTATTCCAAATTATGCAATCTTCTCTCAAATCTGTTGAAACACATGTTTAGCAACCAGAAGGACATGGATATATATATAATTAGAAATTCCTTATTCCCCATGATTCCTAAATATATAAAAGTTAGAATACATCGCTAGGGTTTTAGTCTAAATTCGATGTCATTAAAATAAAAAGAGATTAAAAATTATGGGGTTAATTAATATTTATTTGCACAATAGCTTCTCCAGATGCTTATCCACAATTGCTATTACCTTCATGGCCATAAATATCCTAGAACCCTAAAATTTAATCTAAATAAATGAAAAATTTCTCGTTATCCCAAGAGTCTATTCTAAAGTTATTAAATCAACTGCTTACTTCCAAAATTCTAAAGTAATTAAAACAGTATGATGAGGTGGTAATTAAAATAACTTCGTAGCTGATGTGTGACGAGCGAATGCATCATATCCACCAAAAAGTCGTACTGAACCACAATCACTATATATTAAATTTTCTCCACTAATCACCCATTCTTCTATTAATTAATTCAATACCTTCCGAAGTTGTAAATGAATTGCCTGTAAAACTTTCTGAATACAAGATCTATGAATATGAACTTATTGCAAGTATAAATAATATGTGGAGCATGATGTAATAAAAAATAAAATACAATAAAAATACAAGATGTAATAAATTTGAAAAAAATCAATCGATCTTTCATTCTGTTAAGATTTATGTAAATCTAAAATTTTTAACAAGCTTGACGGTATCAAATTTAGAGATAACTTACATATTCTATATTATTGTCCACTTTAAGGACATTTTTTGGAAAATTGAATAAAATATTCTATACTAATCATATAAAAATTATAAAAAAAAAATCAATATAATTTTTTTAATTTTTTATTCTTTCTATTATTAAGAATTTTTATCTATTATCATTATTTTAATTTATTCTGTTAGCATTTTTGTTACACAATTATTTTATAACTTCGTATCATATTTGATATTACCTCAGAAATTCTGGTTAGTATTTTGTTAAAAATAGCTATAAAAAAATACATTTATCCATATATATAAAGGCGTTTGCTCAAAAAGATTAATTTAATATACAGGAGATTATATACTCAATAAATTCAAGATGGCAATTTTAATGCTTAAAAATAATACGTCAGGTGACATTTCTAAAATTATTCATTTTAGAATATTTTCAATTAGGTCCTAATTGTTATCTGTAAACAAAGTTAATTGTCTATTTTCATCCTAAATTTGAATATTCCAAAAATCCTACAAGATGCTAAATTATTTCTTTCAATACAGATTCTCTGTTGAACATTATTCGATATTTTAGTAATTTTGGATGCTTAAAGAATTGGTTATTGTATCGATATCATTATTTAGATTTATCGATCTTTAATTTTAACATTATTGACAACTGCAATTTCAGCCTAAGAATATAAAATTCTTTCCATCTTTAATATCCTTCAATTTATGTACCTTTGGTTCTTGAATTGATTGGACCAAAAATCTTTTGCAAATCTCCTAATTCTCATTTTTATTATTTGATGTTTTACAATTCTGAATTACTTTTAAATAAAGTTCTGCTTATTTGTAAAATTCATTGATTTTGACCAATAAAAAATTGATTCAATAAGGGGAACTATTCTTCTGAAATTTATTAGAACAGATTAAGTTTTATTTTTCTCATATGGAATTAGAGCATAATTATGTTTGCAATAATCGTTCATCCAATTCTACAATTACTCTTCTATTATTCTGTTTGAATTGCTATAATTTCTTAAAAATACTATTACTACATTAATTATATATTAAGTGTGAAATTGTAAAATAGTTTTTATTTATAATTAATTCAATAATCTGAATATTTATCAACAATATAAAATTTAATTTTCCTAAATAAAATACATTGATTAAAACTTTCTGTAAAAATGTATTATCTTTATAAAAGGTATTACATGCAAGAACTGCAATTAACAAATTAAAGCATTTAAGAACAATTTAATTGAATTTTAAAATGAAAGAAGTTATAGTTTTTTCCATCTTATGGGTAATTAACATTTTAAAGAAATATGGTTGTTCCTCATTTTTAGATAAATAATGTTCTAATCCTCAAATTGTGTTTCAAAAAGCAGATTTTTCTTTAGTTAAATTGGAATGTAATAAAAAATAATTTATTTGAATCTCTTTTTAAAACAATCTCCTCTTATTTGGGTTTATTTACGTTCTTACTTATTTACAAATAAATTCCTCAATCTCTCAAATGTATTATTTGAGCATGTACTAATTTTAACTTTATTATTTTCTCCATTCATCATTTACACATTATCCACATTATCAAATCAAATTAGATTGAATAACCAAAATTTAGATATATGTTAAATTGCTAAATTAAGGATTTGAGATCTGTGAAATATTATTTAGAAATAGCAATCAATAAAATATATATACTTTAATTTAGTGTTAATGATATCTGAGAATGAAAGTACGAGAGTTTTGCTAGTGATTGTTTAGAATCCTTAATCAATTATACTTCCCCATTCTTTGTTCTATAGGTATTTTTCAAATTTTGGGGAGGTGAACAAAATTCTGATATTTGAGAAGGGCAAACTATGGAAATGTTTTATTGAGATGGCAACTTTATAATAGGCAAGGTTTTCTTAATAATAATTAAATGGATGTTAATTATATGATTAAACAATAATGAATGTGTACACTTTTATTTATGACTATTAGTTATTATTCAACTTTACAGAATGTCACATTTCTCAATAATAATTCAGGAGGCGTAGATTATAGAGCGATGAAACAAAGGAATTCCACAAAATCCATGAATATTTATGAGCAAGAATATCATCCAAAAATATACAGTCAACCTGTTATATGGTAGCAATAATCAGATGTCACTTTGAGTATTGCTAGCTTTGGAAATGAAAGAACAAGGGTTAGCTTAAATGATAGATAGGACCCGTAGGAGTAGAGAAATGAATGGGAACCCTCAAAAATATAAACTTCGCTGGAATTTATTGATGATGGAGATTCATGTAAACGATTTTCATCTTTTAAATCCATCTAATTTGATGAGTGTGAGCATGATCCTGTAGATGAAGATATAATGCTTGCATTCTCATCTGAAAAAAATACATATCTGAATTCCTACATGTTTTCAATCCCTGAAGTCGAAGATAAATCAAAAAATCAAGACATAGATCCATATACTTATGTATCACCTTAATTTCTTAGAGAAAATCAACCATCCAAAGTAGTTTATATGAGAGGTCTCATTAATTAAAATATTACACCATTAAACATTTTTAATTTATTGTCAAACTTTGGAAATGTTTTAGTCATAATCTATATTAAACATAAGACATCAGCCTTGGTTCAATTTGAGAAGCTCTCTCATGCTCAAAATGCTTTAGATCATTTGAACAATTAAGTATTTTTTGGTTACAAACTCAAAATCTTTTATTCGAACTATTAAGAAATATAATTTCCATTACCTTTTCAATCTCCATAGACTTTGGTATTTATGCCGCAACAATCATAATTTAGATTTAGTGAATCAAAATCAATCTCTATTAACCCACCAAGTCAAACTTTGCATTTAAGTAACATTAAAGGTAAAATGTGTGAAGATGATACTTACATTAAAGAATTATTCAAAGGCATTGGAAATGTATAGGCTATCAAATTCATCCACATCGATAAGTATACAATACCTAATCATTTAGATAAAAACATATGGCATTAGTAAGATTATCATCATTAGAAGAAGCATTGAATGGAGCAGCTTTACTTCACGGAAAAGAAGTAATGGGCAGAAAAATTAATGTTTCATTTACCAAAAGTAAATTATGCTGAAATCCAAAAAGTCAGCCATTGCTCAAGTATTATGACTTTCTAAACAATAAAATATTTAATAATTATTTCTTTCTTTTCTTTATTAATAATGGACTTTTTATAAATTATAAGTTAAGCCGTCTTCATCTTACTTCTTTTCACTACCTAATATTTCAATATCATAATTCATGTAATAGAGGATCAAAAATACTGCTTAATACATATCTAAAAATTTTACATAGGAATTTGTATCGAAATAAACTGCTGATGATTGAATAGGATCTATATTAAGAATAAAGTTAATGTTATCAATTAGGAATTTCTATCTATTTAATTTTATGGAAATTATTACTTTAACAAGTCTACTTTAATAATTTATCCATTAATTGATGAATAAGCTAAAATCTATAATTAAATGTTTATAATTTATTAATTGGATAATTTTTTATTCTAATGCTTCTTTAAGTGATGAGAAATCTTTTGTTACTTTTTCCAATTAATTTTAATTTTAAACCTGAATGATAGCTTTTTATTTTTGAACATCAACCTTTAGAATATTTCCATCGAATGAAAATATTAGATTCCAAGCTTCTCCTGCAGGGTTCTTAATATTTTCATTATAATAGTGGGGAATTATCTTAGATATTTATATACTATAAGTTCCACCAAATACATAAAATATAGATAAGGCTAACACATGAGATGACACAATTATTGCTTTATATTCCCAATGTAGTGTGTGAATAGCTATGATAGTTGGATATAACAATTCTTGATTTTTTTAATTTATGCAAATATTTAAATAGATATATCTAAGAGATCCAATCCATGATTTATGTTTTGAGCAACTCTGTTTATGGATCTATGAGCATCATTTTTATGTAAATTTATATATACAATATTTATAATCAACTCATTAACTTAAGTAGTACTAAATCTCTTTCATACAATAAATATAATTACTTTATTTCTTTTGGTTTTAACTGATTAATTGTTGCATTTCTCTTGATATAGGCCTCATTTTAATTAGTGAAATATAATTATTTTTTATCTACAACATTAATTTTTATCTCAATAACAAATAAATCCTATATCATTATTAGTTCATCTTTGTATATAGGTACAAACATTAATTCAACTTACTCTGGTAGAACAATTGGATCAAAATGTCTCAGGTTATTGTCGAATTCAATTTAGAAGTCATCCTTCTATTTTCTAGTCATTTTAATGCCTTAAACTATCCCTTTGTCTGTGATTCCAATATATAAGATTCCACCTTAAGAGTTCAAAAAAGCGCAAATGTAATTCATGATCAAATCCATGCGAATCTCCTTAAATTGTTTAAACTCATGCTTCAAATCTTCAAATTAATTGATCTCTATGCGTTGAATGTATTTTTTAGAATTAAATAATAACTAAATATTTTAATATATATCATACATCATTCTCCTTTGATTTGCTCTCTAAGATCTAATTTAATTTTGTGAATATCTTGTATTGAAATGCTTATTTTATTTGATTTTCATCATGCTTAAATGGACAATGTTGTACATTGCAATTCTAAGATCTGATGTTATTTATTATTTTTATTTTTACTTTTCAAATTTGCATGGCAGAGTGCCATAAATCCTAGGATGATACAGATATTCAATAATATTGTTGCAAAAGTCATTCCCTTCATTATTCTAATCACATATGTATATTGGCTTATAATTATTACTGTTTCTTCTTTTATCACTATTATTATGATAATATTGACATTATATTATTTGTTATAATGGCATAAAATGATCTTATCTTACTTAACATTTAGTATTCTAGCAGAAGTTAACTTTGAATTCTTATAAACTTTGCTTATTCATTTATTTTACTTATATAAATTTATATATATTACGTTAAATTTCTATTCTTTTCTTAATCGCTTTTTTCATATCCATTTCCTACTTGTTATTTAAAATACCCTTGTAAACACTCCTGCATATAAGAATTAAATGTAAAATTCTTATTACAATATTGAAATGATATTATTCTATTTCAAGATTTAATAATCCTAATCAATATTGTTATAGTAGATTACAATTTATGTCAAACTTATAGTTTATAAATCAGTGCACACATTAAATTGATTGGAAATACTATTATAAAACTCTAATAATGATTTCAATTTTATCAACGAAATTAGGCTTAATGTAGATCTTAGTGAGATTTCTATTTTTTAATGATAATAATGTGTAAATTGTTTAGATATCTAATAATGATTACAATCTAGTTTATTTAATAATAAAGAAATTCACATTACATCTGCAATAATATATTAAATGAATAATTAATCATTAGCTAAAAGTGCAGTGGAACGATTAAACCAAAGCAATTTTTAAGCTTAATAGCCTTATGAATTTGAGAGCAAATATCAGTAGGATCAAAAGGAATTACCCAATCCTACTAAATTTGATTTAGATGTTATGCTGAAATTTCTAGATGAAGTAGATTCAAGTGTCAAACAAACTCATGAATATAAATCCATAATTCAGAAGTACAAATTGTCAACATCTAAATTTTGTTTAACTATGGAGTATTATTTTGATCTCATATATTAGAAATGATTATTTGAATAATTTGCCAAATGAAAAGAAGATATAAATTTATCGAGATGTAATATATCGATACTTATTAAAGAGATTTCACGAATTTATGATCATTAAGAAGAGGCAATAGAGTTAAAGGATAAAGTTCGAAAGATTATAACATATAAATTAGAAGATATGAGGAGAAACACAGTATATAATATATAATATATAAAGAGAGAATCCAAATGGGGGCTGACATTGAACTTACTACAACTATTGTTAAATAAGAATAAGGGGAATAAAGACATTTTTGATTTATTTTAAAAGAAACTGTTGCCACCTGATGTTAGATAGTTAGTGTGGAAATTTTGTTTAGAAAATAAATAAATCAGCGATGATTATAGTCGTCTATTAGGGAAGGCAAGAATGTTAACAATGTCAAGATTTGATGTTTAAATTATCAAGGACACAGAACAGATAGTGAAATAAATGACTAAGCCTGATCAATTCGATGGCAATATGATTTTTGCAATGAAAACCATTCTGAGTTACTACGAATTAAAATAAGATAGAATTCTTACTGATTATTTATACTTGATATGTATTCCACTTGTCTTTGTTTTTGGTTCGAGTAAGCATCTACTTAAAATACCAACTGAATTGATTGGATATTTTTACTCATTATAATTGATAGTACAATTCTTTGATCCATTGGTCGATTTGATTGTTAGACATGATGAAAAGTATGAATCAGAAATGACTGATTTATTTATGAATAGTGTTAATGTTTTAGATGAAGAATTAGCCTTAAAGTTTTAGAGTGTCCTTAACCTAAAGAGTCCAACTTAAAGATAAATGTTAGTCATAATAATAAAGAGATTTGTACATTCTCTTGGATTTGCATTTTTACCCTTAGACGTAACATTGTTTAATATCGATTAAATGATTATGAAAGTAGTCAAGAATAAATTAGAAATCTTTATCAATATGGGAATTATGTGCTTTTGTATAAGAAAAGATATCCTGGCTTGCAAGACTTGGGATTAAATTGTTGATGTCTTTTATACAAAGGCAAAGTTGATTACTCTTCAATAATATCATGAATACTATTAGGATGTGTACAAGAATGTTAAATTTTATGTTTCACCCTATGATGTAGACCCATTTAAAGTAAATAGAAATGCTGAATTTGCAACAGGTATATCAATTTATTGATGTATAATTAGATCCGTTGGCTGAAATTATTGAGAAATAATAAGACAAAGACATTAATGCATTCAAAAAGAAGTGGTTTGAAGGTAAGGAATTATATGAAGACGATGATCCCAATTTAGCTAGATATTAACAATAGCAATAATTACCTAATAAGGATAAAGCAATTAAAGATATGAAGATGCAGGATGCAATGAAAAATGTGTAAATGCAGCAAAAACCAACTCAGAAACTAGGGATGGTACCTGTTTAGGATTCAGATGAAGAAGAAGACCTATTTGATGGAATGGATGATTAATGATTCATTTAATTCTTATATTATACAGAAACAGACCTATTCAATTGGATAATCAATAGTATCCCAATTAGATGCTTCTTGTTTTTATCAAAATACACGATATCAAATTTAATAAATATAAATGTCAGGATTATTTAAAAATTATTCTAAGTTTGTGAGTGCCTCAGTTTTTGCAAGTGCTAACAAACTAATAATAAACCCAGCAAGATGGACCTTTAATTCTGCAAACCTATTTTATAATCCTTCTTATCGATATACTGGATTACCATAAGGTATCAGAATGCATTTATGAAATTAGGACATGAATTAACAGCATTCTCTTTGGCTTAGATAGCAAGTGCTTTGACTTATGAAGCTTAACAATTTAATGCAGTGGATGCTTTGAAGGATGAAGCATAATTGAATTATCAATTTTCAGCTCAATGTGCTAGGGAGGCAATTACTTTCATTCAAAATAACAACTGGGGATAAGAAGTAGAGACAAGTGCTCAATTATTGTTTGTGCTTTCAAATAATGCCTTATTAAAGGATGTGAATAAAGACATCTTATTGTCAAACCTATAAAAAAATGCTAAGTATTTATCCACTTAGAACATTGTCGATGTAGTAGTTAGTTTGTAAGACTATAAAGATGCTGGATTTTGGTCACAATTTTTTGCTGGCATTAAGAATAAGGAATTTGTATGGGAATTGCAGCCAATTGACTATCATGGATGGGATACTGTGTAATTCGATTATTTGGATCAAGTCAAAACCTCATTCAAATTGAGCAATACATGGGCTGTGTTAACTGCTTAAGACTCCCAATTGAAACGCTTCGTTCTAGAGGGAGTACTCTTCGGATACACAAACTTATGGCTACCTATTCTTTATAGAGAAAAGAGAATCAAATATGTGTTTGATGACAGATCGGTTGATAGAAGCGCATTTAAGAATGCTTTAAAGAAGATCAACGAAGTCCATAATGTGTAGGAGTTCCTTGCAAGAGCTTGATACATTATAAATAAAAATATATATATATATAATAATGTTTTCATAAATATTCATTCTATCTCCCAGAGGTGACACCATCATCAATCGAGATTTCAGATCTGACTTACCCAAATCAACACCTGAAACATTCTTCAGATAAGCCAAGACCTACTCAGGGGATGCCAATCCTCTATTTACGGTTGATTGCATCCAATTTGTTCACATCAAAAGAGGAGGTTCTATTCTCATGCTTACATCTAGGATTGTATATTGTGGGCACATCTAGATTCAACTTGCAACCAGCTATGTCCTTAGAATTATTGGATCGATTAGCCAAAGAGATCAAAGACTTCTGTGGAGTCATCAATGAGGAAGTCCTTAGAAAGAATTTCATCCTAATCTATGAAGTCAACAATATTCTATTTTTCATAGATTCTAGATGAATCATTTGATTTTGGCTACCCTCAACTCATGGCTACAGAATAAATCAAACCACTCATTGTAAATGACCCAATCCAGCCTTAACCTGATTCAGTCATGAATTCCCTCAGACCAAAGATTCAAACATTCAACATTTTTGTTCCAAATACTATTGGAAGTCAAGCAGTCTAACGATCGGTATTAAACAAAAATTAAGCAAATGAAATTTTTGTTGATATTTATGAAAAACTCAATGTTCTATTTAACTCTAGTGCATATGTTATCAATTAGAGTATTGAAGGATGTGTAATATATTCAATAATATATTAGATTCAAATGACATCATTTTTATAAGGCAATCCACCTCTAAAATTAGCATTGAATGACGATTTGCAAATAGGTAGACAATAAGGACAATATTCAGCAGGAGTCATCTTGGTATAATAATAATAATAACATACAGGATGATTGCAATTTTCATGAATGTGTCAATGCTAATGAATTAGACATGAATAAAACCTTACGTATACAACCACCTGATGGTTAATTCGTTGTTATGAATTATCGTATAAGTGGAGATTATGCTGCTCCTTTTAGATTGTTTCCCATTATTGAAGAGGTTTCATCATCTAAAATAGAAGTCACTATTAAATTGAAAGCCTGCTTTGATGCCAAAATTATAGCATCATATGCAAATGTTCGTATTCCAATCCCTAAATAAACTGCAAATGCCTATCCAGAATTAGTGAAGAATGCTTAACAGGAGACTGCTGAATATGATTCAAATAAAAAGATTGTGGAATGGTAGATCAAGAAACTGAGTGGTGGTTAAGAGAGATCACTAAAAGTATTTCACTTGTGTCCTATTTTAGATAAAATTAACTCTATAAGCAACACAGACTGCTCATACAGCAAGAAAGGAGATTGGTCCTATTGCTATGAATTTTGAAATACCAATGTTTAATGTGAGCAGATTGCAAATCAAATACTTGAGAATAGAGGAGCGAGGTAATACTACTAATCCACATAGGTGGGTAAGGTATATTACATAGAGCAGTTCCTATGTATGTAGAATATGAATTCAGTTTATATACATAATAATATTATCATAATGTTTATAATTTTTCAATAGAATTGTGTAAGTATGAATTTATGTGTTTTAATCGACTAATTTCGAGTTTCTGCGAATTTATAATTTCTGATTGTCCTTTGATAATCACTTCCCATTCTTTCATTCTCTTGCGAACTTCCTTTTTTTCCTAAAGATAATCTAATTAGCCATCAAGAATTTATAGTTTCTATCTAATAACACTTTATTCTTAATAAATTTCGTCTGGATTCTACATAGTTTGTTATAGATTTTAATCATTCAATCTATTGTTATTGATAGAATTTCTTACAATTTCTTGAGTCTAAGAATTTCTCTATCTTTTTACTAGTTTTCCTGTTCAAATTTAATAAGTGAAGATTCATAGATCTTAATTTTATTTTCTAAAATTAGTTCTCTTTCATTTTTTTAAGGTTATGTTTCTGAGTTCAAATCTTCTTCTATTACCACTTCTTCAAAAGAGTTGAGTTCTTATTGATTTTGAGAATTGACAGATAAACTAATTCTGGATGCTTCTCTTGTGCTTGCTAATTGTCTAAGACTGTGATCGATGAGATTGTTAATATTTTATGAAGATTTGGTCAATTCTTCATGCATATCAAGGAATCTAGAGTAGATATCGCTTTAGGAAATAGTTAATGATGAAGATCTGTTTGATAATTTCATAGCTTCCAAATTTATATTATATAAATATAAAATTAATTTAAGTAAGAGTACAAAACAAGAGGATTTATAGGATCATTTGCTGTAATTCTTCTTTTCCAAATTTTATATCCAAGATTTATATTGTTGTTGCATATGTACAAAGTGAAAATGAACTTCCTCAATATTTTCATTTTCTATCATTATGTTCTATCTTCCAAAAGTAGTGGTTTTAGACTAGGGAGTCGATATGATGGGCTAAAGTCTTCTTTATTTTGTGTTTTTGATAAGTGTGATGTCTTCGTCAGTTCCTAGTTGATGGTAGAACGAATCTAACATTGCTTTTCTTGATGTTTTAGCGTATGTTTCAGTGTATTTTGGGTTTTCATCAGGTTTGAGTGAATTTCGATGGTTTTTCATTCTTAAGGAAGGACTATACCTTAATTATAGAGGGACGTTCTATAAGTTGTGTATATTAAATTAATCATCAGCTGAGTTTTGCATCCGCATTTTTGGAGTTCGAATATTAGTTTCTAATCTTACAGCTTTGAGAGCACTGTCTCCTCTGCGTTTATTGCTTTGGAAATACTAGTTAACTCGTGTGCCTCCACTCATTTTAATTAAATAATATTCATATATGCTACTCCAAGGAAATCAAGTAGGTAGAACTTAAACGCTATGCAACAGACGATTTGATTTCCAGGAATAATTTCCTGATCTTATTGCAACCATTTAGAATTTTGTATTGGCATCTTTTCATAACTTCAGAGGACTCGTTTTTTTGTTGCTCATTAGTTTTCTTGTTTTTCTTCATTTTTTATTTTGATCTGAATTCAGCCCATATGGCTTTGGCTGAAGAATAATTGATACCGATAGAATTGGCTGCCTTATTTCAAATTTTTTAATACAGCTTTAATGCTTTATTTATCACATACAACTGTCTTGAGAAATAAATCCTTAATAGATTGAGTTATTTTCAAATATTTCTTTTCTGCCAATCTTGGATCAAATTTTTTCATTTCCTTCTCTACCTACTACTTAATATCATCTAGCATTTTCATTGTTAAAAGAAATTAATAAATGCGTTATTATAAATTAATGTTGAATTGATATATATTAATCTTAAATTGATGTATGATTACATATCAATGATAAGTATTATTATTATATTCTATTAATTGATATAAACAAAACTTAAATAAAAATCATTATTAAAATCTACTAGCACCATATCTAACTTCCAATCTAAGATTGTCATCAACTGTCAATCCTGCACATACTTTTACGAGATTCTCAAGCATAGCTCTCTATCTTGATAAAGCATTGATGGTAGTAATTCCACTCTCAGATTTTGGTGCCTTCATCAAGTAACTCAACCAAGACAACACTGTATCAAATCTTTGGAATTCAGTGGAATCCTTAGAGAATTGGATTCTTTCGAATAATTCGCATAACAACAAGAGATCCATAATCAATGGAGCAGCCAATAAGGAATCTTCACAAACATTATAAACTGCAAAGGTTTATCTTCCTCCCAAGAAGATTTCAGCAATGTATTCATCCATAGCTTTCTTGCTGTCTCCAGTTTCTGGACAATACTTGATAACAATAGTGTGATCAATGTTCAATTCCTCCTCTGTGGGATACAAAACCTTATTGGATTCCAAAATATCATCTACACAAGTTTTCTTACTTCTTTCCTTGCTTTTGAAACATGATTCTTATGAAAGGTTCTTTCCATCATTGTTTCCTAAATGGTTATATGAGATGATGGCTTTTGGTTTAATACCTGCACCAACCAAGTATTCAACTAAACAAGTCTTAAATTTAGTTTATCCAGTCTTGAAATCATCTCCAGCAACAAAGACACCAGCTTTTTCTGCTAATTCAATAACTCCTGGAACAATAGTATTTTATGGTGATCCATTAATGAATGAACATCCTTCTAAACAAGCAGCACATGCAAAGATTGTTGATGCACTAATTTCTGGGTGACTTGATTCAATGGATTTCATCAATTTCTCAGCTGTTCCATGAACATTTGGATCTTCAACACAGAATCTTTCTGTATTTGCTGTCCATAAGAGGATTACTTTATCCAAATTATTTTATTATTTGAAATCTGCAATGTTCTTTCTGATGATATTAAGATGTTCTAATTTGTTATTTCCTGGAATGACATTGTCTGCTCTATCACCTTAGTTAGCTGCAATGAAATCTGGATAATAGATTGAAGGTAATGGAACCAATTTCTCTAAATATGGTCTTAATTTTTATTGCAAATCATAGTCAACAACTTATGCTCTGCTCATTGCATCTGCCAAATTCAATGAACTGATATCCCATCCACCGAATACTATATCGCATGGGTTAACCATTGGTAAGACATCTTTGAATGGAACAAATACTTCTTCAGTGTTGCAGGTACCAATCTTAATGACACTGCTTTATGTAAGAGATCCATAGAAATTTGGTTAATGAGTTCCTCTTCTGCTATTCCAAGTAATATTGAATTTGTTGGCCAATATACCTCCAGTAAGAGTTGTTCCATTGTTACCACCCCAACCTACAAGCATAACACCTAATTTTGGAATTCTAGTGTCAGTCTTAAATTTGAAATTTGTTATTTATGGTTTTGCTATGTACTTGTCTCCATTCTTTTCAATGTTGGTTGACTTGTAATCATAGTCTGAAATTAAGAAGTGATCATCTTATTATGTTGTTGTTGATTGAACTTTCATTGATTGAATTAATTATTAATCAAATATATACAAATTAGTATTTGTAAACATTAGAGTGCGCATAAATTTTACAAATTATAAACAAATGCGTATTTATTAATATGAAGTGCGCACTTCATTAATTGTAATAATAATTTAATTAATTGAGAATGCGTAATTAAATATAAATGCGTACTCTTTATTATTTTAAATAAATCAATCAAATTCTTCATTTTCATATTCATTTTATTATTCTTCATGATTATTATTCTCATTTTCTTAATTTTAATCTTCATATTCGTTCTCTTAGTGTCCCTCCTATTCTTCCTCTTAATGATCATATTCATATTCATCCTGTTCATTTTTCCCAACATCATTTCCCTCACATCCAAATGATTCATCCTCATTTTGTTTTTACCTTTCTTGATCAGCTACCTGTAAGCCTGCCCCTTGATCTTATTCTTATTCTTTCTTTTTCTTAGCTGCATTCTCATCAAGTGAATAATCTTGACTCTGTTTATCGAACAATTCCTCATCTGATTCTTCCGAAATTCTCATATTCTGATGTCCTGTCATTTACTATTGTTATGATGGATCTTCTAAAGTAAACGGGTCGTAAGTATCTATCAATGGAATATGCGATAGATCTTCTCCTGATTTCTCGAATAGTTATAGAAAATAGAATAGATTTTCAGATTCCTACCAATTTAATGAAAGAGAGTTTAACATTTTTCGAACTTCTGATTTGGTAACTACATCTCCCTTTATTTTTTGTTTGTTCCAAAAATCTTAAATCTTTTTCTCATTTTATTTGAGTTGAACCTTCATTTTGGTTTAAGCCTATTCGAAATCAAACGTTGGAAAATTCATAAAAGTCTTAAAATTTCCAACCAATGATTTCAAATTCTCAACTAATTAATTGCCATGACCACTAAGTGAATTTAATATGGATTGTACTTTGTTCTCGTCGGTATATGAAAATGGCTCTCTATTTATGAATCTAATTTATTTACTGAGCAAAGATATGTCTTAAATCATCTACTTTGACAGTCACATTTTATTCTCGTGCTTATTGTTTCAATCCTTCTAACATCTCAGCAAATTATTCAACTGTAATGCCTCTATATATCAATTTGAATCGTAATTCCTCCAAAATTAAATTTGGCAATTAAGCTTGTCGAGGAGTAGGTTCCTTTTTTGGTTTTGCTTATTGGAAATTTTAGTATTATGCATCCTGCATCTATTTAATAGTTTATTTAAGATTGGCTTTGTCTGTCTATAGCTTTTTAATCTGATTTTTTAGATCTTGGATACTTTTGTCCAAAGCTTACTGTTTCTATTGGTTTACTTTGTACAATTGCTAAATAAATGTATCGACAAAATACTTGTAACTAACGCATCATCTCATCTGATTGTTGGCTTTTTTAATTAAGTGCTTTATTTTCAGCAATTAGATTCTCATTAGTTTTGAGTAGTTTTTGAACTTCATTTTCAAGTTATAGACTTTGATTGTATTTACTATCAAATTAAGACATAGATATATGTACCTTTGCATGGATTAGAATTATGTTTAACTCTCTTCTATGAGTTTACGCATACGTACAGTTTCATCAAAATAGGCTTTACGATCACACTCTAGCTCTTGAAATTTGGTGACTTTGGTATTTTTTTTAAGGTGATCAAGTTAGACAGTACGTTCTTTAAGTTGCTTTTGGAGGTCCTTATTCTAGTTTTTGAGTTGTATAAGTAGTAACTCATTGGCCTTCTTCTTGTTGGGTGTCTACTCGGTCATGTTCTCGCAGAGTCTCTCATAATTGAGGAGCTCTTTCTGAGCATATGTGGTTGGCTTACCTCGGTCTGTTGGATGCGTGTGCGTAACTTGGTATTCTCCTCTTTTAGATTGTTGTTTTCAATTTTGTAATTTTGAAGTTCCATAAAAAGTTTCTCTTTATCTATAAATTTGAACTGTCTCTTGAAATCGTCTGCCTCCTGTTTGATAAATTGATTAAAATTCTTTTATGCCTAGGAATTTTACGTATCGTTGTTAATATTGTTATTAATTTTCATTTATATTAATCACTTTAAATGTTATAAGAACGATTGCTATTCAGGAGTCAAGGGGCCATTTGAAAATACATTTTCAGTTTCTCCAAGTAAATCTAATTGTGATTTTCTATGAAATTAAAAAAATGGCATACCTGTTTTCAGTTTGCTTTCCATATGATTTAGTCTCATCTCTTTGAATGTTCAACCAGTCTGTTTTTTCATTTTGTTTGTTGACGACCATCTGATTAAAATATATTAAAATATATACTTAAGCTTGAGTGGCGATGTCATTTTACAATTCCAAGAGCGATTGTTCTAATCTCAAGATCTGAGCATGTAAATAGGCAACAGCACCTTCCAATGATTGATTAGCTATTTCTAGTCGAGCACTGTTATAGTAATAAAAATGAATTAATACATTGCTTATTAAAATGCTGCTTCTCTGGCATCATCAGCTTCCATTTCTTGTTTCTATCTAAAAATGATGTCGAATATAATTTGTACAGTTAAAATAGACTATCAGCCAAATCTTCAATGACTTAGACTACTCTTTCTAATGCAGATTGATCAGATTTTAAGGTGGAATCCTGAGCCATAGCAAGGGACAAGGAAACCAAGGAATTGAAGCCTCTTCTGTCTGGGAATCTCTGAACGAATTTCTTGTGATGATGTTCGATATCTGCAAAGATCTCTTATTGTGTGAAGACAGACCCAGTTTTAATTTATTGGATCAGTTTCTTGCCTTAATTCAATGCAGCCAATAAACCAACGATTTCAGTTCTTCTTTAATCATAGGCTTTCTTGCTCTCTTCTCTTTCAGCTGTGAGTGCAGCAATGCGATCTAAATTTCGTTATTTTTCAGCAAATTTGGTTTCACCTTGAGCTCTCTTATCATTAAGTTCCTCCTCTTTCAAAGGAACTATTAGGAAATAGAAATAATAAGTATACGCTATGCCTCATCTTGTGCCTTTTGTTATTTAGCTTTAGCAAGAGCTTAATCAGCTTCATTAATGTATTATGTGATTTGTCCATTTCTGTTTTGTAAGTAATTTGTGTGTTCAGTTTAGGCTGCATTGATGTCCACCTGCAATTGTCTAATAAACTAGAGTACACGTTCAACATTGTTTCTGAGGATTGAATATAAATATGTACTCTTGGACTTGAATTGTTTATAAGATTGTTCTTCCGAAGTCAGATTGACTGAGCTTGTTGAAAAAGTCAATCCTTGAATCTGCAAATGTGAGAGTCACTATGCATAGCAACACGAGCAATTTCATTAATTAAAATTAAAAACGGGTTAAAGAAAATCATTAATCTAATAGTAATAACTCGGCTTGATATTGAGCAATCTGACTAAGCAGCCATTCACAGGGATAATGTTTTTTCAAATTCTAATAAACTTGAGCACATAAATTCAGCTTGATTTAAAGATTCATCCTTCTATCCATGTTTAATTATTAATCAAATAGTAGATCAAATTTATCAGGTTCATCAATTAATATATTGATTTTCGTTGTTTTTGATGTCTGTACTTTGATCTAATAGACATTAGGAAATTGAGGTCTTCTTTTACTCTTTTGGGTACTCTCAAATTCATTGAGTGAACTCGCATTCGTAGTTTGTGAAGAATTTGGAGGAGATACTTCTAATTTCTTAGAAATTATAATATTTGAATTTGTTGTATTGAGTTAATTCAACAAATTGTATTAAACTTTTACTGCCTTTTTCACATGAATCTTTATTGACAGGGCGGCTTTGATAAATTTGAGTATGGTTTCTAAAAGATGAAACAAACGTAAAATGAGGATCATAGCATATATCGTATCTGTCATGGGAAGGATATCGGCAACAATCAAGGCATCAAAGCATATGAAGCAACCATATATGAAGTGATAAGAATTATTAGATTTACGAAAGTGTGTAACAATATTCGGAGTGAGTAAGGAGGCAACTACATATCTGACAATCTAAGAACTAATGTACATCCTAATGTACCTTAGTATCAACCCCAAAATTGTAATTGCATTCACGAACGAGTGACATACGTAATAGACCGTGAGACATCACTTTTTGTGGCAATTTCAATCTGGAGTACAATAGAATATTCAGGGCCAACTCAACACTTCCCCATACAAGTTCAAACAAATTTCCTGTGATCATAGATCCGTTTTAAAATAATATAAATTATATTTACACTATGTATTATTTAATATCATCTAGATATTCCATACGTATTATTTAATATTATTTTGATATTCCATTTTAATAGTACTAAATGTTATCATACCACCTCGTAGTTATTTTATCATTCCCATCCTCAATAATACTCTACATATGCTTCGCAGCAAGCCAGATCATTTTCTTTAGCTAAAATTATGTAAATTTACTTATACATGAAATCTCTCTATGAAATTCTTCATCAAATTCTTCATGAAGTATCCCAGACAAGAATTCGTCATCAAAGTTATCAAAAAATAGAAATGCTCATAGTAGTGTCGCATTGCTAAGATCGCTCTCACTATTAGATCCACTTAATAATTAAACGCCTAATATGATCATATCTATTGGATACCTCTTTACCCATAATTTGACTCATCTCTTTGGTCAATTTGAAAGTAGCAGACTCAATATTAAGATTCCCCCCTGGACTAATATCAAAGAGGAATTCAAAATCAATGTGTATCAGGTCTCCCTTATCGCTGATTAATATTTCCATTTTGTCCATCCTTTATCTAGGATTGGTTGTCATATAGATACCCTATGTTAATGCTATTTCTCTAAGTTTATTTGCTATTATCTCTTTCTTTTCTGGCTTACTCATCTAATGTCTCAACTACCCAGAGATTGAAAATTATTCACTTTCTTAAAAAATGAAGTCTATTTAGAATCCATGTTCCTTATGATTTTAGATAATATGAATGAACCCATACTCTCCTCCAATCTTCTATAATATCGCAATCACAGTCAATAAATAAGAACTTACTATAATCATTTCAGATGAAAAACACACAAATGGAAATTATGAATAAATTCAATTACCCTGTCAATTCCATATTCAAAAAATTTCTTCTCTATTGAACATGATTGCTATAAAAGATACACAAAATCATTGCATATAATTTCCTTTATTAAGGTTCCTTTGTTATTTAATCGAAATTAATTGCATTGAACTGCAGCCCTTGTGATTGATTCTTTCAAAAAACTGGAATTTAATTTACTTGTTTAATTAATTTCTTAATTATTCATGTGTTAATTTTATTCCACTGATTTCCTTATTTTACAATATTTTCTCTTCGTCTTTTGTTTGCTTCAGAAATTAAATCACTTTATTATATAAGAGGACTGCTATTTCTATATTTTTTTGATGTATTAAATGATATTCGTTTCACATCTCTAAGTATGTCATTCAATGTCACAATATACACTAAATCTTGAGCTTCTAAATGCTCATCTCTCAAATAGTTTTTTCTGAATTCTGTAAAGGATTTTCATTGTCCTGCTAAACTATTAAATAAAAGAAAGTACAAGTGAAAGTGTCTTTGCTTTCCACTAATTTGATAACTATTTTAAATCAAGCATATAAGCTTTTGATCCTGCTAGGAGACTTGGCGTTTAATGCAACTAAATTTAAGGGTAACCACATTGTTTTATAAAATTCCCTCAGTCTTAATGGAAAAAATTAGTTTCTATTTTCAAAAAAGGAATTCCACAAATGCACAATTTAATGTATCTTTCTCTCATTGGGTATTTTATTTTGATTATCATCATGATATTGAAGAATGTAAAGTATTGATTTTTGTCTTAAATTTTTAATTAATGAAACCGGCAATATATTTGTTACACATTTCCATCAATGATAATAATGTTGTTAGCTATCCATTGATTTCAGAATTGTTTAAACTTATTTGATTGAGCCATAACTATCAACATTTGATTGCATTTACATAGCAATAGAATGAGTGACTACTTTAACCGTATTGCAAACATTTTTTATGAATTTGATACAGTAGCAAACAGAATAATAATTATTGAAGGGTGTTTTAGAACTTTTCGAACCATCTCTTCACTTTAAAAAAATAATTAAAGCAATTCTAATATCATTTTGAACATACTTAATCAAAGTATTTGTCCTATAATGTTCTTATGCTAAGAGTATAAGTACAATATATTAAGATTCCATATATTGATATACAGCGTTGGTAGAGTAGATATCTCAAAAAAGATGTTAAATATTATATGGAAAATATCTGTATTTAGTTAACTTTTTTTATATATTTGTACAATTTTTCCAATATTTTAATCTATTTTACCAAAACCAAATTCCAATACAAGAGTTATATAATTTCAGAGTTAGTATATAAATCTCTAATCTCTGTTATGAACATTAATTAAATAATAATTAAGAGTAATTCATTTATGTAGAGGAAACATTTAAACAATTAATTCATGAAGGTTTTTTGCATCTAATGGTTTAGTGAGAAAGTAGTCCATTCCAGAATTGAATGACTATATCTTAGTATCAAGATCTGTAAATCCTGTATTGGCAACACACCATGCTCTTCTGATGGTTTTGTTCTTGATTAAACTCTTGATTTCCTTGACTGTCTGATATCCATTCAAAATGGGCATGTTGATGTCAATAAAAATGAGACTGTAATATTTGTTCTAACAAATATGACACCCTATTTCCAATTTTTACATAATCTTATTAAGTGCTTCTTTTCCATTATATGCATAGTCACATTTAGCTCTATGTTTTTGCATTAAGAGTTGGAGACTTAAAATGTTAAAATACTCATCATCAACAATCAAAACTCTTGCACAACAATTACTTTGAATGGAGCATTCAATAATTTCATATTGAAATTTTGGACTGAGATTACGTGGCTCTTAAATAATTAAGAATTCGTCCTCACTGATAGGTACCGATCCTTGATCCTAGACTAAGAGTAATTTAGGTTATCTGAGAACATTGTCATCTTCAACAATTGAATTCTTATAATTTACTGAATCACTGCTTTGACTGATAGATGGGAGTATGAATTTAACTGAATTACTGAAAGGTGACTCAATATATGAATTACCAGAAATAAGTCTAATGATGGATCTACTTGATCTGAGTTCTATAGATTTCTTATTATCGTAATTGCTAATTTCATGCAGATGGTTCTTGATTAAGAATGTAAAGATAGTTCCCTTTTCCTTTTAATCACAAATAATTGGAATATTTCGACCATTCAATCGTTTAATGATACTATTTGAAATGCCAATTCCCAAACCACTTCCAACTGAATGAGGTGAAATCTTTACAAATTGATTCTTTCCAATAAGAATATTCTACATTCTGGCCATCTCTTCTTCAGACTATATTGAATAATAAATATTATAATACTAATCCAGGTCCAGAATCTTAGATAGATATTTAACATTATGATCTATTAGTTTCAATTTTGATGCGAATTGTACCTGTAGTAGTGTATTTAACAGCATTATGTAGAAATTGAAAATATACTTATCGAAATCTTTGTCGATCATTGATAATAATAGAGTTGATCAATTAATAATCATGTACCAAATTAATCTACTTATTTTTAATGATATCAATCATTAGAGTCNTATTTAGTTAACTTTTTTTATATATTTGTACAATTTTTCCAATATTTTAATCTATTTTACCAAAACCAAATTCCAATACAAGAGTTATATAATTTCAGAGTTAGTATATAAATCTCTAATCTCTGTTATGAACATTAATTAAATAATAATTAAGAGTAATTCATTTATGTAGAGGAAACATTTAAACAATTAATTCATGAAGGTTTTTTGCATCTAATGGTTTAGTGAGAAAGTAGTCCATTCCAGAATTGAATGACTATATCTTAGTATCAAGATCTGTAAATCCTGTATTGGCAACACACCATGCTCTTCTGATGGTTTTGTTCTTGATTAAACTCTTGATTTCCTTGACTGTCTGATATCCATTCAAAATGGGCATGTTGATGTCAATAAAAATGAGACTGTAATATTTGTTCTAACAAATATGACACCCTATTTCCAATTTTTACATAATCTTATTAAGTGCTTCTTTTCCATTATATGCATAGTCACATTTAGCTCTATGTTTTTGCATTAAGAGTTGGAGACTTAAAATGTTAAAATACTCATCATCAACAATCAAAACTCTTGCACAACAATTACTTTGAATGGAGCATTCAATAATTTCATATTGAAATTTTGGACTGAGATTACGTGGCTCTTAAATAATTAAGAATTCGTCCTCACTGATAGGTACCGATCCTTGATCCTAGACTAAGAGTAATTTAGGTTATCTGAGAACATTGTCATCTTCAACAATTGAATTCTTATAATTTACTGAATCACTGCTTTGACTGATAGATGGGAGTATGAATTTAACTGAATTACTGAAAGGTGACTCAATATATGAATTACCAGAAATAAGTCTAATGATGGATCTACTTGATCTGAGTTCTATAGATTTCTTATTATCGTAATTGCTAATTTCATGCAGATGGTTCTTGATTAAGAATGTAAAGATAGTTCCCTTTTCCTTTTAATCACAAATAATTGGAATATTTCGACCATTCAATCGTTTAATGATACTATTTGAAATGCCAATTCCCAAACCACTTCCAACTGAATGAGGTGAAATCTTTACAAATTGATTCTTTCCAATAAGAATATTCTACATTCTGGCCATCTCTTCTTCAGACTATATTGAATAATAAATATTATAATACTAATCCAGGTCCAGAATCTTAGATAGATATTTAACATTATGATCTATTAGTTTCAATTTTGATGCGAATTGTACCTGTAGTAGTGTATTTAACAGCATTATGTAGAAATTGAAAATATACTTATCGAAATCTTTGTCGATCATTGATAATAATAGAGTTGATCAATTAATAATCATGTACCAAATTAATCTACTTATTTTTAATGATATCAATCATTAGAGTCTCAATGTACTTTACTTCATCATTGATGTTGAATTCCTCTAATTTTAGATTGAATTATTACAAGCTTATTAAATTGTAATCTCTTATATTACTTACAATCAAACCGAGTTGCTCACTATTTATTTTTAGTGGCGAAATGTACTTTTACTTCACAGACTCAGGTACCTCATCATCATGCAAAGCCAAACTAGAGAAAACCATTATACTATTTAGATTGGTGCCTAATTCATGAGATAGAGAGCGACTGATATCCATCAATACTTGATTGCTACTATCATCTTGCAGTCTCTTCACTAACAACTGACTTAAATATGAAAATGAAACAATAAAGTTAAGACTGTCATGGTGTTGAATTGGCATTAAGTTTAATGTAACATTTTCTAAATCAAAAACTTGACTCTTTGAAATAAGCAAAGATATAAATTGAGTCTTTAGGTTGTCTTTGAATTTCAACATAAATTCTTTAAAACTGTATATTTATTCACTCTCCCCAAAATTAGAAGAAATTACTTGCAATTACATAAATTATTCAACTAAAATAATGTGTTAGGGAGAAGATTCATTGAGCCAATGAATTTTGAGATCAAAATTACTCTCCAGAATTTCTAAATTCTCCCTGATAATAATGAAATTATTAGATTAGAATAATTTCTAAAAGTTTGATCTTGGAGATTAACTTGGGGTTACCTCGTAATCTTATTTCATCTTGTGATTAGCAGTCAAATCGATAATGACTTAATTCTGGATTAAATTGTGTTACCTTTTATTAGGGTAATGTTGTATTATGAGCTTAAAAAGTTGGATCAAAAATATAAGGGCTATCACTAATTCTATTGCTAATATTGCTGCATTCCAAGTAACAATTCTCTCTTTATTGAATATATTCAATATCAAACCAAACAATCCTATCATCTCATATAAAAAAATATGATCAAAAATGTTCTTAGATTTCAAGGATTAACACATTATTCCTTAAAGCAAGAAGCTCGCTCCAGGAGAATTACTCAAAAACCAAATACCCAAATATTTGGAACAAAAACTTAAGTAGATCAAAATTACTTTGAGTTTGTTGTTCTCCAATCTCGAATTAGCCATTAATTCAAGTATAATTGACAATCCAAATAATACTCCCACAGCCATCAAATTCTAATTCTCTTTAATCATTATAATCAAAATTACAAATATAGCAGATGTATACACCCAGTCCCGTTATAAACATATTACTCATTAACTGCATGCACATTACAAATTCCATTTAATTATAATATTATAATGATGAATTTTAAGAGATATTATTTCAAAAATACTGCTATGCTTTAAGTCAAATCTCAAGAATTAATGTTAAAATTAAAACCAATACAAAAATATAATTAATTAATAAATCAAATCTTCATTTATATTAATAAATATTAAATAATTCCTTCTCACTCTCACTATTATATCTCAACATTAAATATCTCTCTAATTATAGAATATTTTAGTCCATTCTAATATCCCTTTTCTGTCCATTAATAATTAAATTAAACCATTTTGGAATTCCATAACTCCAAATATCAATCTAACTAAAATTTATCTTCTCATTATTAATTTTCATCACCCATTTCCCCTTACCCTTATCTTTAACATTTTCACAAATCAACTCCACAACATCTGAAACCACCTCCTCCTTTATTTCCAAACTAACCCTCTAATTACTTTCATTCACTAATCTCACTAAGAATTTCTAATCCTCCTTATAATCCACTTCCAATATTATACTCAATGGTTTCTTCACTTAAATTCTTTCATTTTTTAGATTATTCAATTGTATTAATTCTAAATATTTATCCTACAGAGAACTTTTGCCAAACTGGCCTTGATTACTTCCCTTACTTTTCATACTACTATTTCTCCTCATCTATTCATTTATCATTTCACTTAGATTATTATTCTTAAATTCATTTTTCTCTAAAATATATCTCATTCCTTGATATTTAAACTTCCACACATCATTTGAATCACGAAAATATTCATTATTTTATATTATCTACTCTAATTCTAAATTCTATACTGTCTCCTTCTAAATTATAGAAATGATATAATAGGCCTCTAAATTGCAAAGTACTTTCTATTCCAAATACAACAAGAAGGGTTCTAATTAGATAAGCAACTCTTGATTTAATTTTGGAAAATACTTCATTTTATCTTGAAGTTGTTGTTTTGTTGATTATACAATATAATCCTTAGTCAATTATCTTAAATCAAATTTAAAAGTGTTTTCATGAAACAATTCTCTTGTCAATGAATTAACGATATATCTAATCACTTCAAATTCTAAGATGTAACAGTGATTTATCTTCTTAATCAATTCAAATAGCTTCTCCTATTACTTCTCACTACATTTCACCTATCCATTTAGAAAAGGAATCCACTCAAATCTTAATAGACCATCGCTGTTCTTTTATAAGTAATCAAAGGTGTTCTCAGCATTTTTTTATATCCATTACAAATAATGTTTTAATGAATAGAAATCTAGGTCTGGCAATTATAATATGTCAAAATCTATAAATCTTTGTATTGAGTAACAACTTTTATGATGATATATGATATTCAGTAATTTTAGTGAAATTGTTAAACTAAAATTTATAAAATCTACTTATTTTGCCTCTTAAAATAATTGGCTCTATTCATTAACCTGCTAATTTTTTTGTTGTTAAACAATGTTGAGATAATTTTTTACTTGTTTATCTAGGAAATATTAATTAAAATGGTCTCTAAAATCTTTTGACAATTCATAAATGCTCTCGTATAATTATTAAATTGTACTTAATTTAAATTTCTTGGGAATTCCTTTTTAATACATATGTTAACCATAAAAATTTATTATTTAATCATATGTTTCTTTTTATTGTGTTTTATATAATTTTAATCGAGCATCCAAAATTAAGTACAACATTTGTCCTAAGATGTCAAAATTCCTTCTCTTTTTCTCCTCCTTCTATATAATCAAATTAGATTAGTTTTCTTAATATCTATATTTTTTAAGTAGAAATTCATAATTCTTCTCTTCTTATTTTTAAGCAATCGTCTACCTAAGTAATTTGGCCTTTAGTCTTTCTATCTTATTTTCTTTTTCAATTTTTAGTTTTTCATCATCTTTATTAAGTCTTGACTAAATAAATTATTCTTCTGTTTTATTTTTCTATGAAATGTTCTTCAGATATTATTTTTATTTATCTAACAGATTTTATTTAGGTTCCTTCTTCTACACTTTCTTGATCTCTTTAACTTCAATTATCTTTTCCTCCGTATTCAATTTAGATAAATCTAATATTTGCAATGTTATAGACGAGACAAATCTTGATTTTTAGATTAATGTATCCTACAATTCTTTAATTGAAGTACTAAGGTATAAGAGATAATCGAATGTAGTTAAATCTTAATCTAAAAGCTTGACTTCCTTAAGATAGAACACATCAATAATTAAACTTTTATTATATGGGTAATCAGAGTTCACATAATTGATAATGATTTCTAATGTTTTTAACTATTTGTTTCTTAATTTTAAGAATTTAAAAATGAATGGGATTTGATCTTAATACTGACTAAGAGACTGTTAGATGAAGAGCATTTCATCCATATATTTGAGGACATCTTGATGATGCTTAGATTCATAAATAGGAGTTTGTGTCAGATAGTAGAATGGCATATGATGTATACGAATTTGAAGCATTTTGAGAAACATTTAATATTGGCCATCTTTTTCTTAGAATTTATTATACCAATCTTCATACTTTGCCTTAATTTAGTCAAATAAAGTTTAAGATTGAATTCTAAGTGTATGTAGAGCATCACACAGTGAATTTTCTATAATCAATAATGACTTTGTATTTTCACATTTTTCATAAGCTTCTTAAAATGCAATAAGAAAGTTAAAAATCCTTTCAACATTTTGATTATCAAAGAAATTTTCAAATTTATAAGAATTAAGAGCATCTTAACTAATTTTGAGCTGTTGAATGTGTTTATGAATGATGGTTTTCATTTGTTCTTTAGTAGTGTTGTAAATTTTTTCATGCTGAATCTTAAAGCCTATAGGAATGGAAAATAAGTCAATTTTCTCATTGATTAGTTTCATTTATTGATTGGCTTTATAATATGACCAAGCTTTTAATCTCTGTGTTTTATCATTAGCTTCTAGATTGGCTCTAGAGGTTTGAATGATTTCATATTTCTGATTAATGTTATTATAAAAGTCCAAAGATTCTTGTAAGTAGCTAATTTGATCCTTGAGAGTGTTCTTTAATTTATTGATTAGACCTTGTTCTTTGAGATTATAACTCATAGTCTGTAAAAATGTTTGGGGTATTTATTGAAATGCGAAATGAGGATCTTCATGTTGCTGTATTTAGGGGTCAAGTTCATCGCTAGCGATAGTTACTATGGAATTCAGTATTTATTCTGGAGGTAGTATTTGTTATTGAAGTTATTATTTTGGAGGATGTGATTGGGTATGGAATACATTGGATGGGCGCTTAAGTTATTTTTTCTGATAATCTGATTTCTAAAGGTTTTAGTTAATATAATTACTATAGGGGGTGGTTTATAGAGTCTTTGTGAAACAGAGGTGATTCCGTCATGATTTTTGAGGATCTTATTAATTAGATAGATGAAGTCTTTAAATTAAGTGGAGAGAGATAATAAGCAAATATTCATAATAAAGTAATTTAGTTTTATTAATTCATTCTTCATAAATGCCTTTTTCTTGCAATTATTTAATATAATTAGTAATGGTTTGACAGACAGATTGATTACGAGATCTGAGAGCTTTGTAAAGAACATAGGAGGAATTCTTATAAATGCTTGGGAATTGTAATTTTTGCGCAGGGGGTTCTGTATGCTTCTAGAAACTTTAATGTCTTTAGATATTTCTATTGCAAGTTGTAGAAATGTTGTCGGTGTTGATTTCATCATAATTTCTAATATTTTTTTTGATGATTTCACTTTTATCACAATTAGAAATAGCCTCGTTTATTGAGAGTCTATCTCTTTTATCGATGACAATTCTAAGGTCTTACTTGTTATCAGATTAATGGAGAGAATTGGATTCACTTCGCATCACTCTATTGATTTTATTTCTCTTAACTGATGCAATTTATATTATGTCTACTTTTCTAGGATTGGGAGACTTTTCAATCTCTCTCCCTGTACAGAGAAGTTTCATGTCTAAAAACTTTTTAACAGCACACTACAAGGACAACTTAGTGAAATCCATCAGATGTTGAATGAGACAAAGAAATATCTGCTACTTGGAATTGCGAAGTAATTCATTGTACAAAGCGTCACTTTTTTAACTGAAACCAAAATGCTTGTACAACTCTATGAACACTTTGCTGGTGGAAGTGAGAGTTATGTTGCTAAATCGTGTCTTAACTAATGTTATCGTGTACATCAAATCCTGGTGCAATTATTTTAAAGATTTATTTTGCTCCTTCTTGGAATTGAGCTAAATCCTATTGTGTCAATTTACGAAATTAATAGAGTGAACTCATTAGGTCAGTCTCTTATATTTAACGAAGCTTCTCTCTATACTCTAAATTATATCAAAGATTACTAATTTGTTTTATTGCCATAGTATTATTATAGATATTCTAAATGTCTGATACTCTCTCCTTCATAATGTCAATTATTATCATTTTAATAATATATAAAAATATCAATGAATAACATTCATCAAAAAATCACCATTCAACAATCTGATCTACAAGAATAAATGTATTCCTATAACCCACTTCTAGCTAAATCTTATACCATCATCAAAAGACTTGCGAAAAATAAGGAAAATACTTAGAGGCAGATCTAGCCAAAACAAAATTGAATGAATTGACAAAAATCTTTGATCTCTAATAAAAACACGAGGTTGTTGATAGACATTCAGATGAAAAGCAACAAATCGACAAAGCTCATTTTGACGAATTTAATCAATTTAACTTGTTTTGGGATGAGAAATTTAAGTAATTCGATTTTGAAACTAAATCTGCTAAGGATGAGATATTAACTAGACATGAATTAGAATTGAATTCATTTCTTGAAGAACTAGATAATACAATTCCATTAAAACCCAAGGATTCTGCGTAATTGTTAAAATTGAAGAAGACCGAAGAACAATTAGCAAAGTTAGAAAAGTAATCAGCACCTAAATCATTTAAGTTATAAAGAAGCTCATATGATCTAATAGAGGATATTGAATTTAGAAAAGGAAGAATTTGATAAATGGAATCATACTAGATAGAACAAAATCAGGAATTTGATCTAACAATTAAGGTAGAAATAAATTATAGAATTGAATGCTTTGTAATAACGCATTCTCTCAGTACAAGAAGAATTAAGCAAAAACAAATCATTAGAACTCTAAAAGTATTATAAAAATAATAATTATATAGAATGTTATCAAAATATTAACATGTTAGAAAAGAATTAGAGAATTAACAAAATCAAGAAATCAATAGACTTGAAAAATCTATTAAAAATCAATCGATCTTGTCTAAAATGAATTCTTAAATGAAAAAACCATAAGATGAAAATTACAATCTCAAATGATCAAATTTATACAATTACCTAATTCACAATTCAATCAAGCTTTCAACTATTTTAATTCCTCTTACATTCCCCAATAAATTTTATATTGCATAATTTCTAAATATGACAATGAGTGCAAATAGTTCATCTATTTTATTGGAATCATCTTACATGAGCCATCACATAACTACTATATTTTTATATAATATTATTTGTAGTCCCTATTTTATTTAGAAAAATGAATTTTCTAACAAATTTTCTTGTATTCTCATCAATTTCATCCTTCTGTAAAGTTTGCATGTCATTATCTAAAATCTTAATATCAGCAGCCATGATCTCTACTCTGTTCTAATAGTTTTCTATAAAATAATCACTAAATGCTATTTTTCTAAGTTGTTTCCTTACCATCAGCAGGATATTTTTCATTATATTTGTTTGCCAATTCACTATAAACATAGGTTTTCAAAAAGAATCTCAGATGATCAATGTCCTTCTCAGATTAAGTGGTCTTCTCATTCAACTAGAGCTATCAAATTTATTTTACTAGACGCTATTGCAAGATATTCACATGCAAAGCAAAGGTATTCTCCATATAGTCTGGTAATTACAAAATTGGAAATTAAGTATGCAAATAATCAGACAAGAGATATTATTTCAATTCCAATGCCAAATTGTAGCAATTCTTATTCATGAATAGCGTATATGGACTAAATGAGCTTAGCTTAACAACAATCCAATTACTTTTGAGTTTTTAGCATTCGTGGAAACATAATTTAAATTAATGAAGAATATATCAAATTTAATTCAAGATGAATCTCAAATCAATTAACTAAGACTCAGTGGTCGTCGAAAACATCCTTCTCCTTAAATTCAGATATATGACAATTTAAAGACTTCAATATAACTTAACTTTTAGAATAGTTATACTTTTAAGCTAAATACACCAACACATTCTGATAAGAAACTTTTTGAATATAAGAACTAAAAGGATTTAGAATTAATGGTCTCCTTAATTATGCAACCTTGTTTACACATGGAAAATTGCATACATGAATAATTATATGAAAAAAATTAACAAGGCAAGACATTAAGAGAGGTTTGTGAATTCAGAGTGGATTGGACTAAAAAGATAAAGAAAGCTGAGAGATATTTTGAAAACTCATTACAGCATAAAAAAGTGTAACAAATACAATGTTAAAATAATGATTAATTTAAAATTATTATTCTTGAGGCTATTAATAATAAAGAGACAGCCTTAAAAATGATGATTGACAAAGCCAAGAAAGAATCATAATTCATTGAATATGCAAAGAGATTTGCAATTCAACAGAAACAGAGAATGGACTATTGCGAATCGATATTGAGTTAATTTGAAGACGTGCAAAATCGTAAGAAATATATCCACCCACCTTCCTTCTGGTCAATTCTTGATTGTTCTTGCAATGCTACTATGTCGTGAAATTTTTAATTAATTAACCGTTGATTTATTTAAATGTCAAAACACTCTGAAAAGAAAACTAAAGCACTCGAATACAGATATGATCATCCTCAATCATACTATCAAACATATGTTCCTACTCCATACGTAGCTTCTACATATGAATAACCAATAGTTGTAGTACCTAACATTCAAGCAACATAAATCATAACAACAGAACCAACAGTAATAAGAGAGAGAAGAGTAGTGCAAGGAGAATCATAATTTATAAAAGAAGATCATATGATATAAGAATAGAATTGCTGTATGTTTTGTACACCTTGTGTTTCAAGTTGTGATAAGGAATAAAAAGTTGTTACAAGATAAGTAGTATTGAAAGGTAAAATTGATCAATAATTTTAGAGAAGCAACCTATTGTGTAAAATAGAAATGAGAATTATGAGAAGAAATTGGATGAAATAGAGAAATTGCACATACAAGAAATTAAGGAAATGGAATTAAAGATGTAATAATAATTAGACTAAATGCACAATTAAAAACTCTAAGATGAATAACAACGATAAATATCAGATTTAAAATAATCCCTCCTTGATATTAAAAATCAATTAAGTTCAAGAGTTCAATAGAGTCAACCATAATAGCAATAACCTCAAATTATCAATCCTTATTAAATGGAGAGATTGTAAAACCAATTGGATAAGAAAAAGAAGAAAATTAAGGAGTTGAAACAAATAATAAACAATATGCAAATGGAAATTTAGTAAAAGAGTGGTTTGGTCTCAGATTTAGATTTCAGATTAAGACAACCTCTTCCTTAATCTGTAGTTCATGTTCCAGTGCCATAAGAGAATTATGAGCTAATCAATTAGGTGAGATATTTAGAATAAGAACGCAATGCTTTATTAAGAGAAGTAGATTCACTCAAATTCACTAATTCTGAATTATCGTAATTGTCATTTAAGGGAGATCCTGAGAAACTTAGATTAAAATAGGATTACAGTAGAATGATCAATGATTTTAGGTTTATAGAATAGGAGAATATTAAGATGGCCACAATCATAGGACAAAAGGATGATTTGATTAAATCTTTGGAGTAACGAATCAGCGTAGAATTATCAAGATAATCAATATTGCTCCAATAGCAATCTCCTTAACGAGTAATCCTTGAATAAACCACTACTACTCGACCAATTCAAGCACAATATGTAATAGATTCATCATAATCATATCCTCAATAACCAATTCATAAATAATACATCATCCAAGACCAACCTATATAAAAAATGTAACCTACACTATTATAATAATAATAAACACTTCCCAATGTTAAAATAATATCCTGATCGATATACATTCATATAATATTATTTTATGACTTCTATTATTTAATATCCTTTATAATACATTCTACTAATTTCTATATAAGAATTTGAATTGTTATATTTTTAATTAAAATTTAACATCCCAATATATGATGATATATTAATAAATTTATCCCATATTTCTCCTATATGTTTTAGGTATATGGAGCCATTTAATCACCTGACAATCTTGAATTCCTGATACAAATTTAAAAAAAAATGATTTACTAAGGTCTAATTAACCAATAATTTGATATCTATTCAAAAATTGTTTCATTCAAATTCCAAATGCTTGTTAGATTTGCTTAATCAATATGATATTCATTTATAATGAGATAAAAACAACAATACATATGAAACATAAAGTATTATATGTGAAATTAAAATAAATTTATCATCTTCTATATAAATTGATGTACAATTATATGTCTTCTTTTATCTATCAAGATTTTAATTAGTCTTAATTTATTTTTTTCATAAATATTAATTAATTAACAACCCCATCCAAATATGAGCAATGGTAGTGTGTGCAAATAAAAGTAGTCTTCTTTATCGGCCGTACTGATTTGGTGGACTTTGTACCTCACGGTTCAGTGAATTAGATCCTAGTTGACGCTACTATCATTAGAATATTCGGAGGATTCCGTTCTTTTTTTCTATTCGGCAATCGGTACTTAAGTATAATAATTAGGGATGATGTATGGGTTTTTGGGGATAATTCTCATGCTCAATTAGGTTTAGGTGAGGTCTCTGAAGTACAAAAGAAACCTTAAAGGCTCTATTGCAATTATGATCTTCTAACTTGTGCTGAAACATATACCTATGCTTACAATTGGGAAGGTCTTTATTATTGGGGAGAAACTAATTATGGTTGTTCAATATTTAAAGGATTGTGTATGGATCCAAAACAATTGCCTTAAAAGGGAGTATCATAATTATGTGCATAAAATGATCGATTTTATTACATTTAACATGGCGATTTATATGGAAGTGGATTTACTCATTTACTTGGAGTTAAGACTACTGTAGTTTCTACATCAAAACCATTACTGATATTGAATAAGGTAGTGAAGATATCATGTTCAATAAGTCATTCGTTATTGTTGGATGAAAATGGGTGTGTATATTCATGGGGGAATGGGAAGAATGGAGAATTAGGATTGTAAATGGCAGGATACTCATTCCAGACATATTGTAGTACTCCTACTCAAATCAAACATCTGGACAGAATTCAGGATATTTAATGCGGAAATCATTATAGTTTGGCTTTGAATTAACAAGGGGTAGTATATGAATGGGGGAATGGTTTACAACCTATGACATTTGAATAAGCATTAAAAATTAAAGAAGTTCGGATGCCTAATGAATATTCAAATATTCGTAAAATTCATGTATCTTAAAGTCAAGCTGCATGTGTTGATCAGCTTGGTAGATTATATTAATGGAATTCTAAACTTCCAAAACCTTAATTGATAAAGAGTGGATTTAGATGTGAGGAATTTTTATGTGGAGATGGCATTGTATTATTTATTGGAAATGAGCAAGCTTATTAAGTGTCTGAGCATTTTAAATAATAAGTTAAAGAGAAGGTTAAGAAATATAAAGATTATGTGGAATTGAAAAACAATAAAGTAAGAAATGTATTTTATGATGAAAATAAGAGAACTAAATGTCTTTAAGAGTTAAATTAGAAAGTATTAGAATAGTAGATTAAACCAATATAACCTGAAGATTTCTTATATTCTCGTTTGCAAAGGAAACAATCCTTATATGTGATGTAATTAAAAAGAAGAAGCACAATGATGATTTCTGAATTACAAACATTAGGTTTCTAATCAGAACACAAACCTCGATTTAGTACAATTAAATTTGAATTGATAAAAGAATAGATGAAATCAGGGAAATTACAGCTACTGAAAACAGAGAGAGATGTGAAGGATAATAAGAACTTTCAAGGATCTTGGGAATAGTTTAAATTACTTTCAAAAAATGTGAATCGAACAAGTTAAATAAAGAATAGAATTCCATTACACATTCTTAATACAAAATTATAGTAAGCCATAGAAATTGACAAAGTTTCAGATTTGATTTTAGAATCTGAGAGATTAAATCCTCTATACATTCCTTTAGACAACATGGCTAAAGTCATTAAATCATAACCATTAACTCAAAGGGAATCTCTTCATTTATAAGAATCTCAACAGAAAGAGTTCATCGATGATCCAGATATTATGAAATACGAGTATGTGAAGCGTATCTACAATGGGTATCATGAAAAGTTACTCATGGATAATCTCATGACGAAAGATTAATGTTTCCTACCCATAAAATGGAAAAGACTTAAAGATGATACAAAACTATTTCAAGGACGCTATAATCGTATGCAACAGCGACTTTAAAAAGAATAGAGAGAAGCTAAAAAATTAACCAAGATTACAGATTTGTAACATTTATGACCATTTCTTTTTCTTATAATTCATATCTATTATGGACATGTTGGTAATACTAATTATTATCCAAATGTATTTAATATCCAAATAACCACACCGTTGGTCCATCCAAATCCTGTTTATACTTCGTATTCTCCACCTCCTCCTGATGTTCCTACGCTTGTAGCATCATACTTCTCAAACATGTATCCTTTCCCATATTAAGTTATAGATTTCTAGAAACAACAATAAGCATTGTTGATAACATTTTATGATAGTTATAAAGCAAGTTCCTTCTGATCATTGTTGATTAATCCTTGGATAATCATTTAATTAAGAGGAGGCCATGAATTTGGAAGATCCCATTATTATCCTGTATTTAGAAAAGAAGTGGGGATCCCTCCAGGATATTATTATATCATTTTTTTCAAATTTTCGATCAATTTGCTATCTGACTTTGACTTTAAATTTAAAGGAAAATAATTGGAAGCATAAAAATTCTTATTGAACTTCTTTTCCCTATAATTGTAATCATTCCATTAATATGTTTCTTTATTGTAAAATTTGTCTAATAATATTTCTTCTGTGTTCTTACTCAGTGTTTCATAAAAGGTTTACTTGGCGTACAACCCCAAAACCTTAGAAAATGAAGCTAATCTTTTCATATTGATTATCATAAAGGTATTTAAATCAACACTTAAAATATATGAGGTTTGAATGGATTCCAATGATTTCTAATCTGAAAACCATCTTGTAGAAAAGTCCCAACCACTCTCAGCTCCTGCTGTAATTTCATGATACATGTGAATATTTGCATGTCCGATCGAAATATCTTCATTATATGACTCTGGTCTTGGATAATAAATGTCTGAATCATAATGATACAACATCACATCACAATAAACATTTTAAAATATCAAGCAGGCTCGTATGGATCTATGTTCATAAAAATATTGAAACTCCTTTTCGACTGCTCCAAATGATTTAATTATAAACTATTTGGCTCTTTCTTCCTATCCATCTTTTATCAATCCTTAATATATGTTATATGTAATTTAAGCCAGTACAGGTGGTTAAGTTCTTCCTTTATAATAGATCCTAGCTCCGTTGGGTATATAACCCAGCTCATTTATAAGATACACAAAATTTTCCTACATTTTGATGGCACTTTCGAACATTTTACTGATTATTAATCCATCAATAACCCACATTGTATCCCAATAATAGAACTCTCTAAATCTACCTCCTGGTACAAAGAAAGGATTTGGAACATATAGTATCGAAGTGGAATCTTCAATACCTTTCTTAAATTCCTTACACAGTTCCAACCATATCTTATTAATTTCTAAACTCCAATCTTTTAAGTCTTAAACCTTAATATTATCAACATAATCAGGTTTTTCTTTATAATCACTGGGTCTGATAGATTCTAAATCGCTGCCTGCTTCAATAAAATTATCAGCCACAAAAGCTGTCACTTATTCTTTATTTTTGGTGTCAATAGTTTTCCAAGCATTTAAAATCTCAGTTTCTGTCTTTTTCATAGACATATCCACAAAAGTTTTCCCATCATTGAATATTTTTTGTGTCTAGACTGTATGTAGAATGTCACCTTAACAAAATATTGGATGAGAGCATTAAGCACTAATATGTGTAATTAAAATAAATATTATCATAATTATTTAATATTGACTTTTTTAATTGAATATTTATGAATATTTAATAAGTCTGTAAAATATAATCAAATTCCAATGACTTAAGCTGCAGTTTACCCTTGATATCTATCCATTTTGCAAACATAGATGAAATGATAATTGTTTAGATCTGAAGCATCGAATTCTAAACTTTTTGTTCTTACATCAGGTTTATAGACTTTGCTGTAGGTGACCTTCCAATTATATTCTGATTTGCTTAGATATGGAAGTCTCTATTCAGGGAATCCATGAGAGATAACAATATAAACACCAGTTTCTTTTTTTAGGGCTCTGTAAATGTGATTAATCACCTTTTTCGAATTTTATGCTGAGTAGTCTCCACTTAAGACTGCATCCAATAATCCTTTGTCAAATACACAATCAAATGAATCATTTGGAAATGGTAATTCTCTTGCATCAGCCAATACAACTATATATGCATCTATATAATACATTAGAAATGAGCAGGGTAAGATTTAAACTTTTCCTTCATGAATTCTATAACTGCTTTCGAAAAATCTAGGTTAACAATCCATTAATAACCTTCCTTATACATGTCCTCGGGAATGTCTATGATTTTATATATGATTTGTGATACTTGAATTGCCACATCCAATATTGAGAATACGACTATTATGATTAATATATTATGTAACAATGTCTTTTAAGTTATCATAATTCTAATACCATTCAAATGGTTTATCGTTTCTAGAATAACATTAAATAATACTCTGAATATCTTCTTTCCCAATATTCTAGTTTGCCATAATGGTTTTTCTGAATAGCTTCTTATTGTGATTTATTCATAATTAATAATTATTGTAAATATTTTTAATCTTCAATTCTTTTTCCAAATGCGTAAGAGATTCATTGCTACTCAATCCTTTCATTCGAGAAGACTCACTTAGGCAACATTGTTCCTGTTAATTTAGACACTCAAATTTATGCAATACTAAATGATTAGATTGAAATTTTATTCGAGGATATCCACAAATCAAAAAACTAAAATGTGAAAATGACCCCAATCTCTGAATCTATTGCATCAATTGAGGCATCGAAGCTAAAGCAGCGTAATTCTTAGTATCAAATTCTAACTTATTCGAAGTGAATCTTTTCAAATTGTTTATCGTATCCTCATTTTTAGGCTCTCCAAAAATATTCAGAACACCTTTCAATTTCTACATATTCTATGTTTATATACCATTCTATAATCTCGTAAACCAAATCCTTTTTTATTTTCTTGCTGAATTTTTCTAATTTATTCTCAATATCAAAGTAGTCTTGTCTAAGAATTGGTATTGTAACATTTAATTACTGCACTAATTATTGAATGTGTTTTATAGGAACTTTTCATTGCTCAGAGCTAACAACAGTACCATACTTGTATAAAGCTCTTACTCTATCCCATACACTTTACTTCAATTTAGTTTAATAACCAATTCAATACTCAAAGGTATCAAATAAGTACATCGATTCCTTCAAATATTACATGGTAGGTTAATGATACTTTTGGTTTGGTGATCAGTACATCATTTGCTTCACATTATTTAATTGATTATTAGGAAATATTCAGATTTTAAATTTTGTTTGCTTATGTAGTTCATCATCCTCAATATCTTCAAGATCTATTAAAAATCTCATTATTTGTTGATTTTCATATTTCTTAATCATTTTAAAATTAACTGGTGATTAAAGAGCAAATATCTTTGGTAAAACACCATCTGCATTTTCTGTGAATAATGATACTTTTTCTTCCTATTGTTAGAGAATAAATAATAATAATAATAATAATAGTTAAGTGTAAATAATGTAATTACAATCAAAATCTCTATTACTTCATAATTACTTCTCAAACAGCCAAATGCATTAATGATAGTCCTTATTTTCCTGCTAAAAGATGAAAATTGAATTTTCCAATTTATTAAGCATAAATCACAGCTTTATTATAATTAAATTTCACAGCTATATGCAATAGAGTCCATTTAACTTTATCAAATTCATTTTGGTTTTAAAATTTTAGTAACACATTTGTCAATTTTTTGGCAAGTACAACATCCTAATGGAAATGTAAAAACACAAGATGCAATTGATATTTATCGTTTGGTTTTCCTCCTTTCATATTTCGATAATTTGTTACCACTTAAAAGATAAATTCATATCACTTAATCTAAATTCTGTATTAACAGGCTTAATATTCTCTATTTATTATATTTTTTTCATTTATATATAAATAATAATCTTAACAGGTAATTGCAATATAATTATTAAATGTTAATTTATTTTTTCTCTTTGCTCAGTATTATTCATTGCCAATGTATTGAGAATACATATTTGTAAATTCCTAATTCAGTAGAGAAATAATAATCTGAAACTGATATTATTATAAGATTGGAAGGAGAATACATAATTGGATACGGAGAGGATTTCAAAATAAATGATAAATCAAAAATACAAATTCTTTAATCTTCATTGACATTCGGACCATAAAATTTTGAAATCTATTGCCCAGCTGTCCATATTATTCCTGACGAAGAAGAGGCAAAATGTGAAATCACAGTAAACATGTATCAAATGAATACAACGGAAGATGATAACTTAGCCTTTACATAACTTGTTATCCCTGTTGAAACAAATAATAATATTAGAGAAAATCCTACTCTTCAATTCTAAAATAATTTTTAACTTAGATTAGTAGATTTAGCAGAATAATTGAAGGAAGTTGAATATTTTGTATAGTATGAGAATTGTGGTAGAAAGATATTCATTTTATCTGATTCTTTGCCGATAACAGCCGAACAAATAGTAATTTTACAAAATTATTCAAAATAATTGGCCTCCACAGCTCGAACTGAACCAATAACTCAATTGATAAAAGGCACGATAAAGGTTGAAAATTATACTGTTGACAAAAGATCAACAATACATCTTTTTGCATTATGCACTATTATATTCGGGGTTATTCTGTTATCATGTATAAGAGCCTTCAAGAAAAGAGTTGAGGTCTCACCTTAGAATGATGAATTATTGAATTAATAAGAGTTGAAGGTTCTAAATTGATTAATTAATATATGTTGTCAATTTTGCTTTGATAACTTCATTGCGTTTTCTCATTTTATATCCTTCAAATCCAATTTTATTATTAAATATGTTAAAATTTAAGATATCTAAATTTGCTATTAAAGATAATGTTGATTTCTTCTAGGAGAATACAATAATTGCAGACTGGTTTGACTTGATACAAATTTTCTTATATAGGGTACTTTCCTTTCATTTATAATGGTTTTCTTAATTTATGCATCTATAAATTATAACTACATCATTCTATTTCATAATTCTGATGTGTCTTTGAATATTACACTGTAGGTATTTTTATTATTAAGTAACATTATTGATATCGCTCCTCTTATATTAAAATTTAATAGTAGATTAGAAATGACTTTATAACAGAGAAGATACTTGTTTTAAATGATTAGATTAATTTTATTAGAAATGAAATAGTTATGACTCTGGATTCCTAGTTGTTCGATTGAGTAGGTATTAATTTGTTCTAAATTTTGTATAATATAAAATANCTCCTTTCATATTTCGATAATTTGTTACCACTTAAAAGATAAATTCATATCACTTAATCTAAATTCTGTATTAACAGGCTTAATATTCTCTATTTATTATATTTTTTTCATTTATATATAAATAATAATCTTAACAGGTAATTGCAATATAATTATTAAATGTTAATTTATTTTTTCTCTTTGCTCAGTATTATTCATTGCCAATGTATTGAGAATACATATTTGTAAATTCCTAATTCAGTAGAGAAATAATAATCTGAAACTGATATTATTATAAGATTGGAAGGAGAATACATAATTGGATACGGAGAGGATTTCAAAATAAATGATAAATCAAAAATACAAATTCTTTAATCTTCATTGACATTCGGACCATAAAATTTTGAAATCTATTGCCCAGCTGTCCATATTATTCCTGACGAAGAAGAGGCAAAATGTGAAATCACAGTAAACATGTATCAAATGAATACAACGGAAGATGATAACTTAGCCTTTACATAACTTGTTATCCCTGTTGAAACAAATAATAATATTAGAGAAAATCCTACTCTTCAATTCTAAAATAATTTTTAACTTAGATTAGTAGATTTAGCAGAATAATTGAAGGAAGTTGAATATTTTGTATAGTATGAGAATTGTGGTAGAAAGATATTCATTTTATCTGATTCTTTGCCGATAACAGCCGAACAAATAGTAATTTTACAAAATTATTCAAAATAATTGGCCTCCACAGCTCGAACTGAACCAATAACTCAATTGATAAAAGGCACGATAAAGGTTGAAAATTATACTGTTGACAAAAGATCAACAATACATCTTTTTGCATTATGCACTATTATATTCGGGGTTATTCTGTTATCATGTATAAGAGCCTTCAAGAAAAGAGTTGAGGTCTCACCTTAGAATGATGAATTATTGAATTAATAAGAGTTGAAGGTTCTAAATTGATTAATTAATATATGTTGTCAATTTTGCTTTGATAACTTCATTGCGTTTTCTCATTTTATATCCTTCAAATCCAATTTTATTATTAAATATGTTAAAATTTAAGATATCTAAATTTGCTATTAAAGATAATGTTGATTTCTTCTAGGAGAATACAATAATTGCAGACTGGTTTGACTTGATACAAATTTTCTTATATAGGGTACTTTCCTTTCATTTATAATGGTTTTCTTAATTTATGCATCTATAAATTATAACTACATCATTCTATTTCATAATTCTGATGTGTCTTTGAATATTACACTGTAGGTATTTTTATTATTAAGTAACATTATTGATATCGCTCCTCTTATATTAAAATTTAATAGTAGATTAGAAATGACTTTATAACAGAGAAGATACTTGTTTTAAATGATTAGATTAATTTTATTAGAAATGAAATAGTTATGACTCTGGATTCCTAGTTGTTCGATTGAGTAGGTATTAATTTGTTCTAAATTTTGTATAATATAAAATANATTAAATGTTAATTTATTTTTTCTCTTTGCTCAGTATTATTCATTGCCAATGTATTGAGAATACATATTTGTAAATTCCTAATTCAGTAGAGAAATAATAATCTGAAACTGATATTATTATAAGATTGGAAGGAGAATACATAATTGGATACGGAGAGGATTTCAAAATAAATGATAAATCAAAAATACAAATTCTTTAATCTTCATTGACATTCGGACCATAAAATTTTGAAATCTATTGCCCAGCTGTCCATATTATTCCTGACGAAGAAGAGGCAAAATGTGAAATCACAGTAAACATGTATCAAATGAATACAACGGAAGATGATAACTTAGCCTTTACATAACTTGTTATCCCTGTTGAAACAAATAATAATATTAGAGAAAATCCTACTCTTCAATTCTAAAATAATTTTTAACTTAGATTAGTAGATTTAGCAGAATAATTGAAGGAAGTTGAATATTTTGTATAGTATGAGAATTGTGGTAGAAAGATATTCATTTTATCTGATTCTTTGCCGATAACAGCCGAACAAATAGTAATTTTACAAAATTATTCAAAATAATTGGCCTCCACAGCTCGAACTGAACCAATAACTCAATTGATAAAAGGCACGATAAAGGTTGAAAATTATACTGTTGACAAAAGATCAACAATACATCTTTTTGCATTATGCACTATTATATTCGGGGTTATTCTGTTATCATGTATAAGAGCCTTCAAGAAAAGAGTTGAGGTCTCACCTTAGAATGATGAATTATTGAATTAATAAGAGTTGAAGGTTCTAAATTGATTAATTAATATATGTTGTCAATTTTGCTTTGATAACTTCATTGCGTTTTCTCATTTTATATCCTTCAAATCCAATTTTATTATTAAATATGTTAAAATTTAAGATATCTAAATTTGCTATTAAAGATAATGTTGATTTCTTCTAGGAGAATACAATAATTGCAGACTGGTTTGACTTGATACAAATTTTCTTATATAGGGTACTTTCCTTTCATTTATAATGGTTTTCTTAATTTATGCATCTATAAATTATAACTACATCATTCTATTTCATAATTCTGATGTGTCTTTGAATATTACACTGTAGGTATTTTTATTATTAAGTAACATTATTGATATCGCTCCTCTTATATTAAAATTTAATAGTAGATTAGAAATGACTTTATAACAGAGAAGATACTTGTTTTAAATGATTAGATTAATTTTATTAGAAATGAAATAGTTATGACTCTGGATTCCTAGTTGTTCGATTGAGTAGGTATTAATTTGTTCTAAATTTTGTATAATATAAAATAAAAAAAAAGTAAAATTAAATTGATTTGAAGTGTTGACATAAAAGGCTCTAAGATGGATTGGATTAATTGAGGTATTAAATTCTGAATTTGAGAGAAAAATAAATATCTTTAAATTAATTTAAATAATAATGAGTGAATAATAATCAAAGGGAGAGAGTTAGGAAAACTCAAGTTTATTATCTTCATAAGAAGAACAATAAAAGAAATAGGTAAAACCAGCTGAATTGGCCAATCTGTCAAAGGGATCATCACAATCCTTAATTATTAATGAGTAAACTTCAACAAGAGAAGAAAGAAAAATAAAATAGTATTTACAACGAATACAAGAGAAAGAACGCCAGGAAGAGGTAAGTTTCCTTTAATTTTAGTTTTTAAAAAGGCTGCTACACTCAAGCGTAAGCGGTCAAAGGTAAAATTGTAACAATATTCTAGCCGAACCCACCGTTGAAACAATAGGACAGTCAAGAATAGCCAACAAGCTCTGAAAATAAAGAGGATGAAGGAAAGTAAGCCAATTTTGTATTTATTAAGTCAATCTCTAGCTATGGCTGTCTAGTTAAATCCATTGTTAGTCCCTTAATAAAGTGTTCAATAATCAGAGTCGCTATCTTCATCAACAAAGTTGAGACTGAACCCAAAATTAAAAATGAAAGTATGACATTTTGTATATATATAATAAAAGGAACAACACCATATTTATCTTTACTTGTCGGATTGTTAAGATAGAAGTTTTGATAGTATGTAGAAATTGTAAGCCTCTGCTACCCAATTATACTCCCCATAAAAATAAACAAAAGATTAAACAAGTTTAAATCAAATAAATCAAGAGATATTTTAGGAAACATCATATTTAATAAAAAATATTAAAAATTAATATTAATAATACATTGAGCCCATTCAATGTATAAACTAAAACGATTAGAAGGAGTTTTACAATAAATATTTTGATAAAAAGTATTTAGAATCAGTCATCAGAGATAGTAGATTGTAAATTCATAAGAAATCAGGACTTGAAAAATAAACATCAATTGGGAAACAAATTCCAAAAAAATATTGATACTTATAGATCATATCAAGAATAATAGAAATCTGGCTTTTCACTTCTGTTTGTGTATTTTATTTTCCTTTTTTCTCCTAAAACACAACTTATCACTTTAGTCAATTTTTTGTTGGGCCTTTAATACTGCTCATCCACTTATTGAATGATAAACAGTAATTACTTAAGTTCAGCAATCTAATAAATCTTCTTTATCAACTCATTAGACTTTACAGATCGAATCAGTATTTCCTTCATTACATAAAGAGTTTCTTAAGTAGACATTTGTTCAGGTTAAATCAGATCTAAAATGTTGAACTATTTTTTTTTAAATTCTCCTCTTCTCCTTGTTAGACAAATGATTTAATATTTAGTGAATCCCCAGGTGCGGTAGAACATCTTACTCCTTTAGTAATTTCTTCAGATATTCTTTTAGTTAATTTGTCATCCTTATTATTTTAACTCTCTATCAATTTCTAATTTTCTAAAGCCAACTGATTGTTATCTTGTTGAAGCTTTGATAATCTCTAATGATAAATATTATTAACAATACATTTTATAATATTTCATGTTGTCGAAGCATTTCTGTAAAAACTTGTTTCAAATCTATAAATTCTTATTGATAACTCTTATATTCATCCACCAATTAACTTAAATATTACTAGCTCAAATTTGATTGGATATATTAATTAACGACTCTCATGTTCAATTCTCTTATCATTTAGCGATTATTTTAGTTCATTTTAAAAATTAGATTCTTTATATATCAATTGTTATTAAAGCAATACAACATTTTGACTCAGTTCTGTGTTTTTATCTTATTATACTTTATTCTAATCGATTAATTATTTAATTTAGTTAATTTTATGATTAATTTATTTTTTGTTTATCCAATTCAAACTTAGTTCAAAAATTGTTTATTCACATTCTTTTTAAACTTACTGTTATAAATTTATATTTTGTATTCTAAATTTCTTATGACTTTATAATACATTTACGTTATTTAAGAAACAAGTTCTAAATTTTTTTCGTCTTTTTCTTTCATTTTTTTTTTTATAATGATTATTTCGCTTCATTTTATAAAGCTTGATTCTACAAATTTTTATTCTATTTAGAAGAGGAAAAATTTCGAAACGGATCATTTTTTAATGATTGTATTTTCTTTTCTTATTCAGATATTTTTAGAAGCAAGTTCTTGATCTAATGTTAATACTATTGTTTTATTTGAGCCATTTTATTGTTCAAACCAGTTCTATCTGTCTATATAGATTTAAAATGACCTAAATTCTCTCCATCTAAGGGATTTAAATGTCCTTGGGTTCTAAGATTAAACCTATAATTTAAGGTCTTGATTTTCCTACATCAAAATTAAATTGATATTTATTAATTTTTCGAATTCCTCATACAATTTATTTTCTTGTTCTCCTCTTTAATTCAGAATACTTGATAATTAATGTTGTAATTTATTATTTTCCTCTATTAAATTATTATTTTGTTCCTTAAAGTATTCAATTTAATCATATAATTCTTTTAATTAGTCTTCGTACTATTAAAATGCAATATCAATTTATTCTCTTTATTTAGTCAACAATAGAGTGACAACTACTCTGATCTAAGTTGGTACTTACAATTCCCCTTCTATAATGTTCTAGTCATCTTCGATTTAGCATTCTTATAATATATTTTGTAATTCCTATTTACATTATTGACATGATTAACATTTAGAGTTTAGTTCGAATATGCTTGATCTTTTGATCTCTTTTTATTTTATTTCCAATAACATTTTTTCATCATGTTTTTTATATTCAACCTCCATTTTTAACCTATTGGTCAGATTTTGCATTTTTTATTCTTGATTTTCTATTATTTAATCCTTACCAACTTTATTTTTGAATTCACTCAAAATTTAATCCTTTTTTTCACTTTCTTTGAGTAGACCTTTATATTTAATTCATTTTCTTTCATTTTTTTGATTTCCAAATTTAATTCATCAATAAATTTATCCTATGCTTTTGCTAACATCCTACTAGCAAATAATTTGTTATGAGGCTATTTAGAGGTTCTATCCTCTTAAGGCTTCAAGAGTCGAAAAATCTTTATGCTTTGTCTAAAACAATTTTAATCTCTCCTCAATTTCAATGTATTTATTTAAGAGAATATCGCTGTTTATATTAAGTTTTTGCGGTAATTTAAAATATAATGAATTTTGGAAATTCAAGACTTGGTCCTGAAACTTAGGGAAAGATATTTTTGCCATCCCCTGGTGTGACATTATATTTAGACCAATCGATTAATTTATTCATTCTTTAAGGCGTCATAGATTCTATAATTGAATTAGAAGCTTGCATTTGATTTTATTAATTAATTTGCTCTTCCTATGTTAATATTCTTTTCTTTTGATGATGAAAACAATTTTATTCCGTATAAACCTTTTTAATTGGAAATTTGTTTGGAGTGCCATCAGATACTTCACTATAGGATGTTATTGTTATATCTATTGGAGGATAGTGAGGTTTTTTCAAATCTTATTTTAATTCTTTTTTTTTGAATAGAAGTTCATCTATTTCTTTGTTCTGATTCATAGAGAGATATTAGAATTATAAAATTAATATATTATTATTAGTAATTCATTTTTTTCTTTATTTTAAAGATGATACTCGTTTATGTAACATTTACTCCGTTGACACATTTGACAATAATTATTGATAGTCTATATTCACTTCTTTCTAACCGGCTGGCAATGTATTTTATCTGTCTGCAAAGAAATTATTTTAAGAAATAATTCTTTTCAAACCTTACAACTTAGATTAAGCAGGGCTTTAAATAGTACTAATCTATTATACATTACTCATAGAAGATTATCTAAATTTACACTAATTATTTACTAAGATTTAATTCGTTTCTAAAGAGATTGAAATTGTTCTGGAGTAAACTTTTGCTGTTTTTGATTCCTGGTTTGCGGAGAAGCAGGTTTAGATTAATACTCTTTTGGTTCAGTGCTTTTTCTTTGAGGTTTAAACTTTTAATTTAAAGCTAATTATTATTAAGTCACCATCATAAAGTGCTATTATAAAATTTTAGCCTATTCAGTTTTCATTTATTTCTATTCGTATGAATCAAAGTAAAATGCTTTAAATATTCTTATTTCTTATGATAGACCTGCTTTTCCTAAGAGTTTCTCTCTTGTTTCTAACTCACCTTTCATTAAATCATTAGAGTCATAATTAAATTTCAGTTGATTAGGTTTGAATGGAGGAGGAATCTATTTCTGTAAGATTGCCACTAAATCAACATCTTTAAACCAAACATGGGTCAATAATTCAGTCAATCCTTTATTTGCCCCTAATCTCTCAGATGGTTATTTGCATAATAATCCTTACAGCAAATCCTTTGATAATGTAGAACAATACTTTAATTGCTGGTGATAAATTTAACTTCTCTGGAAAAGTTAATTCTTCGTTAAGGATTGATTCATAAATTTCATCAGTATCTCTTGAATAATAAGGAGGTAACCCGGTTACCAGTTCAAAAAGCAATGCTCCCATGCAGTAGTGATCAACCTAAACATTATGTCCTACTTTCAATAACATTTCAGGGGCCATATATTCTGGAGATCCACAAAAACTATAGGCGTAATCTTCTTCTGTCATATTTGGCTTAGATAAACCAAAATCAGCTATTCTGATATGACCATCAATATCTATTAAAATATTCTCTGGTTTAATATCCCTATAAACAACTGATAATGAATGTAAATAGAACATAGCCAAACAAATTTCTGCAAAATAGAAACGAGCTTATTCTTCCGTCATTCTTTTCACTTATCTTAATTACCAAAACAGTTCACCACCACTGCAAAATTCTAATACGAAAACAATAAAGTTTTTAGATTCAAATGCATACTCTAATTTAATTATAAAAGGATGATCAAGCACAGTCATTATATCTCTCTCGTTTTATACAATACCTTTACATATATTTAATTTGTACCTTGTTTTTTATGTTGTAAAATGAATTCCTTATCTATCAATTTCATTGCATAAAATCTTCCATTTGATTTTTTCTTTACCATATAAACCCTTGAGAAACCTCCTACCCCTATGCATTTTACAAATATAAAATCTTTAAGAGTTATTTTACTTTATTAAGGAGTTCCATAAAATGGTTATAGATTTAATGTTTATCCACTAAAAATTTCTAAGCTTTTATTTGGCTATTATAAATAATAATCTATAGGCAAATTTTTATCAACTGTATGAAATGATACTATTTCCAAATCTGATGACTCATTTCCTGTTCCACAAGTTACTTTTCTTTCATCTGGTTAAGATCCTGTTGATGAATATTGATGAATTGAATGTTTTTTTACTTCTTATTTCAAGTATTCCTCCAACCATCCTGTCGATTTTAGAGGGTCAATTGTAAATTTGATTTGTTGATTTTCATGATTAACAATTATTATAATCTAATGGGCTGGATTTACAAAACTAGTTTTGTTTGAGTTTAATGATTTTTAAGGTTAACTAGCGCCAGAAGATACTCGTTTAGATTCCTTTTATTAAGTCATCATATCAGACAAATTTGCTTTTTTGGTGCCAGATTAGAATTGCTTATGGCTTGCCATTAATTTAAGCAATTCTTATTGATACTATTTTAAACTATTCCCTTTTTTTAATCCCATGCTTTAGTTTGTTTTTTGTGTTGGACTTAAAGATTAACCTATCAATCCATTAGGATTAAATGATTAACTTAATTTCTAAGATGCCTTTGTTGTTTATCTAATTATTATTAAAATTTACGTCTTCAACACACTTTGGGATACTATCTCTTACAATTATTATTGCTATTTTGATAACATAATCAAAATTTAAATATTTTATTAAATTGATAAAGAGGAGACAACATTCAATTTTTTAGAAATTCGAAATCGTATTGTAAATTATGAAGGGATTTCCCTACGATAAATTTAACAAATATCCAAAAACTATTATCAATCTTAATTCATTCTCAGAATAATAATAATAAACAATTGAAAACATTAAAATTCCAATAAGATTTAGGAATTTTTTCAACTAATCGTTGTTTGGCATTTCCAATACTGCTATAATTCAAGTATTTTAAAGAATAATTTGAATATTTATTCGAAATTACACAATTTAGAATATTAGGTCATACCATACATCTATGAAGCCAGATTCGAATTAAAAAAACTCATTCCCGTTGCTTATTAAATCTATGTAAATTTACCATTAAGCAATATAAATATACTAATCAATATATTTATAATGCAATTCAAAATTCAAATACAATATTAAATCATATAGTGATTTATTAGCTACTTATTAAACAGAGCACTTTAAAAAAATTAAATACGTTGTCCTGAACTTATAATTTCCGAAAAAATATCAAAGAAAAATATTAGATTTAATTGTAAAAGCTTAATTCTTAATTTTCTTTATGAATAAATAAATCACTATCTTTATCTCTATAAGTTTTATAGTTGAGATCAGATTTTTAATTTCATTTCAATTCTTTTTTGCTTAAAATAAATAATAATAATAATTGCTGTTAAAATATGTTATTTGCTTGGTTAGTTCCTTTTCAAAGGGTCACATTCAATTTTAATCAGTTTTCGGTTAATTTTTGCATTTGTTCTATCATTGCTGTCTATATGTTTGTATAGGATATCCATTTTATATCTTAAACATATTCCTTGATCTTTTCCAGTTTTCAAACCAATTACTTGGTTCACCAAACAGATAGTCCATTGTATGGTTCAAAGACATTTAATTTTTGTGTGAATTACAGATCCTCCAGCTGTGTTTAGAAGGTTCAAAAAATTCATAACCAGTGATTCTTTTAATCACTTATTGTTGGATACCTCTTCCAATCTTCTCATTTTCCCCATAGCTAACGACTCTGTCCTTGCTTTGCCTTCCATTCATCGAATTCTCTTTGGAGTAGACTTTCACCTGAAGTGTTGTCTCTGTTTTCCTCATGGAACTTCTTAAAAGTAAGTCAAAAAGGTATCAAATTTCTCCTCTAATCAATAGGATTTCAAGTCATTTTCTTTCTAGAGGAAAATTGTAAAGTTATATGGTTTAGAGCCACATAAAACCTCTGATTCATAAGAGTATAGATGTATCCTGAATAAGGCAATTTTTAGTTATCTCCTGATATAACTAATCTTCTCTGGTATCAAATTCTAGTCTTCCAATTATACAACCAATGATAGATTTCGGGAAGCTTTATTCAAACACATAGTCTTTCGAAATGAGTTCCTCTTAATTTTTGACCATTGTTTTATCATTAATTTCTTTTGTTTCCACACCTTCAGGTTATGATATCCACACATGTGGGAGGATATAAACAATCCATAATTTGGTTATAATTCTAAAGGGTACTATCTTTCTTATTACACTTAGTTACGATTCATTCCATGTGACAATCCTCTTTGTCACTTCCACTTAATATCTCAAATTTCCACTAATCGCTAACCAAGTTCTCAATGTATCTAAATTCTCTAAGTGTTCAATCGATAACTCATTCAATTCAGATTTTCCTATTTGACAGGTATTCAGTTTTCTTCGAGTTCACCTTCCATAAGCCCTAGTGTGCAAATATCTGCAATATCTGTTCTCGTGTAAATCACAACATCATCTGCATAGTAAAAAAATAAATCTCCCCTTCTTTTAATTATAGGATAATATTATAAAAAGTTGCCATTACATTAAACAAAAGGTTCAGCTTTTAGTTGTCTATCATTCCTCTATCCTTAATCATGTTATGTAAACCTTCCCTTATTATCGTGTTGTAAGCTTAGGATTGATCTAAGAAAATAAAGTTCTTTTTTTCACCTCTTTATTTCATTCTGGATACTATTTTGCTTATATACACTTGGGTTCGTTCTAAAAATAATCCAGTTTTGTAAGCTGAAATAAAGTTTTAGAAACTATGTCATAGTTTTTGAAAATGAATCTAACCTAACGAAGTTGTGTTAAAATATGTGAATCACTTCTTTTTGTCCACCGTATTCGCCATAGTTAAATCTTATATTCTTATATGGAGAGAATTTAGAATAGATTATATGTTAAAATTATATCATAATAATAAATTGTTGGATTTCAAAATAAGTACTTTTTTTGAAAAGTTTTATATTATAAAAATATAAACAGCTATTCTAAAAGTTTAATGAAAGAAAAATATCTAGACGCAGTAACTTTTTTCTGTTATGATTTTGAGTTGCTTAAAGATTTTTAGCTTGATGAAATATGTTTAGCTTTAATTGAAGAAATGCAGCGAACTTTAAAAATCAAAGATTTTAAGTGATTGATAGCAAGAAAACGAATATTTGGGTTTTTAGTTCCATTTAACATAAAAATTTATTAGCTTATCAAGCTATTAGTCGTTTGGTTACTCGTTGTGTATTTCCTATCACTCTAACAGCTGAAAAGCAACCCTAAGTATCATTTTAATGAAGAAAAAGTTCGTTTTAATCCCAAGATAATAGTATAATTTATGGACGAAAACATATCAAAAAATGTTGCGTGAGGTAGATATACTAGAGAAGATTTGGCATAACCTAAAAGAACATTTGAATTGAAAATGTTCTTTTAGGTTTAATTTTAAGTAAATTTTTGTGTACCCAACTATTTCAATCTAGTAGCGATCAGAGAATGAGAAAAGTTGCTCTACTTTTTCACCATATCCTTAAGAATGTATCTTAAATAAAATTACCATTTACTAATCTTACATCTACTATTTCAGAATGAAATAAATTAAAATGACAATGTTGTTGTTTTTTTGTAATAAGTGTTGAAGAGGGATGAGCACGAGAAGAGAAAAATAATATTTTGAGAATCAATTTTGCTTTAAAAATTCAGTATCAATCAGAAAGTGATTATGTTGAAAAATTGATTGCTTTTATTTTTATTTAATACTTTGATATATTTATTTGTGTTACAATCAAATAGCCATAGATAATAGAGTTTAACTAATTTTGGAGATAGAAACAAGAATTTGAATTAGAAATAATTTTTAATTTAAAAAATAAACATAAAGATAGAATTGAAGATTTTAGTAGTGAGGATACCTAGAAAATTTAAGAAGATATAGACAGTTTATGTTAACCTAAACCTAGAAAAAGAAAGGGAGCAAAGTAGTTCTGAGAGTCATAGGATAGCATTCTTCCTCCTAAAGTTATGAAATTTTAAAAGGCTTGGCTTGGATGAAGAGCTAGAGAGGTTGACATAAAGAAAGACTTGTAAACCCTCCAGAATATTTAAATAAAATCGATATTATGATAAAGGATAGACATACTGGAGGCTGAACATCAAATTATAGATGGTGAAAGCTCAAAAGGTTATGTTTTGACATTTTGAGGATAAGCGATGTTTTAGATGAAGGAAAAATTAACTAGAGGGCATTTACGGATTGAAACATGAGTTGAATCGTGTATAAAAGTTATCAATAAAGGATAATTATGAAAAATATAAACTTTCTAAAGATAAAAACCTTTAATGACCTTATCTAGATTTTAATTAATTTTAGATTAATTAAAATCCCGCTCTAATCACAACAATAACCTATGGACTGAAAAAACATCGCATTAAATATTAAAATATTGATAATTTAATTTCCTCTAATATTCTTTAAATATTCACGTTTAGATAGATTGATGACTTAATTTTATGAACAAACTGAATTTTAGTTGTTCAAATACATATGGAGACAATAATAACATAAGAAAAACATTGTAATATTAACCATTAAAAATAAATCATTACATAATCTTAAAATCGAAATAATGTCAACAATAATTATTTTGAAATTCAAAGAATCTATTATTATGATAAAATTATTCAATTAATGGATGATCATATCCCCTCATTCCTAAATTTTACTTAATTCACATTACTGTTTTTCTTATATCTGCTTATTAAAATGTGATTATTGATGTTTATTTTGTATTTTAGAAAACTAGTATGAATTCATAATTATGTTGAGCAAAATTGTTCTTAAGCCTATGAATCAAAAATTATTTGATCAAGTTAAATTTTCGATTGAAAATAGATAATCAATTTATCTATTTAGAAAGATACTAATTTTTTTTAATGTATTTTTCAATTTATTCTCTGATAACCCACTCATAACAGCCCAATAAAATGATGAATATTATTTTAATGAATTGTTTACATATCTTCTTAATTAATTTTAGTTTAATTATTTTCATTAGAATGTGATTCTATCTTTTAGAATTCAAATTTTATATCAATTTTTCTTTTTAATTTAGTAGCTATTTTTATAAGCTACGAGCAGAAAGACTAGGCTTCATCAAAATGAATTCATTCAGGCCTGCTTATTAAATTAACCGTAATATCTAAATGTAATGATGGTATCAAAATTTAAACACTCACCAACACATTTATGATCTTTTCGTTGAATTTCTTAGTTTGATTAAGCTCGAATTCGCGTGAGATTTTTCATTAATCATAAGTTTTAATTAATAAATTTTTTCAGTTAGAATTAAATAATACTATATGAAACAAATTTGAATTTAAAAAGTACTGCTTACTTTAGGTGTATTAATTGTATGAAAATTAAACGTTTAATCTAAAAGAATTAACTCAAAAAGCAAAACTGGTATTTGATATTTTGAAAGGATAATACCTTTCTAAAAGATCAACCTCTACCGAATCAATCTTTAAGATAATAATAATAATATTGGTGAAATAATATTCATTGAAAAGACAAAGGCGTTTGGATTTAAGAATTCTAATTCCTATTTTACGGCTTCTTGATACAGTACTAAATATACAGAGGAAGTTTGCAGTGGCAATGACCGAAACTTCGTCCTTCACCTTATCTTACTCTGTACAGTTATAGCTCAGTGCTTAAACGAAATTTAACCTATTTCCTTCACAAAAACTTCATGTAATATCGATGTGATCGTTTGGGACCTATATAAGTTGGGTAGATGTAAACCATGTGGGACTGTATCATAGTGGTGAGCCTTGACCTTCGGGTTTACACCGCTTGCTGTACCTGAAATCACAGCCACATCCATATAATTGCCCCACGGCAACGTGGTACTCTGAACAATCATTTCTGTGTTGTGCACTAATTTCATAAAATTTAGGAAACAGAAAAATGGCATCTCTTTTTGATTTTGGTTTAGCGTCTTCATTTATAAAATTAGTGATTCTTCTTTTCTTATATACAAATGATGATTGCCAAATTTAATATTTTTTAAATTCTGATTGGAAATTTAATTAATTAATAAAAGTATTTCGTATTTTTATTTTAAAATAACTTTTTTCGGTTATAATTCCTCTTTAGATACGAGTTTTACTGACAGGTGTTTTATCTCTAAGAAAATATGTTAAGAGTGAGGAAAACTATTTTTAAATGGCTCCTCTGATTTTAGATGATTATTTTAATTATGAAATCATATTTTTAAATTCAAAAAGGATTTGCCAAATAATTTTTCCGATTTTCGCTAATCTTCATGAATTTATATTTCAGGAGATAAGTAGGCATATTTTATCTCCTTATCTGATAAATTATATTAATATTAATTATATATTATCAGGAAAAATTTGAACAAAATTATAATCAAAGCAATTTAGAAGTAGAATTTTGGAAATTTTACTTACAAAAAAAATAATTTTTTGTAACTTAATTTTTTTTTATATTCCTAAATCAACCATCATAAATTTATATTCTCATATATCTTAATTTTCATCCTGACAAACCTCACAAATAGGAACTATTTTTTAGCATAAACTATTCGACTTAATCAAATTTTTTTTCTCTTTCTAAATTAAGAATTCTTTATTTTAATCAATTCTCAATAGTTTAAGAAAATTTAAAAAGATTTTTAAAAAAGTATCTTTTTAGTTACAAGAGAAAGAAAGAGAAAATATCATCAAAATCAATTCGACTGAAGATATTTGTTCAAAAAGATTTTAAGTTTAAATTTTATATAATCAAGTTTGCAATTGTGATATTGATCCAGGCCACTAAAGTGAGTAGAGAGAATCGAGATTTTCGATCATCTAAAAGCGATAGGGAAACATAGGAATTTTAAGGGTAGTAGAATTAAAAGAATCTTTAGCTAATTATGCTCTAAGAGGAAATGTCTATACATGGTTTATTATGATGATTTAACGAAAATATCAAGACAATAATCATGAAATTCCAGTGCATAAGAGGAAAATTTATCAATTTTTGATTGAAGTGCAATTTCTCCATCTTTCACTTATCCCCAATACTAGTGTAAAAGTATGAATAATTTAAGGTAATTTTTAGATAGAAACAACCATCTGAATCACTGGATTTGTTTCACTCAATCCATCAATTTTAATTTCTGGATTTTATAATTATTTATTTTCGATTATTCTAATTTAAGCTTAAAAATAATCAACTTTAGCATATCATTACCAATTTCCTTAAATTTCCAAATGTATTATTTGTATTTGTATTTCAATCTCTAATACTCTATACCGAAGTATTCTTATCCTCAATTAAGTTTTTAAATGAAATCAAGCAAGTATGAAGAATATTTTACTTTTTTTATAAAATTTTATATCAAAAGATGAATACTTTTTCTCTCTCATTTTTTTGCTATTATTTCTTCAATTCCAATTATTTCTCTTTTCGTTTTTTGTTTGTTATTGTAATAAGTTTTTCTAGAGATATTTATAGAAGGTCATTAAAAGTCTTTGCTTATCCTCTTTGCAAAAGGTTCATGCAAATTTTAATCGGATCTATTTTTTTTGTGTTGCAAGATTTATAGCGATTAATGAAAAATCATGTTATGCAAAGCTTCTAGAAATTAAATTCCGTTTTGTACAAGAGTTTCTTTGTTTTTGTATATTATTGACTGTATTAACTTTATATGAAAAATTGATTCAATTTGCCTAAGAAGATGGTGGTTTTAGAATCTTTTTCTAATATACTTTGTTTTCTAATCATAAAGAGATGCAATAGATAATCAACAAACAATTTATGAACCATTAAAAGATGATGTTACTTCCTAGCACTATAGTATTTAGAAATATATTTTAGCCAAAGTAAAAAATCATCGTAGTTGGTTTAGTAAAAATGTATATCATCTAATTCATTAAAAATGCTTTGGTTTAAAATCTTTTAATGCAGAATATTATATAATTCAAAATCTCAATTTTAACCTATTTTAATTCTTAAACACAAAGTTCTCACTAATATTCTTTAACAGATCTAAACTATGCTTACTAAAAGTTACATTTTTTAGGGTTATTTAGTATAAAATTGAATTATATTTGTTAATAAATTATCAATTAATTTACATTTAGTGTTGAAATTGGAAGCTTTTATTTTGGCTACTTTCCTACTATTATTTATGAAACTATTAATTATGTTGAAAAATTAATTATATATATCTTAAATATTCATATTCAAAACAATAAAATTTAGCGATGTATCTGTTTTTTTTATTTTCCATTTTCCCGCAATTGTTTATACATCCAAAAGGAAAAATCTTTAGCAAGGTTTATAATTGGTAGTGCTATAATAAACGATAAAAGGAATATGTTAATCCACCCGGTAATAATTTTATTTTCAACTGAAAAATAAATAGGAAAATCTTTGGTATATATTAAGCAAATGAAGATAAATAATAATATTGATCCATCTGACAAAATTATTGAAATAAAATTATTTAATTACAGATTGCTTCTTTTTTTCTTTAAAATTATCAGCATTGAGATCAAACAATTAGCGAACAATATAGCTATTTGGATAATTTCACTCTGATCAATGAAAATCAAAGCATAAAGCAGAATAATCTACTTAATTAAATCAAATGCTACGAATCGTTATTCAAGATTTTAGCACTTATGACTTTTCATAATCATTGTACCTATACCCATTGATTTAAGTATTAAATATCCATAAAAAGCTAAGATTTAACTAGCAAGAACAATTGAAATGAGTTTTCTATTTGAATAATTTTCAAATGATTTTAAGTAGAGAAAACACTTGAAAATAAGATCCCAACCATTAATAATCATTAAATTGGTTATCTATTAACTATAATGATATTGTTGAACTTTAATTAAGGATCTGCTTACTTTATATAATTATTAATATGTTCGCAATATAAAACTGGAGTTGATTTTAGATTGCAAAAAAGTCAAGCAGGTAAACAATTTTATATTCATCATAATTTAGTAAAGAAATCTGTAAAAGAAACTCTTAGATATTATAAATAGTAATAAAAATCAAACCTTAAATCATTTAAGGGATGATGTTTGATAACAAATCTGCATTTTAGTCATATTATAGGAATTTACCCAATGAGGGACTCATATAATTTAGTGGAACAAATTAATTTAAAATTTCCTCAAAGTTGATTAATTCATAAAGTAGTGAAAAAGTTATTTGATCGCTTATTTGAAAGAAAATTTCTAAATTTATAGGAAAAGTAACTTTGAGGTATCTAAGATATGAAAATTATTGTAAAACGTCCAACATTTTAAAAAGAATATCTGGTTATCCTATGAGGAAAAAACAACCTCCAATTGCTATTTGACCATAAATGAAAAAGGAATTAATATTTTTGATTTTGTTGCTTTGTTCTCTTTATTTTGGTGTTAAATATTATGAAAACTCCAGTTGTAATTCATATTACAATTATTGCATCTTCTCATTATCATTATTAAGAATAGTAGCATTTAAATCTATAATTAAGAGTGGTTTAGATAAAGTTTAGGTATTAATTTCAATTTATATTATATAATAAGCCTCTTAAACTTTTCCTTCTAAAGGCTCTTCTTTCTCTACATATGTCAATAGATATTCAGAGTTTGAAATATTAAGGATGTTGAAGACCAAAGATTCAGTTAGATTACATCCTTTGAGTACTTTTATTTCTTATGAAAATTACAAAAGAACTAATTATTTGTTATTTTATATAGATAAGAACTTAGAAATTAATTAAGGAGGGTTAATTATCTTACAAAAAGTATTTTTTTGCAATATTTAAATGCAGCTCCAACCAGGTTCTACAGCACAATTAAAACAGCCATCTAATAAATCATTATTTCCATCATCACACTCTTCTTAGTCTTATAATTTAGCATCACCACAACTGCTTTGATATTGAGAACACTAGCCTCCTTTGCAATCCAAAAAATTTTATTCAAAAGAGTATTTACAATTAAAGCAACCATCAAATTCAATGTCATTACCATCATCACACTCTTCAAATGCTGTAACTATAGAATCTCCACATATTTATTTGCAATTTTCGTCTACAAAATAAAATCCAATTCCATAAGTTTTTTGACAATTCAATTTGCATATACCTTTTTCACAAATTTCGCATCCTTCCTCACAAACTAATTTACATTCATGACATTCTTCACTATTATTATTGCCATCATCACATTCTTCTAAATCTGGTAACACTATTTTATCCCCACATATAGGATTGCACACACCATTCTTCAACTAAAATCCTATTTAACAAACACAACATCCATCTTCACAGAAATTCTCAGTAACTGGAACTACCCCTTCTTAACAAATTGGTAAACATAGTTTCCTCTTTTCATCATATTTATATCCAAATTCACATTTTTCACAAATTCCATAGTTACACTCGTCGCAATGTTTAATGCATTAATATTTGCATTCAAAACATCCATCAAAAGGACTAAAATTATCATCATCGCATTCTTCATATCCATCAATTTTGTTATTTCCACAAACAGGGTAACACAATTACTCTATTAGATTAAGTTCCCATCCTTGCAGACATTATAGACACTCCTTATCAAAATAATCCTAACAACCAGATATAAATGGAAAAAAAGTTTCCTCCAAGTGATAATTTATTTAGTATTAAAATAGTAATTATTGAGTATCTTGATCCCACCTTGAATATAGTCGTAAATTGAATTCCGCTATTCCATATTTCTGAATCAAATGAATTATGAATGTCCCATTATTGTAAACTTCAAAAATGATATCATTATGAAATGAAAGATTTTATCTATGATATAAAGATTTCTGATTACCTTAAAATAGGAGTGGTTATGGTTGTTTGAACTAAATCTAAAATGAGGATTGAGTCACATTTTTAGCATTCATAATTCTAACTAAATTCATTAATTTAACTATTGAAAATAATTTTATTCGAGAAAAGACCAAGAGGAAATCTATGATTCATAGTTTGCCAGGTCTAGCAATCAGATTTTAAAGGGCCGGTGCAATATGAACATTCAATTGAGCACAAATCTAAGCTTAATTGCATCTATTACATTCCCCATTAGATCTAGTGTATTTCAATTAATTACTCGATTATATTCATGATATTTAAATTTAACAAACACTATTGCTTAAACAATATTATGTCCTAATGTAAATGAAACCAATTTAATAGTTTCATTTTGATTTGTCAACCCACAATAATTTGATTATTCAATAACTTACGAAGATACAGATTATGCATAATCCTCTTAATCCAATTAAACTTCTATATCTGTAATTGAGGATGCATCTATACTATTGTAAATTATTAGAAATACATCCAAATCCAGAAATCTAACCTCAGTTAATAATGGGGTTGCAAACCACTAAAAATTCTTTTAATGACTGTGTTTTCATTAAATGAGCTTATTCCACCTAACATTGCTACACCTCCGCAGTTCGTTGTGAATTGAGATTGTGAATTTTATATTAACCAACCTAAGAATATTATTCACTTCAATACCATCAAGATTACCATCATTCTTTGCAATATATGTATACGTTGCACTAATTATCGTAAATTGAACAATAAGAATAGAAAACATCTAAATATTAAAATTTGTGCAAAAAAAATTTAGATTAATTGATTAAATTTGAAATTTTATGTATTAATATACCAAAGAAAACTCTAATATGATAATTTGAATTATTTCAGGATTTGGTATTTTGTATTTCAAATCCCATATTCTTTACGATAGTAATAATGATTGTCCATTAAAAAATAAAAAATCCATGCAAATATAAATTGTAAAAATAGTTTAGAATGTAAAATCTAGAATGAATTACAAAATGATGCTATCAAAACTATCCAAAAATGAATCTTAATAAATAATATCCGAAATTTTACTATCACTTCATTTTTTATATCATTTTTTCTATGATCGAGAGAATAGTTTGATTACTCTAATCTAGTATCTAGTAGAAGTCAGTCCAAAAAGTGGTAAGAAGCACTAGAAAAATTTAGATCCTTTTTTAGTTAAGAATTTAAGAATCCTATAGTTTATGAAAGATAAGCTAATATCAAGTTCTTTTAGTATATCAAATTATTTATAAAAAATAATATTTCTAATAAACCTATCAATAATTATTTATTGGAACTTAAATCGGTCGATATTAATTATTTTACTGTGATTTTATTAAATTCATTAAATAATAAATAAAAACTTTTGATAAAAATAAAGTCATTGAAATAAAAAAATTGAACTCATCTGTGAAGTTTTTTAAAAAATACTTAAAGTTTAAGATGTAAATTCAGTCTATAATATAGATAATGTAAAATTCATTTTAGAGAAATCTTTATAATATTTATTAACATTCTTAAAATTACTAATTTCATAATACTTCATTTTTAATTACTTCTTAATATATATTATAAAAAATTGATAACGGATTATTTAGCAAAACTTAGGTTAAACCCTCTTCAACTAGTTATCCATTATCTATTACTATAATTCTATATAATTATATCACATAATTACCTATCACATAACATAATGGTGTTTATACGATGGGCAATAATTAAAACAGTGCAGTTTTAGAATGAATTTGAAATCACTTTTTGTATTTTTTATTCAGTTTCTATATCAATGTTTGCTGTGGCTTCATCTATTAAAACAATCTTTGCTCTCTTTAATATAGCTCTAGCAATGCATATTAGTTGTTTTTCACCAGCACTTAAATTGTCACCACTTTCACTGATCATCGTCTCTAAGCCATTTCTTTGATTAATTAAATTAGTTAGACAACAATCGTTAAGTACCTGTTTAATTTAGTCATCATTAAACTATTGTAACGGATCTAAATTTTATCTGATGGATCCATTAAATATAATAGCATCTTACTAAATAGAAGTGATTGAATTTCTAAGTTTTTCCAGAGAGATCTAAGAGATGTTTATATTATCTATTAATATTTGACCTTCCTGGGCTTCTAAAATCCTTAATAAACTAAGTGCTATAGTAGATTTACCTGCTCCTGTTCTTCCAACAATGCCTATCTTTTCATTCTTATGGATTGTAAATGAGAAGTACTTAAGAGCTAAAGGTAAATCAGGTCTATATTTGACAGCTAGATTATCAAATGAAATAATTCCATGTTTTGGCCAGTCTGGTTCTACTTCTAAGGTATAAGTGCTTTTTTCTTAAGGGATCTTAGTGAAATCCAAACACCTTTCAAAGGAGATCATATTATTTTCTAAGATACTTAATGTATCAATAGTTGACTAGATTAGAGCATCTAAATTGGCTACATACGTCAAAATCAACCCAATAAAGGATGCATTATTTTGGAAAAGAACACAATAAGTGATAGCAGTCATGTTAACGATCAAACTTGAGAAGCCTAACACTTAAGTAAACCAACAGTTAGCAACGGTGGAAACATAAATAATTTATCTATTTTAATCTAGCTTTTAGCTGAAAGTTGTCAGAAATAAATTGGACTTCTAATAAGCTCTAATAATAGTTAATCCTTGCAAGGATTCAACAAAATAACTGAGTATTGGACTTTTTGTAATTAATTCAAGTCTTTATAACTCTCTACTAGCTTGCATGTAGATATTCTTGATTTTCAAACTAAGATAAAAGAATATTATAAAAGGTGGTACGATTAATTTAGTACTTGTAATAATGGCAAGTAAAGTGGCACTAATGATTTAACTTAATTTAGTAGAAAATAAAGAGATATTGATGTTTATATCGATATCAAGTGAGTTAATGTCTTTGGTTAATCTATTCATGATTCTGCCGATTGGGATTCTTTCAAAGAATTCGCATTAAGGAGCTTTTAGCAATGATTCAATTATTTCGTTATGTATTCTAGATGCTGATTTAAGACTTGAATTGACAACAGAAACTGCTCTGGCATAGGCGAATAAGGCTTAAAAAATGCCTAGTAAAAAGTAGACGCTTAAATAAACATAACTATTATGATCTTGACTATTAGTATCTGATGCCCATTTTGCAATCCAGAAATTAGAGATGAGTTATGAAATAATCCACAAAATCATAATTAGAATTAGTACTGAATAGTTCTTAAGACCTCCATTATACATAAAATACTTTTAATATACTTCAAAATTAACCTCTCCTACCTATCGATCTTCCTTCAAAATAATATCTTCAGTTTTTGCTTTGTTTCTTTTTGCTAATGTTGGTTAGATAGTTTATCTAGATTCATTATTCTTCTTTGGATCTAATTATAAACATTTTGAATTATCAGATTTTAAAATATTATTTTACTCAATCTCTTTGAATTTAGTACTCTATGAGATTTTTTCGAAATTCCCTTCATCTATAATCTCACCATTTTGAAGTAAATAAATATAGTCAGTAAATTGAGAGTAATTCAATGCATGAGTGGATAAGACTCTTGTTTTGGATGATAAATGTTTAAGAAAACATTCCTTCATAATAAAGTTTCCAACATGTACATCCAAAGCACTTAATGGATCGTCTAGCAACAGAATTTATGCTCCACTGTAAATGGCTCTTGCTAAACTGATTCTTGCTTTTTATCCACCTGACAAATTGATGCCTTTTTCACCTATCATTGTTAGATCTCCATCAATTAAGACTTCTAAATCTTGTGATAGACATGAATAATATATTGCTTGATTATATACATCTTAATTAAATTGTCTTCCAAAAGTGATATTGTCTCTTACAGTTCCATTTTGAATCCAGGCTTTTTATCCTACATATGCCAAAGTACCAGAGATTTAAATTTTTGGACTCTTTTCATTAAAATCATACACCATTTCTCCAAGCAAACCCTAAATAAATGAAGATTTGCCTGATCCTACATCGCCTATAATAGAAATAAATGCTCCTTTCTTAATGTTGAATGACACATCCTTTAATATCTTTTATTAATCTTTATTCCAACTAAAGTTACCGTTTTAGATTTGAATAGAAAATTCTGCATTATCACATTGGGAGATGCATTCATCCATTATTTCTTGAGTTTCAAAAAAATTACTCAACCTTTTTAATGATAATGATATTTCTAATAAAGCATTAATTGATATTGGGAACAGTTATAAATTGGATGCCAACATCAACAAAAGACTTATAATGGGAAATACCTTAGCTGGAGTTAATTAATTTCCCAAATATATATAGAGTCCAAAACTTAAACTTAATATTAATTGAGGTGATAACCAACCAAAAAATACATTCAATGAATAACACTCCAGTCTTTTATCAATACATTTTCTTTCTATTTCTCTTAATTATTCTATTTTCGATTTAAATATTGATTCATATGAATTTATTTTTATAAATTTAATTTATTAAAATACTTCATTTGTTTATTTGATTCTATTATCCTTACTCAATAACACTTGTTTTTAAGTTTATAAAATGTGTCTACCCAGATAATTGTTTATTACTAATGTTAATATAATTATTGCAATTCCAACCATCACAGAAATCCCAATTTATTAATAGATAAAAATCAAAGTAATAACTAAATACATTGTACAGATTCCATACTTGTCTAAATTGGCATTATGATGATATTCATAAGGTTATTTACAGCTGTTATTATCTTCTATGCATCGATTTGCATCAAATTGGTTATTTCACCAATCGTACGTTATGTGTTACTTAACATCGATATTCTTAGACATTTACTCATAATCTTTATACTTAATATTGACATTGCATCATATCCAACCAGTCTCTTTTGATATTAATTTTATTACCATCTGCAATTTCAAATGGGTAGCTGAAAGTAAACTCATTACTTTCAACATTAATATCACCCCAATCATAATCAAACCATCAATCATGCTCTTCTCTTCTTTCTACACATAAGTGAGTATTTGTCTAATGACAAATGGCATCACTAGTTAAGCAGAGAGTTAAACAATTTGTATCAAGAAAATTACGGTCAAACGTTCTTTAAATATTAAATAATCCTTACTCCAGAAGAATAGGATTAGCTATTTCATCAATCCATACTGATTGCTTTGAAATTAATAGAATTGCCAAAATAGTGCTTCCGATGGGGTTTACTCCTCGTACTCCTCGATTTCTTCCTCTGTCAACTGATGCTCCTATGCAATCTATCATATTCATAGGCTCTCACTTTCATTAATGAATATATCTTAACAAATAGTAGTTTGTCTTGACATGTTTATTTATAATCTTTTATGGTTAAAATCTCATCCTCAAAAGTTAATCGCTAGGCTTAACAATTCATTTGAATTTAATAATTAAATATCAACTAATTAAGAGAAGGTATTCCAGTAATTTAATTTAGGTTATATACGTTTAGCTCCATAATTTTATTATATTTACTATAAAGGAAATGTATTTTATTATAACCTCAATGTTATCAATAATTGATATTTTTAAATTGAGAAAAGTGGAGTATTCATATAATTTAATTAAGTGAAATATTACTCATTATAATTTTCATCATTTAATCAAGCACATTAAGTTTATTGATAAATAAACAATTTGCTCTATTTTTTATTTTAGAAACCAAAATATACGCATTTTGAGAAATAATGCAAATTCACCAAGTGTATATTTTTATAAAATAAATAATAATGAATAGAAACGAACAACTATAATTTTATCGAAATCATTAGGTACAATATTTACAACTTTGGAGTAATTAAAAATTATGTTCTAATTTTAATATAATAAATCAGATGAGCAATTTGAACAAAATCATCAGTTTTCTATCAAAAAGAAATTGGCAACATGTAAACAAGTTAGATTATTGGAAATTCATAATCTGAAGAAGCTTATAATTACTAATTTAAACGAATCTGATAATTTGAAGGGTTATTTCTTATTACACTTTAGAAGGGAGAAACAACAAATAAGTCTTAAATTAATCTTCATGCTTTTAATACTCCCAACAGAAAACCCACCTATTATAACTTAAATGTGATTATAAATAAAATCTCATAATAATTGAAATCCATCAAAGAAGTCATATTTTTTGTTTATATAAAATCTAATATGCTTAACTTAATTTCATAAGCAGTGGAGAAAGAATTATAAAAATATTAAAAAGTGATTAACAATTATAAAGAATGCTTTATATATAATTTAACATGATCGCCATGCACGATCGAATAAATAATAAATTAAATCGATATCAGAAACTCCTTCTTTTTGGTTATGATTCAATAAGTTGATTTAAAATATCAAATGGTTATTCTTAATTAGGCTTTTCTTATTATTGTTTGATTTCTTAATTGTTGTCAAGACCAAATAACTTTTCATATTAAGCTGTCAAATTGGATTCTAATTATCTAATCTTATCTCTATCATTATTAAATTAATCGGACAAACCTCTTTCTCTTGACATTTAATTTATTTTAAAATAATTTATATTTAATAATTATTAAAATAAGTGCTTTTGCATGTGCATGAACTCCCTTAAAAGTTAAATTTTTATCACAGATTCATTTGCAAATTTTACTTTTTAGATCATAATAAAAAATTAAAAAATTCAATAAGTTTTACTTTAGATTCAATTTTAAGTATCTCATAATCAATATAGTATAAAATTATTTCCATCATCGCCTATTAGATTATGTAGAAATATTCTATTAGAATGATCCTCCTTAAACTCATATATAGAAAACCTAAAATAATAGATATATAAAGCATCCATTGTTTTCATTGATTTTATATCCAAAATATTCTCAATATTTAATGTATACACCAATCATTACTCTAGAGCATTAACCATCATCATAATACCAAGGTCCTTATTACATTGACATGGTGATAGTCTTAGAAATCTACAGAAATTCAATCTAATTCAATCTTTAAATTTTCTTACCGTTTAATAATGTTCCTTTTACTTTAATTAAAATATATTGTGATAGAGCTGGCGCATTGTAAATTAAGTATCATAAATATTTACGTGATAAAATTATTGTAAGGATATTAGGATAATTAACAATATCATGTAACCTTGTTAATTTTTGTCAAATTATCATACTTGTTTAAATGATATGTTATCTTAATTTTATTAACATTTTAATTAAAATCTATCAAAGAAAAGTAGAAGTATTAAGAATCAAAGAGAAAAGATTCCAAAATTATATATCTAAAATGTAAATGAATTTTAATTGAAATTTAAAACAAATATGTTTAAATGATTCCATAATTGAATATAATACATTATGTAATTAATGTGAATGCAATAATAATACTATTCATTGGATAGATTAAGTAAAGTATCCTCCTTTGTAATCATATCTCTTTTCAGATGAATTTCTTAATATAGATATTGATAGAATACATAATTTAATCTGCTTGTACTGGATTAAACCATGTCTATTGAAATTCGCCTTCAAAAAGCATTTTGTCTTTTTCTTATTACGCCTCATAATAATTTCCTTGCTTAGTAAAGAGAAAATACCTTCAAGCAAAGAAATCAAATCAGGTCGAAATCTGCTATCTGAGGGAGGCAACAAAGGGTTGTGTTTATTGAATTCAAGTTCTTTCTCATCTTTTTAAAACAATATCAACTCTTCATTATAATAGTTATTAGCAATTAGCTTTACTCTTTTTACAATTATATAGTACTTTATCAGTGGTTCCAGAGATAGAGAATTACCCAACAATTGCCTTAATTTAATTGGATCTGATTTCAATTTCATGTTTGATTCCCTTAAAGTCTATTATAAATTTGCCTTCAATAACAATTTCTGGTTTTTGAGTTACTAAATTCCTAATAGAAATAAAATGATTGGTTGAATAGATTTTATAAGTGTCTAGATTTTTCTTGAAAGAAATAAACAAGGATTTGAACAAATTAATATCAAGGATCAAATTGTCAAATGAGAACTTATATTCAATTTATCCATTGTAATCAAGACTTGGAGATGTGGCAAAGAAGGCAATTGTATTTTCATTGATTTGCTATGATAAATACTTGTAAGTATCAACAATTTCAAAGGTTTCATTGATCTTAGAAGGAAGAGGCAATAATTTTGGAATAGCAGAATATTGTGATATAAGAAATCCAAAGATTAAAGCAATTTTGAAATCAGGATCCCTGATTGAACTTGCTCTATCTAAAATTGATATGTATTTCATTTGAGTAGCTACTTATTACAACATTGTTGATGGTTAATGGAGATAGACTAGGTATTTATTTGATAGTATACTTGGCAATTTCATTTGGTAAATGTTGTTATTTAGAATTTGATGTTTTACAGTGCCCCATACATTGTACTATTGTTATTTGAGTTTCTATGATTTTTTGATTTATGGTGCTGGTTTCAAACTCTGAGTATGTATTGAATTGATAGATTGACAGCTTTGAAATTCTGGTTAAGCTGATTAATAAAGTAGATCTACGATTTCACTTAATTTATCTAAATATGAATTTTATCAATACCAATGAAGGTTGATCCATAGGATTACAATCTTTCAGAATAGGAATTTAGATTTGGATTTTACTCAATAGTTTTATTCACAAATTTAAGGGTGCTTTCGAATTGATATTGTAATGATCTTACTTTCTCTAATTCATCTTCCAAATGCAATTTCTGATTCTACTTTTAGATGCAATCAAACCAAACATCCTTCTCGAAGTTATTTTCAAATAATAATATAATCTTTTCAATTCCTGTAGTGATATTTATTTGACACTCTCTCTTCTCGACTTTGGCTATTGATAAATGTATTTGTCCAATCACACGATTTCCTTTCTTCTTACAATACAACAGCACAGAGTCGTGAAGAATGAAATAGTATTTTTAAGTTGAGAAACCGATTTGACAATTAAGCAATCCTTCCATTTTATAATAATATAGAATTTAATGTGTTAGCTTATAATTATGACTCATCTGGGGCATTTTAATATATAATATAATAAATTAATATATATGGCGATCGAGACAGAGGTGTTGTATGCACTTTACTCATTATATCAGAAGAATTTGATTACCTATGAACAAAAGGGGATGATCAAAGGTAACTTACTCACTCAAACAAGATATGTTGATACAAAATGATTTTGTGCTGAGAGCTTCTATTGCCAATTGTGACACCTAGTGTTTGTTGTAACATCGCATTTTAGAATTACTCACAGGTTTTCAGATGGTTTTATTCCATTTAGATTAAGAATCACCTCGAAATTCGACTTGCATCAGTCCTTTGAAAAGAATGCCTTCTTGCAGCACTACTCACAGTCGGCAAAGGATTAAAAGTGCAATTCAAAATCCAAATTAAAAAAAAACAATATCAAGATAAAGATCAAATTCTTTGACAGCAATTTGATATTCAGTCCTCACTATTTAGTTTTGATATTTATGTTTTAATATATTAATTTATTAAGTTTTTAAAATTGCTCTTATAAAAAAATGGGAATCTGTCAAAGTTCAAATAATAAACTGAATAAAATTGAAAAGAATAAACATAATGGAGGGAAATCCACTTCAAATACTAATAAAATAGATAAGTCGAATACAGTTAGAATGTTTGACTACAACCAGAATAAAATTGTAGAAGTACCAGTTTTGGTGCCTGCCACTCAAAATTCCCTTTATTCTAAAAGATAGTCTTAGAGTCCAATTACCAATCCAAATAGTAGGCAACTAATCCCCTAATCCTCATGATTATATATTAATTATCTTCTTATATATAGTATTATTTTACTGAATCGTTTTGTTGCACTTCCTGTTAGCCTATAATTTCAAATATGATTAAAAATAACTCCCACTCTTTCAAACGTGATGATATTCAATCAAAAACAAAGAGAATTTAATGATTCTTATTATTTGTCAATCAACGGAGGAAAAATTCAATGCTCCCTCATTCATAGGGGTAGAAGTAGAGAACAAAATGATTGAACGCAATTGATTTAGATTAGAAAGAAACTGAAATTTTTTAATGTAAATAAAGCTAAATACTTTAACTTAAATATTAATGTTTATATAGAATAGATCAAACAATTCTTAGTTTTTATGCAGTTCGTAATTCCTCTTGAAAATCAACGGATAGTCTATAATAGAGTCTAGATAAGGTGAGGATAGTTTTACTTCTCAACATCTTGAATACAAGAGAAGAGTTTGGAGTCTGGTAATTATTTGAGAGTATCTGCTAATTCATTTATTTGATTTTCTTTAATTTATAATTACTAATGAAAGTCTAATAAGTGATTCGATGGTGGTTTGATAATTGAAATCTTATCATTGAGTTGCTACAGAACTTAACAAAGATCTAATTAAGTATCCTCTGAATTATTGGTGAAGAGGGAATAAGAGGCAACAAAATTTAAAAAGGGATCATCTGATTGCTATTCTGAGATTTTTTCAGATGAGGCTTCTAATTCATCACTCTAATCCACTTATTCAATCTCCAATCTGCGAATATTCATGGTAGTTTGTGGGATTATTACTATAGGCTTTTTATTGCTCTCTGATGACATTAAGGATGGAGACAAAAAATTTAAAATTAAATTAAAGAAATATTTTGGTAGCAAATCAAAATGCGTAAGAATAAAGAAGCAAATGATGATGACATGCTCTTTGAGATATCTAAGGAGCAACATAAGAAGAAATCGAATAAGAGAAATCAATCTACAAGCAGAGCAAAAAATGATGACGATGATCATCACAATGATAACACTCCTGAAGCATCAAAAGGATAAACTTCTACTTAACATTAAATTGAAGATGAGAAGTAGAACAAAAATAGATAGTCTAATCAAAGATAGAAATCAAAGGGAGCAAACTAAGATAAACAACCTAAAAAATCTGAATAATAAGAATAAGAATCACATTATAAGGAAAAATAACATACGAAAAGAGATGAAGAGTATTTTAAATTGGCTCAATAAGCATTACCCATATTCATGCAACCTGAAAATATTAGAGATTCTAAAGGGAGAAAACCGATCGAACCAAATTACAATCCTTCTACAATAGACATTCCTAATTATCAATATGAAAAATTGTCACCAATATTCAAGTAATATTGGAATGTAAAGAAAAATAATTTTGATTTCATTGCATTCTTTAGATGTGGGAGTTGGGTAGCTGTGCTTTACAATGATGCTATTATTATTGCTTAAATGTTCAATCGTTATCTTGGATTCTGGGGAAAAGATACACCTTGTTTAACTGTCTATGATAATCAATTGCCAATATATTAGAGGGCTTTGTTAGAGAAAGGATACAAAATCATGATTATTGATCAATCGGAATTTTCAGAAAAGACTAACAAAGATGATGGAGAAATTATTAAAAGAGAAATCACTTCAATGATAACCAGAGGTACTCTATAAGACTTAGGAGACACAGATTCTTATGAATAAAGAAATTTATTAGTATTGGTTTTTTCAAATGCACCAGTTAATTCGAAAGGTCACTCATATATTTACGGAGTCTCAATTGTTGATTGCACTACTAACCAATTTTCTTTTGATTAATTCTATGATGATGCATAATCCAATCATCTAAGATCTGTTATTTATAATACTAAACCCCTCGAAGTCATCTTATGTAGAATTCCGTATGAGATTGAACAGATTATCAAGTATAAATATCATCAAAATATCAATATAGAAATATATGTCACCCTACTGTTGTCATTTCCTAAATACCCTTCAGTGATTGTTAGTTTATCTTTGGTCAATTAAAAATTGAATATTTGGAATTACACAACCAACAAACTAACAATTAATCAAAATAATTAGATGGTCAACCTTTCCAGGTTCAACAATATTAATCTGAATAAATAATGAATATTGATTAAATATCAAAATAAGAGATTAGAGAAAACTAAGGTGCTGAGAATTGTTAATTGAGTTCGGATTATCCAACACTATTGATAGAATTGGAGACATAGTTTAATCATGAAAAAAAGTTATTAAACAAGGAAGATAATGAATCTAATTTTTATTCCTATTATTATGCTCTTCAATCATTCTATATTTTATTAAGTTATCTGAGATAACTTCTAATTAGCAATTCAGTTTACAGAAGGGGTAAGTTCAATTTCCTAGATTCGAATATGATCAGTATCACTCATCTTTATTTAGATTCATAAACATTAGAAAGTTTAGAAATCTTTAATGTAAATCTTAAAACCAAAGCGACTACTTCAGACAGTTTATTCAGTTATTTGGACCGATGTGCTACTTATTCTGGTAAAAGACTCCTCACTAAATGGGTTTAGAGTCCATTATAGAATTATAATTCGATTATTGAAAGATAACAATGCGTTTAAGAACTTTGCAATTTTCTACCTTAATGCTATGAATTCCAGAAGAAAATTTGTTCATTACCAGATCTAGAGCGTGCAATCACTAGATGTTTCAATACAATTCATTCACACAAATTAAAAGCAGTACCATATGGTAGAGGTGAAAGTATAGGGAAATCTAAGTTGAAGGAAATTAAGAATGTGTTGAGCAATGTCAGATAAGCTGCAGAAGTATTCAAGATATTTGATCATGATATGAAAAATTTTAAATGTTAAAAATTGAAGGACATCTTTAATTATCAATAAAATACTTAAATTTTAAAATAATCACTCGATGATTTAGAAAAATATCTGATTATGGAGGATAATGAACCAAAACCTATTTAAGGGGTCAGTTAAGAATATGATGAGACATTGACTAAAATAACTGAGATCACCGATTCACTTTAAGATGAACTTGAAAAGTGGAAGAACAAATTGAAATGTCCTGACATCATTTACTATCATACAAAATTAAGATATCAAATATAAATACCTGAAAACCAATTGTAAAAAGTGTAAAAACCGAAAGAATTTATAATCACTTCAAAAACACCAGAATATGAAAGGTTTTAGTCTCCATTTATAGAAGAATAACTGCATTAGTTAAGATTATTAGAAGATGAACTTTCCTAAAAGTTACTTCCCTTTATAAATTAATATTTTACTAAATTTTATTCCTATAGGAAAGAATTCCTTCAATTAATTTCGAATATCTCAGAAGCAGATTGTCTGTATGTTTATTAATTTATTTCTTAGGATTTCTTTAGCAATAGTATCAAATTAGTAGAAGAATGTTTCATGTTTTCCAAAAATATAAAAAGATTCTGATTAGAGAGAATTTAAACTTATTGAAGCGTATCATCCATGTCTACTAAAAGATAAAAGTGTAGAATGGGTGCCAAACACAATCAAATTTAGTGATTCTATTGATACTATCTTATTAACAGGTCCAAACATGAGTGGCAAATCCACTTTGTTGAGATTAATAGGAGTTTCTATCATCTTAGCATAAATTGGATGTGCAGTGCCAGCAAAGTCATTTTCTTTAACTCCCTTTGATAGGATTTTCTGTAGACTTGGAGCTGCAGATAGAATATTAGAAGGAAAATCCACTTTTTTCATAGAGCTCGAAGAAACAAAAACAATACTAGATCATTCTACTTCTAAGAGTTTTGTTATCATAGATGAATTAGGAAGAGGAACCTCAACATATGATGGTATAGCTCTGGCCTCCGCAGTTCTAAGATATTTATCAGATAAAATCAAACCCTTGACTATATTTGCTACACATTATCACATCTTATTGGATGAATTTGAATTGTTTAAGAATATCAACCAGTGTGTTATGTTATATTATTAGGATAAGGATTAAATTACCTTTAAATACAAATTAGTGGAAGGAGTTGCTGAAAGGAGTTTTGCTACCAATGTAGCATAGAGAGCTGGTATACCATAAGAAGTTATTTAAACAGCCAAATTAATGGAAACAAAGATCACAAAAGAAGAGTCCAATCTTAAAAAGAATAGAGTGATTCTTTAAAAGTTTAATCAAATCTTAACAGAGCTAATATGAGCATAGATTGATTATTGACACTAAAACATTTATTTTATAGCAGTTTGATATCAATTTTTATTAAACTCTTGGTTTTGTATTATTGCATTTAAGAAATCTAAGAATGGTGGTGTTTAATGAGTTATAGTGCTTCAGCTAAGACTTTAATTCTTACTGAACAGAAGACTCAGGATTATAGAAAATATATAATTACGAGAATATCATCATTTATTTTAAGATTGGCTGAAGAATTATTATTTTAAGTTGTTAATCTATCATAATTTAGAAATGAATGTTATTATTTTTAAGAGTCTTGATCTATATAAGGTTTGATTAAAGCATCAAATATATATAATCTTAAAGTATTTAAGAAATCACACATTTCTTTAATACTTATCTATGTTATATACATAGTTTTCAGTATTAGATTTAACTTATCTTAATGATTTATTAATTTTATGTTTTTATTCATCTGTAATTTCAATAAAAGCAGCTCTAAGTTCACCAGAAATCAGTTAATAAATCTAATGCTTCATTTAAATGTCAGCAGCTTCCCATTAAGTATTCTCAATCTACTACCAAATGTCCAATCTTTTATTATGTTAATTCCTCAATCTACTATTACACACCTCTATTCCTATATTAATCCATCACCCCCTAATTACTTATCTCATCATAATATCTTACTTTTCAATCTTTGTACATGTGGTAACACAAATCAGAGTTATTAAACAATTTTTTAATATGCCATTGAATTATTTTTTATAAATTATAATGTTTGTTTAAATTCTCGTTTTATTGAAATGATTAAAAGATACAATAAAATATTGAAATTATTGTTTCATAATTTCATGCTTCTAACCATAACTAGACCGAGTCATGTGTTTAACATCTATAAAATGAATATGATACATAGATATTATTATAAATATTTAATTACATTTTAGTCAATAAATGAGGATTATCAATTAGGAGTGATAATTCCTGTTACAATATTAAAGCTTCGTTTTTTTGGAACATATCTTTAATTCAAATGAACAATCGGGTTGTTTGTATTTAGTTTCGAATTTCTGGATTTTTGAGATGGAGTGGAGACCTAGACTTATTGCTACTATTGTTATGGAACTTATTAATTTAAAGCATTTGAGGCCTATTTAGATTATTTGGATTATTTTGTATGTTTGGAACTCTCAGATTTAGTTCCATCTTATACATTATCTTAGACAGGGGAGAGAATTGTATGATTATGATTAATAATCTTTTGCTGCTATTGTAATAATTAATACTTTAGGAGATCCCTATCGAGTAATTCTAATTGTTTTTTACGTTCTATTGGATAATAATTATCTTAATAAATCCTTGGTAATTTACTTTAAGATGGATTTTGTAGTAGTATCAACTCTGTTGGATTGCTCTATTACTATTATTTTCTATCTAATAACAATTCATAATTCTCGGTCTCATATTATTTATATGCTTGATAATTCTTGAGTTTATTCTCCATCATCCTTTGCTTTTCGAATTCTATCTTCTATTCCACTTTTTACCTTTCTTCAATCTTCTTTAATCTCATCTCTTCCAATTATTTTTATTTTTATTCAAGCTGTTTTTACAATTCTTCTTGATATTTCTTTGTATCAACTTTAGTTCTATTTTATTCATTAGTTAATGTTGGAATGGATGTTTGAGCATTTTGTTATTACTCCTATCTTAATTTTCTTTTATTGTAGATCATATCATCATATGTAACTTTTAATAATTTTGCTTCTTCTTCTTTTTTTTATTTTTTTTCTTCGATACTTTTCATCTCCTTCATCTATTCCTGTCTAATGAATTCCTTATCTAATTGTTAGTTATTATATGATCTCTCCAAATTCATTTTCTTTTTAATCATCAGATTATTAAGGTTATCCAAACTAGTCTGAATTTACTTGATCTTTCTTTCTTCTATTTCCTTTAATTTCTTGGATTCTCTCTATCTTAAAGTTTCCAACATTATAGATTCCAGTTGTTGATTAAAATTTTGTTGCACTTATTTCTTCTATTGATGAAGCATCATGTCAGTTTACAATTCCTATTTATACCTCTACTTTCTTAATTCTTGATCCTATTTGAATTGAAAGTCATTCTGTTGTTTCTCTTGCCATTAATTCTCTAGCACTTTCGACCAATAAGGGTATTATTATTGTTATGACTATATCATATATATTTTAATTTATTTTAATGTTATCAACTCAAGCCTTCGATAATGCTTATTCAAATTCATGAATCCATGCTGTCCGACTATTATGAGAATTCAATTTTGCCATAATCAATCCGCCAATAAAAAATACTATTGGAACTACGATGACAGCCGTCAATCCTTAAGTAGAAAGCTCAGTATCTATGTTTTCAGGTTGGCAACAACAGGCATCTGTTCCTATATCTGAAAATTCTTTTAATGCAGTGCAGTAATATTTCTCATATCTTGTATCAGTAGATAGTTTCTTAGCTTCCGCACTTTATTATATAACATCCAACGTTGTTGGTTCAGGGAAATCAGCTACCTATATTGATTAACAGAATTGCGGCCATGTTAATGATAAAGTTACTGAAGAATATATAGGCTACTTATAATATAAGATTGGGCAAGTGTCTAAATCTATGTAAATATATTAGGCATCCTTTCTATACAACACGATATTGCCTTGTGTCTCAACTTCTGATTTAACTTAAAAAAATAATAATAATAAAATCATATAATTAATATTATTATCATTCTTCAATTATTGCTCCTTAATCCTTACAGGAATAGAACATAGAATTGTTATTTTAAGGGGTTTCTTTTTTGTAGGAAGAAAACACTTAAGGATTTGTAGTTTAATTAAATATCTCCTTCTATTAAGACAACTACTATTAAATGACTTAATCTCTAAATGGGGATTGATATTCTTGTGAAGGATTATTATTTATCTGATTTTACATTTGCAATTACTTTTGCATAGAATATTATTGCATGTATTGTTATTACTATTTGCTTTCTGATTTGATGAATTCAGCAAGACTGTTTTGTTGTGGTTGTTGAATAAATGGAGATTCACAAAAATTTGGGGTTTCCTTCTTAATTTCCAATTAAATTTTTGATTATGATTAGATTTTCATAATCAATTTTGATGAAGATTGGTGTTCAAATATATCCTCATTATTCTGATGAGGATCAAGAAGCATTTCTGGAGTTTCACAAAGTAAATTGTTTTACTATTCAAGAGATTATTTATTTTTCGAATCTGTTTTGAATAGATTGTCTGAATTAAATACATTTTGATTAGAGTTGTTAAAAATGTTAAATATATTGTTGGTACTATCATTCATACTATTATTTTCGATGAAGTGAGTGCTTTATTTAATAATGTTATGTGATTTCAATAAATTGATTGTTTATAACACCTTGGTTTCAGCTTATTCCGTCGTCTGCATAATCGATGCTATTTAAGCGAGCAAGGCATTATTAATAGTTTGTTACTCTTCGATAATATTAGGTTGATTTTCATAGATAATGGAATTGTTTATGGATGTGTTTTCTTTATTTATGCCTGCAAATCTCAAGGTGTGTTGTTTCTTCAAAAACAAGGCTAGGTCATAATTTTCATGGAAGTAACATTTACTAACTTTGTCAATGTCAAATTGCTTCTTCATGTGAAGTTTCTGCATAGCATTTTGGAAGAGCTTGAGATTGCTTATGTGATCAATTTGTGTTTTAGTTTTTAGTACTATTTTAGTAGGATTCAAGCAAGTTGGATCAATCATATTTAATAGTTTGCAGTATGCCACTCCATTGCCCAGTTGTTCTATTTTGGTAAAGTTTGTCTATTGTATTTAGAATGTATTACTTTAAGAAGGGCATTGATCCAATGAAGAATTTCTGATTTTGAATTTTCCATTTTATTATTTGATTTTGAATTTATAAATATATCAGTTCATATATTTGCTGCAGGTAATAATTAATTATTAAATATAATTAAATGGATAGCATAGAGAAGGAAGTAGACAATGAAAGAGGTTATTGGTCAAAACACTCTTCTGCCAATGGACAGACGTATTACTACAATGTGAAGACAGGACAATCTCAGTGGGATAAGCCAGAGTGTCTACAGGATGAGGAATCAGAAGTTGAAGAGGAATGGCAATAATACTTGACAGAAGATGGTAAACCATATTGGTACAATCGCATAACGAGGGAGAGTAAATGGCAGAAGCCAGAAGAGGAGCAATATACGTATGGAAATATAATATTAGTGCAGATCAGGAGAGGAAGAGGACATCATCCCGCCAAATCCGATCGACTAATTCACTCAATTATTGAAGGATAACAAGATTACATCTAGTGTAAAGTGGGATTCTGTTGTTAAGCAATTGCAAAGCGATTCAAGATGGAAATGTATAGGGAGTATCAGTCACAAAAAGAAGATCTATAATCAATATTTGGAAGAGATGAAAAAGCAAGAAAAAGAGGAGAACAAGACCAAGTTGAGCATGGCAAAGGAGGATTTCATGAAAATGTTGGAGGAACACAAGATCCACATTTCTGACATTAAGTTATGGAAAGTATAAAGTTATCTTGTTACAGATGCAAGATGGAAAGCTATCCCTGATGAAAAGGAAAGGGAAAATTTATTCCAGGATTATTTAGATAAGTTATATAAATAAGAGTAAGAGTAGATGAAGGAGAACCGCAAAACTACCACTGAGGATTTCAGAAAGAGGTTACAAAGACATATAGAAATAGGAGTCTTAAATCATAGTTCCACTTGGGAGGAGTGCTTAAAGTTATTCAGTTAAGATAGACTCTTGTAGTAGATGTTGCCAATCGATGCCCTCGGTGTCTTTGAGGAGGTACATTATCTCTTTATTTAGGTCATTAATCCTCTCTATGAACAATGGAGATAGTCAATCATCTCAAAATACAGGTAGAATAGGATCAACTTCAGGGAATTGCTCTAAGAACACCTGGCGGAAGGCTTGTTGACACACAAGACTAAATGGGGTTAATTTGTATAGACAATATAATAAGATGATAGATTTATTTGCATGCTTGGATAACCAGGCTCTCAGCCTCATGAGTTGTTTTAAGATTTCATATCACATCTAAAGCAGAACCACTAGTTGTATAAATCCGAGTTAAAGATGCATCTCTAACAAAAGGGAGTAAAGGTGTTAACCAATGTCAGCTTTGAGGACGTGGATGCTTACTTTGTTGATAATCAGATTTGGATGAAAATGCCATCACATGAGAAAAAATATTATTATCGTTACTTCCAAGAAAACATTAAGTAGTCATCCAACATTTAAAGCAAACGATATAAAAAGATGTGTAAAAGATACATTAAATTATTAAAATCATTGCCTGATTACAAATCTTATGAGGAGATGTTACCAATCATCAATTAAAAGATTCAAGAGAATCCAAAACTTGCTGGATTGGTCGAAGAGCAAAAGAAGGCGCAATACGAATCCTTTGTTTCCAATCTATAGTAACTGTAATCATAATAATAACAAACTTAATAATAGCAACTTCCCATTGTGCCTATAGTTAGTTAATAATAATAATAACAATAAATCTAATAATAATAATAATAATAACAATAATAACAATAACAACAATCTACATAAATTCAAGAGGAGCCTATATAATAATAATAGACTTCTGAAAAAGATTAGAGTGAGAGAAAGAAGAAAAAGAAGAAGGAGAAAAAGGAGAAGAAGGAAAAGAAATCAAAAGAGGAAGGCTCTGTTCGACAAGATCTCAGTTAAGTAGAACCAGAGAAGACTAAAAATATAAAATAGGAACATGAACCTGAACCTGAACCAGGAGAAATTTAGCCCAATTACGATTTTAATGATTAAGAGAAATCTAAGAGCAAAGGAAAGAAGCATCGTAAAAGTCATTATAAGAGCAAGAAACATCACAAATAATGAATATTATTTAATAATAAGATATAAATAACAAGTACCTATTCTGAAATTAAAGAATAAATTAAATAATTGAATGAACCCGCCTCCTGGACTAGGTGATGATGATGATAATCAAATTGGCCCACCTCCTGGCATTGACTTACCATAGAAGAAGAAGTTCCATGTGAATAAAAAACAGAGTCAACAGTTTTAATAGACTTCATTAGAATCATTGAATTTGGAATTGAAGGTCACAGTTTAAGATTAACAATTCGATTAAGTAAGGCTGTCTTGAGAAATTAGATTCCAATTAGTGAAGATTATTTGGAACCTTCTATGAATAACCTCATTGCATTTAATGGGTATTTATGCGATACATCTGGAGCAGACTCATTGGCAATTTGGGACAAGGAGATGAAATTGAAAAAAGAATACAAAGGATTAATAGAGAATATGCCTTATTAAATGGTGGCAGTTCATGATAAGATCTATTTAATTTTCGGAGACATTTTAATGATGATTGAGCCGGAAACCAATAAGAAAACATTTCTGATTGAATAACCACTTACAGCATTTTGTGTATCAGATCATCCTAATCCAAGGTAGTGTCATATACATACCTAGAATCATAGGTGTCTAAGATGGGGAACTTATGTTATGGAGAACATCCAATTTGGGAAAACCCAATCAAATGGAACCCAAGTATAATAATTTGGAACCAAAAACAAAAAAAGTGATTGAATTATAAAAAGTACTTTCAGAGAAACTTGATGATTGTGATGATTTACTTATGCTTTAAAATGGATTGGTATTTGGTAAGTAGAAAAAGGTAGGCGAAGTCTTCATAATTGATTTTGTGAATGATTCATTGGAGGAACTATAAACTACATATGGTTGTGCAGTGACATGTTGGACACCAATAACTTATGATTCAGTAGCATTTGCTTCAAATGGTCAGATTGTGATTACTAAATTCCAATCTAATAAATAGGCTGTTGTGTAAATCATATTGAATTCATCAAAAGATGACATTCATCATGATTTATGTTACACCAACAACCAATTATTTTCTATCAGCAAGAATGCAGTAGTTACTAGTTGGAATATCTAGTAGGGAACAAAATCGAAGGCATTTGAAGTTAAGTTTTGTCCAGGTGTTTATTCACTAATCGCAATGAATTAAGAAATCATAATTGCTGAGCACAAAGTTAAAAAGGATTTTATTTTGTTGAATACTAATTTAGAAAAGCAATTTTTTTACAAAGCCAGAGTAAAGCAAGTCTTACATTGCTGTTCAAGTCCCAATTAACAATTTCTGGCTGTTGTACAAAAGTGTGGGTTGCTTTATGATGAAGAAGTGATCTTTCATATAGAAATAGAAATTTATCCCTTCGATAACAAATTAGAATTCTAGAGAAGAAAGGAAATTGACAATCTTGAGATTAAGACTGTAATGTTTTTCAATGATTCTACAATATAATGTATTCTCAAGATCTCCAAGAGTGTTTATCCTCTCCTAGTCAAATGGAACTTTATAACCAACGAATACAGCGAATCAGAGATGCTGGTTGAAAAATATAAGAGTTGTCAATTATATCAGAATCGTTCTGTCTTTAGTTATGATTTTCATAATCCTCCTTCACAATAATTCAATCTCTTCGCACCCAAAAGAGTAGATGATCAGAATCAAAGCACTGGCATAAGTGTCTATGATGAAAATATAAAGCGTTTATTGAAGATTCAATTTTAATAGTAATTCAATGCTGACATATTTGGAATGCCTACACCAGATCTTTTATATGTTCTAAATAACAAAAATCAAATTGAAGTTTGGGATGTAGTGACTTCTTAGTAGGTTCAGAAAGGTATATTTGTATATTTATTTTAATAGCCGATTGCAGGCCGAGCATCATCAAGCAGATAAGATTCTCTTCACAGTATTTATTTTTAAATGGGTAAATGGAATGGATAATAAGAGATCTGAAATTAGCTTAAATATGCAAAACAAAGGGAGACATAATCAACAAGTGTTTATTTTTAGATAAGAAGTGTGTAATTAACTAGAAATAAAACTTATACGAGTGGGATTTAGTGAGCAATCAATGCAAATAAATTCCACTTTTTAAAGTTTATGACTTTTGCATTATTAAAGACAAGATACTAGCCATTGGTGAGTCAACTATCAAGTTAATTTGAGATATAAGAGATTATTATATATCTATATTATTCAGTTTTGAAGGGTAGAGTGTAAATGAATACAATATTTAAATAACTAATTAATGTGCGAAGATTCTCGTGCAATCCTAGATGAATTATTTGGCAAGGAGAGAAATGTGGTTGCGAGTAAGAGGAAAAACGATGCTCATTATTGGAATGAGGATGTGTGCAAGAATATACTGGTTTCGAAGTGTTTTAATGATCTTTGGAAACATACAAAATATGATCATGAGGGAGAATGCAATAAGAGACATGATCAATTCTTCATTAATGAATTCAGCAGTGATAGGAGTTTAAAGAAGCAGTAGAGAGAAAAGAAATACATAGAAGAAGCAATAGGTTTAGTATGAACCTAATAATTATATTAGCTTACATCCAAGATAAGTTGAAGGAAGTAGACAAGATATTGACCAAGCATGAAGAGTAAGTTGAATAATCAAGTAAACTATAAGTGGCAGATAGACCCAAGGAAATATAGGATAGACTTGACAATATGGAAAGATAGATTAATCTATTGACAGATTAGAGTGAGAAGATGGGCGAATAAGGAAAGATAGAGGAGTCAGAAAGATTGATTATGGAGGCAGACAATTTAAAGAAGGCTAGAGAAGATGTATTACTTGCGTATGAGGGTACAAACAATCCATTTAAAACATATAAAATTTGTGAGGTTTGCGGGGCTAGACAATCTCTTTACGAGACAGAGAACAAAGTCAAGTATTGATCTTAGTATTATTACTTAGAACTCATCTCGATGGTAGAATTCACTAAGGATTTTCAACAATTAGAGTAGAATTGCAAAAACTGTAGGTGCGAAGATTGGTATTGGAGAAGATATTGGAAGAGGAAGCTAGGAAGTAGGAATTCAAGGAAGACATTGCAAAAGATAAGGAGTAGGAGAAGGAAAAGGAGAGAGAGAAGTAGAAGGACAAGAAGGAGAAGGAGAGATCGAGAAGTAGAGAGAATTCAAGAGAGAAGAGTAAGAAAAAGAGTAGTAAGAAGAAGAAGGACAAGGAGAAAGAGAAAGAGAGGAGCAAGTCAAGAAAGCATAACAAGTAAAATTAAAATATATATAAATTTAATAGGAAACACCACAAGCATTGAGATATAACAGTCAATATATATATATTTATTTGTGTTAAATATAATTTACATCTCTTTATTGTTTATTTTGTTATTTCAATTATATTTTATTAAAGTCATAAGTTTATATAAATAACAATGCCTCCTAAAAAGTAAAAAGATGATGGAGCATAAAACAATGCAGCCAAGATCACGATGCTCGATTTCGAAGCCAAAAGATTGTAGATGAGAATAGTGGAGGAACAAATGAGAGCTGATCGTTCCAAAACATAAGAGATGCAGTTACAATAAAAATATTTAAGTTTGGAAAAGGACTTCAAAGGAGAGAAGGAAAAGTTATTCAATATCAGTACAGATATGAATAGACAATATAAGCAAATGCAAGACGAATTACTTAAGGACATCAATGAGCTGAATGCTACTGTCAAGGAGAAGGATGAGGTTATTAGTAAAATATATTATAAAGTATACCTAGAAACAAAAGAATAGCAGATAACCGATTATCGATCTAGTTATGAGGAGAAACTGAAGAAGAAAGATCAGGATATTGCAGAACTAAGGAAGAAGATTGATGACATGTCATTAGAATTTGCAGACATGCTCAAAGAGACCTTAAATAAGATGTAGGAACGTATAGAGTTGGCTCAATGGGATAACAATTCAGATAATCAAGTTATGAGGAATTTTAAGGAAGCTTCAGGTTTTGGCAATTGAAAATTATTCAATACAATATTATTACATATCTCATAATTCAATATAATTTTCAACATCAGTATTGATATTACGTAATTTCTTGATATATTAATAGCCCCAAATGATGGCTATGGAGAGTACAACTAATAAGGAAAACACTATCCATCCAACATATGTACGATCTAAGTCAGTTTAAATAATATTGATGGTTAGATTTTGGAATGAATCAAAATTTGAAGCATTTAGATACACAATACTTTCAGTATGAGGAAATGCTTATACTGTGATTTCCAGTTGTTATGAAATAATAAGCAAATGCTAATTGGTCAACACCAAATTGTTAATCAAGTAATACAAGAAGGGTGAATACTTTTGAGTGTATGGCAATGAGTAATGGAGAGTTCGGCAAAATAGGAATTCAACTACTTTGAGTTTCCCAGTAAAATTAAAATTGAATGGCTAATATATACATAGAGTTTGGAATATTTGAGACCCTACTTTTTATAAGAACATTGAGATAACAGTTAAATTTCCTTGACTATTATATCCGCTGACGGTTTGAATAGCCTTTTGATTACTGAATTATTAGAAAATCAACAATTTATCTCCAATTTCCACACTGTTTTCGTATATTTGAACCAAAAATGAATAGGCATTATTTTGACTTCCAAATAAGAGTGTAATTTCAGAATAATTGGAATAGATAACTGGCAATCCAATTTAAGAAATCTAAATCAGTTAAATAGAATTAGAGAGTATGGATTAAATAAAAAGTTATTTTGGAGTGTAAACATTCACTTACATATTTGGTTCTGTTAAGTTGTAGCAATTGTAATGGAATGGGAATGTGGATATATCATCTGTGATTCCAATCCAACCTGCACATTGAAGCTATTTCATATTTGAAGGGTTAGTATTGATGTTGATCATAGTGAATGTGAAGAGTTAATAGACACAATTTTCTGTTCTTTCCATTAACATCATTTAAAATGAATCAACCCAAGTCACATGATATGTATTAATTATCAAGCAATTAGGCAATGAATTTTGTTAGAATCCCATAATCAATATGTAATTCAAATAGTAACCATTAAATAAATTAGGCATTGGAGTCCCTGTAAGACTATTGATGGAATAAATATTTGATCCACTCAGATAAACATAAGTATCTGTATTATTAGTACAGAATGAGATGGGTGTTTATTGATAATATTCTACAATTATAAGGGGACAATTTGTGTATTGATTGTTGTTGAATTCATACATAGGCACAGTTTAATTATTGGCAATTTCATATTGAACTGCTTATTGATTGTTTACAGCAAATATTAACTCTCTTGATTGAGAATAAGCTGCACTATTTATTGTTGGTTCAAAATCAAAGTAGTAATCTATGATGTATTAACTAATAAAGGCATTGTTTTTGCCCCTTGATCTCACATTATAGTTAATAATCGATCCCTAAAAGTACTGCAAAGGATCAACCATGATGGAGAAGCTTTATTCTGTTTAATTAACTGTGGGGTAATATTAATTTGTTCTTAAGATGTCGTAATATAGATTATTGACAGATACTGGAAAAGAAAAGGCATAATCACTTAAGTAATTATTTGAGCAAATCAGCAATATTTGTGTATCATTGAGTAATTGGATTCCAGGCACTAAGAATTCTGAGTTTAAAATAACAGAAACCTACCAATAGTTTTAGAGAATCGTAAATTCTTAAGCTGATTAAAAACCAATTAAATCATAATTTTACAAAGTATCAACTTAAATCACACTGATTGAATTAAATTGCTCCTTAAAATAATATGTAAGGTAAAGCAAATAATAATCTGATTTGAAAATACAAAGTTAAATGCTAGTATCAGGCATAATCATTTAAATATAAAAGAATTGTGAGCTAAATGAACTTATCATTGGCTATATAAATTAGGCATTGTATAAAGGAATTTGAATTACATACTGTGGATTAATTACACTTTGGAATAATAATTATCTTGAATAATAGTACAAATAGGAGTCTCCAGTATTACTTGAAAGTGCTATAAACACACCATCACCAAGTAATCCTATGGCTACACTATCTGCATTGGTAGGATATTCTATTTGAGCGCCAATTGTAAATTAACCATTCACCATTTCGAAAATGACAAGATTATCTGTGTTGTCTAAGAAAATATTATCTCCATAAGAAGCATAATTTTATTCCAATTTTCTGGGTTATAAATTTGGAGCATCAAACTCAACCAAATTGAAATTGTAAATATCATAAATTACCATTTAATTAGGATTGTCAATGATCAAATATAAATAAGGACCCGAGAGCATTATTTACTTAATTGAAAAGGTTGGATCAATATTCAAGTCTTCTGCCACATCCAATACTTACAAATCAATTTGTTGTAGGTTCTAAAATTGATAAATGCACAATTAATATGATGTTGCAGCATTGGTTATTAATAACATAAAGTCTTCCTTTTTACTTATGTCTACACCTATTTATGACATTGTGACCTGATAATCCAAATTGATGACAGTTGTATTTTAACATATCCATTTATCGCAAATTTGATACTCAACTTGAAAATCATTGAATTAAATTAATTAGATGTATTACTTACTATTTAATGGATTTATCAAATATGTGAAATATGTAAATTCCCTAGGGTTACTCTAAAACGTATAAATCTCATTTATTTAATAGATAGCCAACTCTTAGAAAAACAACTCTAATTCATCAACCTAAATTACAAATTGTCCAATCTATGAATCTATTCCCAATCCCTCTATGTTTACAAAGGTGCCTGCTTAGTATGTGATATTAGGTCCCAATGCACAATATCCAACATCTATTTGCTTGATTTGAGGATTATACAAATTGACATTAATCTAAGAACAATTCTAATACTATTGAACTTGATTAAATTCAGCAGATATTGATTTTTGCATTAAGTTCTAAGTGCAGGTATCAAGTCCTGTAAGAGTATCAACTGCCTAAATTGTATATATAAAATTCTGTTAAATATTTAATCTGGGTTTCTCAAATACCAAAATTGGCTGATTAACTTGGTTCAGAGATGCCTAAGTCACAGTCTGAATTAAGATTTAATCTGAGTAACTAATATACAAAATCAATGAGTTTGAGGATATTGATTGGTAGAATAGTGGAGAAATACCTACTTATTGGTTCTCATATCCATTGAAAACCTCATATTTGAACCCATATTAGATGACGAAATAATATTAATCATTAAAGAGTTGTGGTTGTTGATTTAGATCTATAGCAGGGAAGGATTGATGGAAAGGTTAACTAAATAAAGAGTCATCTGTATTGAAAATAAATTGGGTTAGCCTTGTCTAATTAATTACTGCTATATAGAAGTGTGCTTGACCCAATTTATTGAGGCCTGAAAAGATACTCATGAAGGATTGGGAAGTAAACAATGTGTTGCAGTTTATTTGTGCATTTTTATTGACATATGAGAGTATGGAGTTTCTGAGAATAAAATAGGTATTATCAGGATAGACATCAAACCCAGTAACAATACCATCATAATTTAGCGTGTCGACATTAACGAACTACCCATTAGTATTGACATAGCTAGTTGAAGTGAAACTTGATTTTCCATCAGAAAAAGATACATAGACGGTATCTTAGGATTAATTATTGATAATACCATCATTAATTGCTTTAAGCCAATAATAGCTAATTGTAAAAGTAGGCCATGTTATCTATGAATATATTATTGCATTTGACGTCATATTATAGAATGCTAATTAATTCTAGCATAGAATGACGATCCCATTTTGATTCATATGAGCTACTCGATTGCAATTCTATTAATTAGTAAGAGTGGCAAGGACCTAGTAATTAGTATTAATTGAACTGGTCGACCAAATTGTCTTAAGCAACTAATAATTTGATTATGTTTATGTGAGGAAAATAATCTATATTTACACCTGAGCATTCGTAATAATTGGAAATTGGGAACTCGTGATTACTTAATTAGCATTCAAAGCAGTATTATAAGTTTACAATAGATCAACAGATTGAAATATTTTGTATCCTTGTGTATTGTTATTGTTCTTAATGCTATATTGCAAGGATGATCCATTAAATAGTAATCCCAAAGGGATGATATTGGGTTAATTTTAAACATTGTATGAGTTTTAGAACAATTGGTTTCGCAACTATGATAATTAGACAACTTTACAATACAAGTTTGAACGAATTGCAATAAAGTCCAAAGAATTACGCAATTCAGAAGCATTTTTTATATAAATAATATAATAAATTAAAATTGATATAATATATTGAAATTAAATTATGTAATATAATGAATAAAATCCCAATAGTATGGAAATAAAGGGTGATGATGGTACATTCAATACACAGTTATCTACATAAAGTTAATACAGACCGTCTACAATTGAATAAATATGGAATACTATTATATGTTGTCACATTAATTTAGAAAATATAATACTTTCATGTAGCTTACAATCAATCAATTATTATGATTAATAAATTTATCCTGTTATTTATCACCCATGTTGTGACAGGTCTGTTTGATACATTTGGAGTCCTGGAATTAAATGAAACTAAATATTTTACAGTTAAATCTTCATGGGACATAGAAGTTTAGTTTTTTTCATTTCAAGGTCCAATCAAATTTGCTAGAGTTGATTAAGATGGAAAATTTTTAGAACTAAAGCCTTTGCCTGGAACATATTTCTTTACTGACTTGGTGGATAGGAATCTTAGAGTACCGGTAAAATATGTATGCTATGGATCAGAAGGTGGAGCCACATTTCCTCAATATAGATTTTCAGTATATATTCTCAATTATCATAGGAAAAACACTTATTTGGCATACCACCAATTCTGATTACAACTGAGAAAGATGAGCACTTGACTTCACTTATGACTTATAAGAATTCATCAGTTAAATATAGAATTGAACATGAGTACCTAATTCTTGAAATCCCTATGATTGTAAGAAGAAATGGATCATTTATTTAAAGGGAAAGCTTCCTCGTTAATATAGGTCATGAAAAAGATAAGGAGCTACTTAAATTGGGCTATTTTAAGATAGATATTTAGGATAAACTTCAAAATTATATGTAATCTTAGCAAAATACCATGACTTTCCTTAACTATTACACTACTGTTTATATTAAAATTGATCCTAAAGACAATTTCAACTATTTTGCAGTGATTTGTGAGAGTACTCATCTTCCTCTTGGGGGATCTACCTTTGCCATGACTTACCCTGCTTCAAATTATAATAAATTGATTCCAATTTTGATTACTTTCATCTTAGTATTGTTGATTGTAGCGTATGCATGGCGGGTGATTAAATCAAAACAAAATTGGAAGTAGAAGGAAGGGCAAGAATAGTCATCTTAATTATATTAGTAATTAAATTGATTTTAAATATCTATATTAAATATTAAATAAAGTGATCAAAAGAGTATGAATCAAAAAAATTAGAGTAAAGAACCTGAATTATCTTAGCATGTATCTAATATATACTATAATTAGGTTATTGATGCTTTGGGAAGATTTTAAGATGATGATTACATTATAATCAAACCTGCCCTACGCAATTTACAAAAGCAGAATTTGAGTACAATTACAGCCTAGAAAATTATGGAGACTCTCTAATTAGCAATTAATTAATAATTTGCTGATAAAGGAATTATCGTAAAATATTGCAAAATATACAATAGGTATTGAAAGTGGAATTCAGAACCCAACTCGCTGATGAAGATTATGCAAGTAAGCTAATTAGTGAGCCAAATTTCAACAATTTCTAAAAAAATAAGTTTTTGATGAATCTATTAGAAAATTGCATTTTTGATTTAGAAGGCGAAAGTTTTATGAATTAATAAAATGATGAGGATGATGACGATGAAGGAGTATTTTCATTTTAAAGCATGCTTGAGGAAGAAGAAGAAATAAGAGATATTACATTAATAGATGCAAGCAAATAAAGAAATAAGATTCATAAATTGCAAGAAATCAATTAAATGGTTGAAAAACTAGAGAAGGCATTGAACAAGATTTCCAAATTGGATATCCAATTATATGATTTGAAAGAAGCTCCATTAGACTCTAAATTAGATAGTCCTCTCACTGTTACTCTAAGGATGTAGAAAAAGCATTTAGTTAATTTCTTAAAATTCCATTTTCCCATCGCCTCAAATTCTGAACCTGTATACATTAACTTTAGAAATGCCTAGATTATAGAGGATAACTTATAATATTAGGAATACTCTGTAAAAATGGGTAAAATACCTTTCACTTTGAACGAATTAACCTTTTCGTATGTGACAGGAGAACATTTAAAAGACAAACTTCCAGATTAACCAATTCATTCTCCTATAAACTTGTTCTTGTCTCCTTACTTTAAATTTTCAGATTTGTAATCTCAATTAGCCAAGGTAAAAGCATATATGATGTTCCATTGTGAAGAGTCGAAATTGGCAAGGAAAGTGGAGTTCGTCCTCAATATTCTTGATAAATTTCTATTAAGAATCGAAGTAGATTTAGTAAATTGTTAATATTGTCATGCTGTAACTGATTGTTTAGGGAAAAAAATACATTTTAAGTTATTGTGTCCACCAAATTACAGTATTTCATTGAGTACAAAACGAAAATTCGAATTGTTCAATATGAAAAGTGATTGGATCAGAGTGCATAATATATTTTCGAATGCTTATTATAATAAATATAAGAATGAGATTGAAAGGTTGATAATGATCAACAATACTTTCATTACTGCTTAATTCACATTTCAATAGGGGTCCAAGGAGGAGATGACCTATAAAACTATAATTGAGAAATTGTCATAATACAACTTGATGTATACAGATTAAATAGATTTGAATCTGTTTGAGTTGGAATAGAGAATACCATAATATGATTAATTGCAAATCTTGATAGAGTAGAGTTAATTGAATTTCGAATAGAAATATAATATCCTATGTGTTGTTTCACAGAATAGGATCACAGATTTTGAACTGCTGAAATAGCTAATTCTCCACATAGTATAATTTTCAAAGGATAATGCAAACGAATGTGAAAAAGTGTTAGAATCTACGTTTCAATTGTTTTCTAGATACAGTACAGATTTGAATTTTTCAGTGAGACAATCAGAATTAAATAAAAAGAACTATTTAACTTTTAAAAGAGATCTAAAAAGATGTCTTGAAGACGTGATTATTCCAATTGATTAGAATGAGTAGAAACGAGTGGCTATGATAAAGAGAGTATCATTAACACCCTCTGGATATATATTCAATCTTAAACTGCCTGAAGAGACTAGTGAAATCATTAGGCAGTATTATAATCAATTGAATAACTTCATAAGATTGCATTTCGAGGATGAAAATTTGGAGACAATTCATGGTCACCACTACATTACCGAATATTACTTTAAATAAAAATTGAAGAATGGATTAAATTTGCTTGGGGAATAGTTTAGATTATTAACTTGGAGTGCTTCCCAATTGAGAGGAGGGTCCTGCTGGATCTTTAATTACAATAGAGCCTAGATATCAAGACAAAATTTCATAGATTCAATAGGAAACTTTAATACATTGAGTATCGATTAAGTGGCTAAGAATGCAGCTAGATTGGGTTAGAATTTCAGTTCAAGTAAGTCAATTGACTTAAAAGAAATAATTGTGAAGACTTAAGTTCCTGATAAGGTAGGTGATAATGGAAAACTCTTCACTGATGGTATAGGGAAGATATCTAGAAATTTGATAAACATGATCAGGGTAGAAATGAATAATCAAACAATATCTGCTATTCAAGTGAGATACCATGGAGCAAAGGGTGTATTACTATTGAATGATGATTTGCCTGACAACACAATTGAACTTAGAAAGAGCATGATTAAGTTTAATCCAACTCTATTAAACGACGGGAATTACAAAACCATGATCTCCTTATTGGATTACAATAAATTTAGAGGGGGATATTTAAATAGATAGATAATCATATTATTGGTAACCCTGGGTATTCAGGAGGAAGTATTTATGCAACTTCAGCGAGGTATGAAATACATCAATATGGCTAGAATATTTGGATAGAATTGCTAATCTGTCTGCAATAGATTCATCGATCTACAATCACTTTTTGGTTGATTATAATGGAGAGTTGCAAGGACTTCCATCCATTATTGATAATATAAGGTTGATGATCAATGCCAACTTAAATGAGAAAAACAATTTTTATATTAAAAGAGTATTGGATAGATTGAAAAGGAGAGGTCTTATGCAATTGAGAACCAAGTCTAATATTCTTATGGATCAAGCTGCTAGAGTATTGGGTGTAGTGGATGATTATGATATCTTGGATCCAGGAGGTATGTTTAATTATATTGTTAAGAGGTTGTATGCATTGTGAAATAATCCATAGATGTAGATCACAAATATGTAACTGGAGAAATCATTGTGGTTAGAAACCCATGTTTACACCCAGGAGATATTCGAAAGGTCAGAGCCTTATCAGAAAACGAAATCTTGAGCAGATATAACATGAGGAATCCATTTGCTGAATACTTTAATTGCATCGTGTTCCCATGCAAAGGAAATTCCATACCTGCTGACTGTGGTGGAGGTGATTTGGATGGGGATATCTATTTTGTTTCATGGGATCCCAAAGTCATACCAAAAATCATCGAAAATCCTATGAATTATGATGAAGAGAAGAAACCTGCTGCTGCCTCAAAATAAATTCAGGCCCAAGGCTATATATGTGCTGAGGATTTCTTTTAGGAGTAGAAAATGATTGAATTCCTACTTGAATATCTAAATTTTGATGTCCTTGGCAAAATTGACAACAGCCATTTAGCCATTGCAGATGGATCTCAAGACTATGCTAGGGATCCAAAATGCATCAGATTAGCAGAACTCCATTCCGCTGCTGTTGATTATGTCAAACATGGAAATAAAGTGGAAATTCCTAATGACCTTGTCACTAAAAGATGGCCTGATTTTATGGAAAAGGACTCTATGGTTTATGAATCTACAAGTATACTAGGTAAGCTCTACAGAGATGTTCTGCAGCGCATTAATTAAGAGCCTCCATCAGTCCTAGATGGCTATTAACAAGCAGGCTTACCTGAAATAGACACAAGATTTATTTACAAGTTTTATTAAGAAGATGAATTGGCTTAAGTCGGAAACTAAGCCTAGTAGTATTAAGAGTACTACTAAAATGAATATTAGCAATATCTAACTGAAAATATTTGCAGGAATGCTCTCAAATGTTTAAATCACATCTTTGACAACTTTGATTCTTTGAGGAAGATATTTGATCTTACAAACGAATATGAAATATACACAGGGTATTTTACTAACTTCACTTAAGGAGAAGGAACCAGATTAAAAGTAATTGTTGCTCTCTATTATTCATTAGAAAAAAATTAATGTGGAACATGTACAGAAGAGAGTTATTCTTAGTCTTATTCAATTGAAATAAGAAATTTTTAAGACTCTATCCACAAAAGAAGAAGACAGATTGGCAGAAGTTTCAATTATCCATTTTCTTATGATGTACTCTCCGATGTCTCATAAAGATTAATTAGCAAAATAGACCTCCCTTAAATACTATCATCAAGAATTGGAGAAAGCAATCAATAAAAATGAAGAAATCTACAAATTATTCAGTCGATTGAAAAACAAGTTTCCATTATGGTACAGAGGATGCAGCTGGTTTTTCTTTACGATAGATATCTTAAATTTCGCTCAAAAAAATAATGATGATTCAGACGAACTTATATGAATATATTAATCGTTTATATGAAGTTTATAAATTTGTGAAATTTTTTACTCAATAATTACAAAAGCGAATTAAATGAAAGGATTCTTGAGTATAGCCATGATTTTGTACATTGTCACATATACAAAGATTGAAAAGTAAGATATTATGATGAGATAAGTAATTAAGGGGTGATGGATTAATATAGGAATAGAGGTGTATAATAAAAGATTGAGGAATAAACATAATAAAAGATTGGACATTTGGTAGTAAATTGAGAATACTTAATGGGAAGCCAGTTGACATTTAAATGAAGCATTAGATTTATTAACTGATTTATTTAAATCTGGTGAACTTAGAACTGCTTTTATTGAAATTACAGATGAATAAAAACATAAAATTAATAAATCATTAAAATAAGTGAAATCTAATACTGAAAACTATGTACATAACATAGATAAGTATTAAAGAAATGTGTGATTTCTTAAATACTTTAAGATTATATATATTTGATGCTTTAACCAAACCTTATAAAGATCAAGACTCTTAAAAATAATAACATTATATATTTTTTATAATCCATAGTCTTCTGTTCAGTAAGAATTAGCAGTCTTAGCTAAAGCACTATAACTTCTTTAAACACCACCAATCTTAGATTTCTTAAATGAAAGAATAACAACACCATGAGTCAATCAAATAAGAAATTAAAGTATGATTTTTTTTTGAATTTTAACAATTGACATATCAAGTAAGTTTAATCTGTTAGATTGAAACTTTATTTTTAATTTTATTATAATAATTATAAATCAGATCTAAATCTTTGTAGATTTGTGTGATTTCAGCAAAGTCAAAAAGTAAGATTATTTTTTAAAAGGATTCAATCAAGTTCTAGATGAAATGGTTTTTCTTTTTTGTTTTCGTGTCTGGTTGTTGTAAATTTAGAGAGTGTAATTTTTATATAAATCAAAGTGTAAAAAAGTGATGAATAATCCGTACTAACCCTATAGGCCTTACTCTAGAATTGTGAACACTCCTCCACCGAATCCAAATATCCTCTCTTATGTGGACTCTGTGTTATAGAAATCAAGAAACCTATATGGACATCGACCATCTGATCCTTAGACGAGATTTTCACTATCTTCGGCTAATACAGGGATCATAAAAACAGAGACAGATGTAAAGAACATAATTAGTTCTCCTTCGCTTGTTTCTCAAAAATCAATGGTTCAATAGCAAACATTAAAAAGCAAACTGGAGTATTCATCTCCAAAGAAAAGCGAATAAATTTCGTTTCAATTAGAGTAGAGCCCGAATGTGGGTTTAGTGCCAGTAAGCAATAACAGCAAGATCGAGTGTCAAAAGGTATGGATGTTATTAAAATGTGAAGGTGCAATTGATCTCTGGGGTAGAGAAAAATGAGATGCCAAAGTATAAGAATTTTAAGACAATAAAGAAATTGGGGGTGGGTAAGTATAGCGAAGTGTTTTTGGCGATCTAGATTCAGACAGGATTTTTGGTTGCTTTGAAAGTGATACAGAAAGCATTAATAATAAAGGAGATGATGCAAGGTCAATTGGCATGGGAAATAAAAATTTAATATCTTCTAGAACACCCAAATATCACAAGATTGTATACTTTCTTTCAGACCTGTAAGATTAATAAAATACCTACTTAGAGACTGAAATCGTTTTAGTATTAGAATATTGTTCTCATGGACAATTGAATACTCTTTAACAGACGAAACAGAACAAGAAATTCACTGAAAATGAGGCTGCCCAATTGGTTCAATAGATTACTTTAGCATTGATGTACATTCACAATCAGGATGTGATCCATAGAGACATTAAGCCAGACAACATATTGCTGAGTTTTGGATAGATCAAATTGGCCGACTTCTCGTTCTGTGTCTATTCTCCAGATGAATATCGACAAACCTAATGTGGGACATTGATATATGCATCACCTGAAATCTTGGAAGGGGACATGTACGACAAGAAGATAGACATATGGGGTTTAGGAGTATTGACTTACGAACTTTGTTTTGGCAAGCCCCCTTGGAAGGAAAACCAATAGGAATTGATGAAAACAGTATTGATATCTTTTATGTAGGCATGCTTTATGATACCTTACACGGCATCTAGAGATCTCAGGGATTTTATAGAGAATTTGGTTAAGCGATTATCTCGAGAGAGATACACTGCACAACAAGCATATAATCATGGTTGGCTGAAGAGGAGTATGTAGGTGGTTCCATTTTATATTACCAGTAATGAAGTCTTATTTAATTGATATATATTTAATGTATTATTGTGTAGGAATAAATCTTATTAAATGATTGAATCATTACCTTCATTTCATCAAACTGACATTTCTATATCTGATCCAAACTGATCAATGAAGTTTTCGGGATAGATTTTATTATAGTATTTGGGTATGCCTGGTAAACTTTTACTTTTTTGATCTGTTTTGCTATCACTAAAGTATTTAGATATTAAAATTACTTATCTTCAGTTTGAACTAATCCTTGTTTTTTTATTATGTCGAACAAGTAATTGCGAATCATTTTCCATCTTCTTTTGTTTCTCTTAAGTTGTTCTCCTCTATTAGTGAATAGTCTTTTGGTCAGCCAATTTTTATTAACTAAATTTGGGAATTTGGCATTGAGTTTGTCTCTCAATTTGTCCAAGGCTGCTTGTTGATTTTCAAGATTGGCCCACAGAATTTCCCAAAGAATCACAAATATGAATGCTGCATTGATTAGAATTAAAAGAATGTAGAAGGGCCAAATAATCTCTTGATTGTTGGTTAAATTTGCTGAATACAAAGTCATCCCCAAGACAATGGAAGTTCCACACACTAGAGTACTGACATCATCGATTTCATTGAGAAAGGGTAATTTGTATGGCCTAAACTTTTTGGTTAATCCAGAGTAGATGAACACTATAATAAATACCAGAGCTGCCTTAATAATGATCAAGTCTTCATAGAAAGTAAGAAATGTGATGATGAAGCTCTTCTGATAGACCTTAACGATTTCCCAAAAGTATGCTTTGGGTTGATATTCATTGTAGAGATAACCCCAATTCTTCCTATTGTTCTCATCATCCAATTTGTTTCTAATTTTGTACAAACTAAGAAACAGGTAAGTTGGTATGATTAATCCAAGCATCAAAGCCGATGGTAGAACAAAGGTAATTAGCCATCCCACATGAGTGCTTGTATCATATCTGTAAGAGACATTACCTTGGATCCAATAGATATCTGAGATTTATCTAAAGGACAACAAAGAAATGAACCCTCCTAATAAGGTAGGTTGTAGGAATGTAAACAAATAAATTAGAGTAGTAGTGATGGCACTCTTGTTAGGGATAACAATCCTAACAATGATGGCTAAAGTATAAAGGATACAGAATGTGACTATGTAGATCAAAGGCATTATCAAAGCCCAAATCATTCTGAAATAGAGAATGTCAATCTTCGACATGTGAATCAGAAAGCAATCCAGGGAATAACTCATGGATTCCACAGGACTACCCACTGTCTTGAATGCCTCAGATAAAGCACTTGGCAAAGAAAGCTGGAATGTAGCCACAACACCTATGATCTGTAAATAATTTGTCAACACTTTAATGAGAATACCTCCATAACCAGTCTTAGGATTCTCAATATAAAACTTCTACAATTTCTTTCCCATGACCATGTTTTCAACCATTTCCATTGTACTCTTGACTGACAACATAATGGATATAATGGTCCAAGCACTTACTAATGCCACTTTGATAGTGTTGTCACCAATAGAATCACAACTACCACATTTGTATTGCCCACTCATTGACCAAGATCCGTTACCCTCAATATTATAAACATCACATTATTCGCACAATGCACCAATGTGTCCAGTGAAACAGGAAGGATTGCCTGGAATCCATCCTCCTTCACAATTGATCTCCATATTCAAACAGTACTCAATCCTAACACTGTAAGTGTAAGGTCTCCAAAACCCAGGTCTCAATTTCACACTTGCTGACGTCACTGCCTCTGTGGATATTGAGTCTCTGGTTTAACATTGTTGCCCTGCCTGTACTGAATATTGATCGAGTGTTGAATCACACACTACACATGTACCATCATCAGATCGTTTTTGCTCACCCAATTGACAATCGAAAGATTAGACATTTACTCTCAACCGATAGTCTTATATCAAAGTGTTTAATAAATACGGAGGTTCTGGATCAAATTGAGGTATTCTGACTGAATCACAAAAGAATTCCAATTATAAGACCTATTCAGAATTTTTGGTTGGGTCGAAATAAATAATCATATCATCTAAATTATAATCCTAATTATCTGTATCAAACGCAACTTCCTTTAGATTTGTGAAGGTGGTATTAGCATCTGACAACACTTTTGGACTCTCTTAATTAGATGATGCTTTAGAGACAAGATAAGACTTGACGGTGCATTTTGTACCTTGTAAATTTTGAATTTTGTTATTTTGCTTGTTTAAAGCCAATATTCGAAATGTCAAATTGTAAGACACAAATTATTAGGTAGTCTCATTGTAATACTTGTAATTGCGTATTGCTTATCCACTTGGTAACACGATGAAGTCTTTGGTTTAATTGTTGAAAGAGTAGGGTTATATTGTTATCAGATCTATAATAGTTGTGGAATTGGAGAAGATCACTTTCTTGTCTAATTGGGTCTTTTCTCCATCCAATGATACTGTCAATTAAGAAGGATATTCAGCGTAATTCTTCCCGTAATCATTAGCTCTGTTGTTTATAAGATGTAGATTGAGTCTGTCTGGGGAATTGAGAGTATAATTATTTAGGTAGAATGCCCCTCCAATTTAGGCTGAGTTGGATGTCAAATCAGAATCATAGATGTTGAATGCAGCAGATTTAGAAATGAAGTAAACAACGCCTCCAGACTGTGAGGCCTGATTATAATTTAAGATACAGGAATCAATGAGGAAATTGATATCATCCACATAAAATACTCCCCCATTCTATCCAACATTATTAAGAAACTCACTTGATCTGACTGCAACTGTGTAGATGATATTTTCCTTAGATGAGGAGGTTAAAGATAGCAATCGATTATTGTTCTCTTAAAGAAAAACAAAACAACTGTATCCGCAGATGTTTTGGTAGAATTTAATATTCTCAATTTTAACTATGTTAACTCCCAGATTATAATAGGCATTAAAGGTGTGGAGTATCAAAGCTTTCTAGCAATTCGAACAAGTTAACATCGAGAATTGACTATCCTTATATGTGATCTTAAAATCCTTCTCTATTGAATCTATTTGAATCAAACAAGTGGGATAAGTGAAACTCGTACTAATACTCTTGATATTCTCCTATCCGTAATAATTTATAATTGAACTATTTATGGCATCATAAAGATAGGAAGGCTTAGATGTTTCTTGAGTGCAACCCATTTATAATGCCTGGTAAGTTATTTCAAATTAATCAACAGGCTCTTCATCATATTAGTGATTTGAAATATTGAACATTCTGACATTCTAGAAAGTAAGTAAGTTCACTGAAGTAAAGATCATCAATGGTTGAGAATACAGGAAACAATTCGAAATGCTCATCTGTTTAAAGATTGCCTATCCTGATTGAATCTCAAATAATCCACTGAATTGATTTGAAATAGTGCTGATTTCAATAGTAATGTTGCCCATCAAAGAAATTAAGTAACTACTTTGAAACGTACTCAATTCTATCTCAGATAAATAAAAAAGTAATCCAAGATAATCTTTGAATCCTTAATAGCTGTTTCTTACAACAAAATTCTGAATGTATACATCGGCACTTGAAGTTTGGGGGATCCGTAAAAATGAATAAAACAGTGAATAGGATTCGCTGACCACAATATTGATCAACCTCACTGAATTCTTGGTTTTGGAGGGATTTATAAAAAAGACTCCTCCTTCTCTTCTACTGTAACTTCTGGTTATCACAGCATCTTTAATCGTTATATCTAATTGAGATAAGGAGGCATCTATATAGATTGTCCCTCCTTGTGCAGATGATACTTTTTCCAAACTGGCCCTGCAATCTAAGAAGGTGATGTTTTAAATGTTAATAACTCCGTATTACACAGGTGCTATGAAGAAGGCTCCTCCCTTCTATGATCTTGATTCCAAAACCAACACATTCTCAATCACCAATGAATTTGCAGATAAATATGCACTGCCTCCTTGAGAATAGATTGGGAAGGACTGGGTGTAATTTTCAAAATATAACACTTAGTCCTATTTGATGCCCCAGTAGATGTTCTGTTAAATGGTATCCAAAGGAGGCAAATTGGATTACAAGAAACTGCAATTGATTAATATAATAGTAGAACACTTTAACACCAAATTGGAATTCTATCCACTTGTTATCATGTTCCTTTCAAAGGTTACCTGCTCTATTCTTATGGTTGAATAGGGACTTGAAAAAAGGATAGTAGACGATGAAATAAACGATAAGTCTTGGATGTAGCTGTGCTAGTAATTATGAAAGAAAGTGACATTTCTTATGATTACATTCTAGTACTACTCTGAACTAATTTGAATGATTGCCTATTACTCACTGATTGCAGTCAAGAGGAGCAAGTTTTGAGAGAAATAACTGTTCTGGATTAGAACACTTTCATTCTATCTCACTTTCATTTTATCTGAAGACTTTATAAAAATAAAGGGCAAATTGGCACTTCTTAAATTATTCAAATATATCTTCTCAAACTTAATGTTCTAGGCATTATAAATGTACATCAAGGCTGTATATCCTTACACGAAGATCGACTTTTATGCACAGGAGTATGAATTATGCAAGAAGGATGTCTTCAGTTCAGAATGTCGAGCATTTAGATTTAGTACTTGAACATCTATGCTATTAAGGATTGCCAATTCAGGAAAGGATTGTTTCCTTATGATATCTACATTTTATAGTGAAATTTTGTAGACGTCCAGGTAGATTGTTGAATTTTCAGAAACCACATTTCTATTTTTATACTTGCTAGGTGATCCAAACAATTAATTCGAATGGATGTTCAAATCACTAATTTCTAAGGATAGTCCAATAAACACATTCTAATAGATTTCAATAAATGCTTTGCCACTTGCAAATTGATTATTCTCAAAAAGTAAGTTTTAAATTTGGATGGAATTCTGATCATTATCAGAATCTGAGTATGCCACTGTTGCCTTGTTTGTAATAAATCTATCATTTGAAGTTTCTAGAGTATTGCCTGTTATTTTGACATTTTATAATTAAAACAATGGAAGCAATAACCAAATTGAACCATCTTTAAATGCACTTTGATCCAATTAACAATCTCTTAATTTCACATTGAGGAACCCTTCAAAATTGAGAAATATTGATGATATAAATGTTGTGGTTATAGTTTTCAATTGATTTAATTCGACGACAGCCTTTCTTGTTGATGTTTAATAGTTGGTTTATAGGATTGTGGAATCAGTAAATTATGAGTCTTGAACCAAGAGGGTAGTAAATTTTACATTCTAATTTTAAAAGGTTTCAAAAAGTGACAATACAAAAAGAGAAGAGTTCTTGAGGATTGTATTGATAACCTTGACATTTATAAATTCCACTTGTACAATTTTATCGTTGTCTAATCCTTAATACATAAATATTCCGTAAGTATTTGTAACTATCATATCCTTAAATGTAAGTGAATCACATTTAATCGATTTTGGATTGTTTATGATAACCGATAGTTTAACATTCTAGCAACTAAAAAGCAGATCATTTATTGTGACAACAAATCCGAAGCTATCAGATATAAAGATCGAAACATCGGCTAATGGGAAATTAATAATCTATAGATTCTTAATCGTAACATCTGAGTATCCAATGATTTAAAAGGTTTTAGTGAATAATTGTAATTAGTTGACATTGCTTTTGAGTACTATGGGAAGGTGGATTAAAGTAAAGATGTTGCGTCTTAAATTGGTTGCTAAGGTAAAATTGTTAGGTAATTCACAATATGCATTACTTGATATTAAAGTGACTTCGAAAGATATGGTCTTCAGAGTCCTTTGATTCATGATCAAGTAAAAGAATTAGGTCTCATAAAAGGGTTTGAATGACTCATAATCAGCCAGAAGAACATTGTATTTTAGGAACTCATCCAGAGTGCCTGAATAACTGGATTTGGCAGCATTGTAGCTAGTGAGGTCGCAATAATAATTGATGGGTATCTTAAGGGAGTTTTCACAAAGGGAAGAGGAGCATTCTACGTACACACCTATATCAATATCATAGTAGAGAGAGGTGTCAGAGTAAGGGAGGAGACACTAATGCCCATAGATTTGTAAGTCGGAATATTGGGGATCGAAGTACTGATTAATCAATTTGATCTCTGCCTTTGTCCTTATTTTGCAGTGAGCACAATTATAGGGACATTCTATGCATTAACCATTAAAGAGACTCAATGGTCGACCTCTTTCATTTGATTTGCATTTAAAACACACATTCTGATTATTGACTATTTTACATTCACAATTTGATGAGCAAATGGGGATGCATTAGGTGATATATAATTCATATCCTTCTCGACAGGAAGTGCAATGTATTTGAAGATCATCTTTACTATAGAGTAGATTGGTATTGAGTGGATCTGTGGCAGTGTTAAATTTAGAGGATGAGAAATAGGATTGATAGAATGGCATTAATTGTTGTTTCCATCCATCCAATAAGTATTTGTTTTGTTTAACACATTAAAAACAGGGACTTTGACAATCAATTTTCATATTTTTAGTCTCAATATTCTAGCATTAAGTAGCTTTAGAAATTTAGATGGCTAATTAGAGGATGTTACCATCATTATTTATATCGAGACTCTATTCAGTCTCATCCATTTGATCCTGATATAAGCAACTGGTCAATTTATTGATATAATTAGATTTGCACAAAGCACATTCAACAACTGCAGTCTGATCTCTTTGCAAGAGAGGGTAATTGTATTGGAGACTCGACATTCTTTGACCATCGACTCTCTCGAATGCAATCAAACAATTAGGAATAGGATTTGGATAACAATTCAAACCATCAAGTGAGAGATAGTATTGATTAATGTCAACGCATCTATAACACCTGTCAATGTCGCATATTTAACAGTTTTGACCGCATTTCACACAAGTGCCGTTATTAAGATATGCAGCCCTTGGACATGATGCACATTTCACCTGGCCTTAACTAATTAGACATGTGGAACATTCAAGAGAGGGACATTTCATACATTCTGAATTCAGTAATTTAAAGTCTGATTAACAGGTCAGACATTTAAAGTCATCGTCACATTCAAGACAATTAAGATTGAGATTCACACAAGCATTATTGACTACTTAATGACATGGTTTGCAGTAGATTTTGGTAAGTTTATCCAATTAGTATTACAGTATATATGATTGACTATCATCTGTTACTACTCCCAAACAACCCTCACAAAGACTCAAACTACCATCCTTGCCAATCAGATAATAATCTTAATCAATCTTATCCCTTTACATCAATTGATAAGCACTACCCCCATCGAATACATCTCCTTCTTCATATTGGATGTAATCTTGTGAGCAAATCGGGTTTTGATACCATGTTTTTTGATTCAATAAACAATCACTACACATTATTTGAAAATCACTCTTGGATGATGGACACTTCTGACAAATTGTTGAACTCTCTCCTGGAATCAAAAATTGATCTTCTTGGCAAGCATTATTAATATTAGTTTACACTAATTGAAGTTATCCCAAATATGAATTGTGAGCTATAATTTTAGATTAAATAATAAGTACTTTGACAAGCATTGTTTTCATCTTCGTAATAATTTCGTATACACAAACATTAATTATTCTTCAACACCTTTGTAGTGGTATCTTTACAACTTAGACAATGTGTCTTATCAGGACCAAAACAGGTTTAGCAAATCGAATGGCATCCTTTTCAAAATAAAATATGATGTTTACTGAACTCAAAGACTTAATCACTTGAATAACAATACTCCATTGCCACATTGGCTATGAATCCATTCATAGGACTGGGACTGAATTTATCTCCTCCTAAATTAACGATTAATTAGGATTATTTGAATTGATTCCTTCTTTAATAATTATACTTTATGTTGTAATAATTGGGATCTGAGATTGCTCCATCCCTTACTCGAACATTAACATTAGAGATATATGATTGAACTCCTGCTTCAAACATAAAGTAATGCCATTTGGTCATCAACTCATACATACTCAACCCTTGCTTTGTATAGGTGTCAAATAGAGTGGTCGTATAAAACGATATGTAGGGATAGTCATATGAATAAGTATCAATTTTAATCCACGAATTCGATAGGTATTCAGGATCATAATGATAACTCATCATAAACACTCTGTCTCCCAAGATATAATCATTTGAGTAAAACTCGTAGATAGCCACTCTAATTGGTGTTATATCCTATGATGCACCATACATCTTATTTAGCTTAATCCATCCTGAAAAACTGAATCTTTCTTCCCTATAGTTTTAGACTGATACTTGAGGGAAGTTCGAGGTTATTCCATCGATCAAAGGAACAACCGCTCTTGTTATTCCCATCGCATTACAATAATTATACTTTTGGCAACTCAATTAATCTAATGCTAAAAAGTCTGCCAATGTTCCCAAATAAACGTCACTAAAATAAAGCTTACTTCTCAGACCTCGAAACTTCTACAGAACCACATCTTCTTCCATCTTTCGATATACTTAACCAAAAGGGAGGGTCTATATGTCGCCCACCATATACGTGTATTTTGTTCCTGGATCCCTCTCCAAGTTATATCCTTTTGATTCGAAAGTAAAGTCCTCAGTCATAGATCCTATCTTTGCAAACCAAAGATAAACTTTATATTCCTTGCTTGTTGAATCATAGCTAAAACAATGAAAACCCCAATTCCCTTCCATCAAGAATGGGTCAAGTCTAAAACTAAAAACTCTTTCGATTTGTTGGTGCTAAGCATTTTAAGGTGCTGATGAGTAGCTTTGAAATGCATAGTGTTAAATAAGAAAATATTGATATTCCAACTCTTGAAATATCCTTGCAGCACTAGTAGTTGCTTAGATCTCGTTCTTCTCGACATACAACTGATAATGAGGGTTGTATCCTTGCAATCCCTTCATCTGTTATAATGTTGGATCCCATTGAAACCAAATACCTATGGTCTAATAAATTGAGGATGTGTGCTGCAACTCAGAATCATTTTCCGCTAGGACTTCTTGTTGGCATCCAGTCCCAAATACAAAGCTTCAAATATAAACTGATAGGGTACTTGAATAATTGAAATAGTAACAAAATTTTACCCTGAAAGTAAAACATAAAAAATATTTAAACTTAATTTTCCTTTCTCTAAAACTTAATATGTAGCTCCTCAAAAATTTAATATCACCTACTACTAATGGTCAAAAACCTTTAGTTGCCAAAAAATCAAACAGTTATCGCATTCAAAAATGTAACCATATCCCACCTTCATTATTTTTATTGTTTAAATCTCACTATGATTTCCACATCACTAATTAAAGTGATCACCATTTTATAATTTTGCTCAGATTTAGAACTATTAACCGTTACTTTCTAATCAACCTCGCGCACTTAGAAATCTTAATAATAATAACTGAATCAATATTAATGTTATATTATCAATTATCCTGAAGATTGTCGTGATCATTTCCAATGGAAATATAGTTTTATTGCAACGCAAAACCATAACAGTATGGGGAATAACAAGAAAACGGAATTAATTTCAAAAATTTTATTACATAAGATTTAATATAATCATTAATGAATTATATAATATGCAATAAATCAATTATGATAAATCATCAAATTAATAATTACATTTCATTTGGTCTATTATTTAGATTCACTATAATAATATTTAATAATAGCATTTGGTAGCATCCATTTTTGCAAGATGTAATAATTGTGAACAATTATCAATAGATATATTTTCAGTATCTACATTCTATGCCATTTGGTCATTCTCATATAAAATAGTTCTCCATGTTGGTTCCAATTGAGAATTTTAACATTGTCCCCATTTCCCATTCAAAAGAAATCAAGATTTGCACCTTGTATCATTTCAACAACAATAGAGTGCGTAATCAGTTTTGAGAAATTAGATTCTCCTCATGTTGAGGCTTGAGTGGAGAGGGGAATTGCCTATTGTTTTGGGCATAATTTGAATAACGAATCAAATTGAAATATTATGAAGTTATGTTATGGTTTAATTATATAAAGAAAAACAAAAACGGTAATGCTGTGAGCATAATAATATTAAAAAAAATGAGATTTGTGATCATTGCATTGGTGATTTGCTTGGCCACATGTGCTAAGTTGAGAAGTTAAAGTCCTCAGAAATTGCAAGCAGAATTGCAAAAGTCAAATTATGGAAGAGCCTTGCTACATTTGCTCGAATTGCATTCTATGGCTGGAGGAGCAGTCTCTGAATTAGTTGATGCTATTGAAGAACTTGTCAATGACTTGGATGAAGGACTCTAGTTCTTAGATTTCAATTTCTAGCGTAGAACAAATGAACACAACGCTCTACTTGTTCAATTGAATTAACAAATCCAATAAGCTCAAATTGATGTAAGCAGATCAGAGGATGTTATTGAAAATCTCTTGGTACCCAGAAAGGAATAATTGGAAGTGAGAATAGAGACTCTCGAGGAGTACCAGGCTCAAAATAGACAAAAGGTTGATGAAGAAAATCTCACAAGAGAACAAGAACATGAAGCATACGAAACTTAGGTTGCTGAGTTGAATGATGCAACAGCTGCAGTCGATGATGCATTGGCCTTGTTGTCAACACTCAATAACCCATCATTGGCTTAAGTCAAGAAATTTTAGAATTCCCTTAAAAAAATTGAATAGAGTATCAAACCAAGAAGCAAAATGGCTCCATTTTTAAAGGCATTGATTACATTGGCATCAAATCAGAACTTCTCAGATCAAGGAGTCTTAACATAAATTGTCAATACTCTTAATGAATTTAGAAATGCCATTGTAGATTCAATCAATGACTTATCATTGTAAGAAGTCTAAGACCAAGAGGATTTCGAGGCCAGAATAGTTTAATTGGATGCTGAATTCGCTGAATTCTAGAAACAAATAAATGCTCTCAATGTTGATTTGACAGCAACTTTAGGTATCAATACATGCTATTAACATTCTAGAAAAGATTGATCAAGTCACATAATTCAGAGATCAAAGAAGATTGGACCAAGCCACTTATGAATAGTAACTCTAATTGGAGAATGACTTGTATGCCGATGAAGTTTAAATTTATAATGACACCAAAAATGAATTCCAACGTGAATAAGCAATAAGTGAATAGGCTTTGTTATTAGTAAGATCTGCAGATTTTACCAACATACAAGTTTGAAATATTAATCAAATTAAATATCATTAAGATGTATTCACAAATCATTGAGTTTCTGATAAAATTCATTTAAAAGTCTATTTCATTGGAATTTAAAATTATAAATTGTCTCTATCAAATAACTCTTGGAATTGCAGTTCTTTCTTTTGTCATTTTGAAAAGCCTTGGTCACTTTACAAGGTACAACAATAATTTTAGATTTAGACTTGTTTTTAATCTATAAAGAAGTTTATAGTTGTGTCGAAAATGGAACTAAATTTCTTCTAGGAAAGACTAGATCATTAAATTATTTTCATAAGCCAATTGTAGAAAGGATTTCTTGAGTACCTTCTGTTTTTTTAAGATCTCATTCGTGATCAGATCGTATAAATCAAGATCCTTTTCAGGTTTTCAGATGACATTGAAAAGACTATCATCTTAGGATCTATATTGTTGAGTATGTCTTGAAAATATTAAGGAACAAAAGTTTTATCGAAACTCTTTTATTTCTTTTTGAATATATATATATATATTTTAATTATAGTGCTCATAAATAATATAAGAAATGATAGGTATATTTATATATATTTTACTATGCAATAAAATGACTTTGTCACTCAGATGATTCCGATTTTGTTGGCCAAGTTGAGTGCATCGTTCTCACCTCCCAATCTGATGTATGCCTTCTTTTTGCCACCAAAGGTATTTAAGATCTGAATATAGGCATGTAAATATTACGTTGACTTTTCTCACTTTGACTTCGTAGATCTTAGAGAATGCTCTTTTGATTTATGGTTTTGTTGCTTTTTAATTGACATAGAAGACCATGGTATTTTCATCTTCCATCTTCTTCATGTCCTTTTCTGTAATAAGAGGGTGTTTGAGGACATTTTAGAAATCTAAACCTTTGGTAATGGGTTTCAATTATCTGGTCAATCTGGTGAATCTTGGTTTTCTTGCAAGTGCCAAAGGTTTGGCTGTGTGGAATCTATTTTGGAAATGAGTTCTAGCTCTGATGACCTTCTTAGCAACTCTAGCATTCTTGGCAGCCTTCTATGCTTTTTAGGTAGTTGTTGTCTGTCCCTTTGGCATTTTATTTAAAATAATTTTTTAAATCTTTTTTTTTCCTAATTAATTAATAGAGAATTTAATATAATCAACAAGAACAGAAACAACTCTGATTGGCATTTTGTCTTAGAAAATACTCATCCCTAATTGTTTCAGATTCCCTGGGATGAACCAATTTCAAAGGCATACTCACACTATGGGATTACTTTTTATGTTTCGAAACACCTAACCACATATTATTGTTCTCATCTTGGCTGGCAACAAGAGCATCATCAGGCGGAGTCACAATTATAGTCGGAGGAGAAGTCTATTATAGAAGAGGCCCAGAAGTAAAGGGTGATTCTTCTTATGAACTTTCACCTCCAGCCCTAATTGCCTATACTTTAGAAGTATCAGAACTCGACACATCCTTTTCTGGGGGCTTATAAGAAACAGGCCTTGTTGATTTGCTCATCCCACTGAAGGACATGTCTCCGCTGCTCGATTTACTTTCAAAGAGAGATCCCCTTCTGATTACTTTGCCCCCAGAATCAATTTATCTTGTTTGAATCAAAATTTCGATCAATTTTATCATTGCATTTTCAATATTGGTATTCTATTTTGCTGATACTTCTTGGAATAATAGCTTCTGTTTTTGGGAGAGGATCTTACCCAATTCAATTCCCACTTCTCGATTCAGATCTATTTTGTTTCCTAGCAACATCTTAATTGCTGGTCTTTCACATTTGCTAGTGGGATGAATCAATTGAATACTCTTCGAAATCAGCAATCCAACCATTCACCTAGTTGAAACTTTTCATACTTGAAACATCATAGACAATCACCATGGCATCACAATTCCTATAGTAATTCTTTGTGAGGGATCTATATCTCTCTTGTCCTGCGGTGTCCCACAATTGCACCTTTACTTATTGGTTGTGTATAGTAATTACTTTCGATTCCTTGGGTAATCTATATGTAATACACATGCAACTCCAACAGTGCTCATCGATTTCATTGCAAATTCATTTTTGAGGAATCTCTTAATAATGGAACTTTTGCCAACTGAACTGGACCCCAGGAATACAATTTTAAAGCAAAGTTATCTCACAACTATATAATAATAAATACATGTCTGATTTGATTTAAAAGGACTGCTTCATTAATTTATTAAAAATCTCAGAAATATTAATAAATTTCTCTATTAAGAAGGTGGAATTATTTGGTTTGTAATAAAAAAGCGTAGAATGTAATGAATATATGCGAATAGATTGTTTTATAGAATATTAAATTTTGCATATTGGATGAGTTTGGCATTTGAGAGACTGAGGAAATAGGATTTGTTGCTATCAGCAGTGCTATACGAGAGAATCCCCAAAGATGAATTAATTCAGCACTTGAGTCAAGTGAGAGGTGAACAATTTGATTTAATCGACTCTTGGGCTTACGAGACATTAGAGGGGGAAGTGAAGTTGATGGTAGAGAAAAAGCATGGGGAATTAAAGAGAGTTAGGTATGAATATGAGATAGATCAAGAACGATGAGTATAGACGAGGAAATCCTAATCAAACCAAATGTGATAATCAATGATGAAAAGAATTACAGAGAGACAATACAATGTAAACAATTGCCTCCAAATAGAATTGTATTGTACTATGATCAGAATCCTCAAGTTATCATGTAACCCAGAATCGCTGAATATAAGATAATTGAAGGCAGTACATTCACGCCAAATTATGTGAATTATTGTGTAGTTGTGGGACAATTTGGTTCCAATGTGTGGAGAAGAGTCGAACACTTTTATTGGTTATAAGAGGCATTGCAACAACAATATCCAGATAGTTTGATACCACCACTCCCTGCTAAAACTCTATTTAGAAAGTTCACACCTGAACACATCTCCAAAAGAACCAAAATGTTAGAACAATTCTTGAGTGCCATTCTAAATAATCATTTATTGAGATAATCTGACTTTATTGAAGGCTTCTTGTTTCTAGAAGATGATATCAAATTTAAACAACTATTAGCTTCATCATCCGTTTTGAAATAACCAACCAAATATAGTGATTATGCCAATCAAGAAGGCTAGGTCATTTTGGAATTCAATCCTATGATGGATAAGTATTTCATGGATATTAATACGTAATTATAATCTCTATCAATAGATATATGTTAAACACTAATGATATCTACAAGGAGTTAACACAAAATTCTAGATTTATGGTTAATTCCATGAAGGATTTCATTATCAAAGTCAAGAATTTGGCTGGGAGCATAGGATCATTAAAGGAAGCCACAAAATCCTTCAATTTAAAAAATATTGTTGGTAGTCTCCCCTTATTGGAATTTGTGTATACTCTACTGGAGGAGTATTTCATAGATTGGAGCAGCAATTTAAATAAGTTGGCCAACACCTTAAATGAAAATCTATATGAGTTCTTCAGATTCCAAAGGGATATGTAAAATCAATGCGTAGAACTCATCTCCAATAGAAATAAAGCCTAGTGCAAGTATCTAAAGGAGAACTAGGATTTGATGAAGAAGAAACACAAGTACTTTACTACAGAACCAATCGAGAAGTGGGAGATGGTTACTGAAATGGATAAGATAAAGATTAAATAGAATTAGGTACTCTCCTATCATTTCATGTTGCCAAAAGAAACTCAAGAGGTTGAAGAATTGAAGATGAGATTCGCGTACATCAATAGATAAGCATACCAATAGATCACTTAGTACTTTGATAATAAGGGGATTTCTTATACTACGAGAATGTGTAATATGAGTATACGGAAGAAGGAGAATGCTGCATAACACACTCAATTTGTGGAAAAGATAGCTTCGCAATTCATGTAGATAGTGGCCATGAGGAATGGTGAAATTCCAAATTTGAAACAGGAATGGATAGATTAATACTTAAATCCACTTAGAATCAGTTGTATTATTAGGTGATAATTTGGAGACAATTATGTTATAATCATATATTAATCATTATAATCTCATTATGGCCACATCTGTGCATTCTTCAAATTTGGCATTCGAGTATTAAACCATCCCTCTCTTATAAATAAAGGTGCCATCACTCAATCCTATCAATCCATCCAAACCATTCAATGTATTTATTAATAAATGTTGATAATTCTTGGCATCCGACTGATTCATTATTTTATAATCATTTTCATCAATTTTCTTATTTCTTTCAATGAGTTTGATTTCTACCTCCACAGGATCCTTGTAATAAAGAAAAGCGATTTATTAAGCCTTCTTTAGAATCTACACCAAGATTTTCGCATAGATACTCACACTTTCAGGCAGAGCATTCCCATCAAATTTAGTTTCATTACTCATAGTCGAAATAACTAAAAAGAATCTAAACACAAGTATTAATTAAAGCATACCCAAAAATAAACCCTGTGATGAGGATGATAATCATTTCAAAGAAATCAATGTCAAAGCAAGTGATAAATAATTGGAAAACAATCAAACCACTTGTCAAAATGTATAATGATTGTTGATGCAATTACAGATCCTTCTCATTATTTGCTGATAGGACACTCAAAAATTAAGCCAGCACTTGTCCTCCAAAGGTGAAAATGATCATCAGAGCTACATTCATGTTATTCACGGCTTTTATGCAGGCAAATAAAAAGTAGAATAGAATTACAAATAATAGGTATAGCAATGGATTCTCTGTGCTAAGTGACAATATCGATATTAATAGAAGTGCTCCAAAAAACAAATAAAGAAAATATCCATTTTGATTAAAGAATGAGTTCATCGATTCAAATTCAATCTAGTTAGTATAAATATTCTACTAAATTAAACAACGCAATGAAATAGCATAGAAGCATCATAAAGTAGAGCTTTGTCAAATGGTGCAAGTGTTCTGAAGAATTTGAATTAGTATTCTCTTATTCTAGTTGTTAATGGTTATATTGCAAATTCTGATTAACCTACATGGATTATCCAATTCTTGGAGATATCACATATCTGGATTGAGCATTCGGTATGAAAGCATTGGGAGTTTAACTGCTAAACATTAATTATATGTGAAATTATTTATTTTATAAATCTCATTTGAAGTTTTGAGCATACCATTTCTTGGTAAACTCATCACAATCAAGCAACTAGAATTTCCAACCATTTATTACAACCTCATTCCCAACTATAAGATCATTTGGAGTGAAAAACTCATTGTTGTTATTGACATTTTTGTACTTCCTCTTTTCCAAGAACTTCCCATCAGGAATTCCTAATAAGTATTAGAACATCACATACCTGAGTTTCGCACTGTTGGTTCATAGACCAAAAGACTGTCATCATTTAAAAAGAAAGTGATTACAAATACTCTATCCTTGTCCTCTGGTTTGGTTGTGTTGAACATGGCCAGAAATCTAAGATTGACTTAGTTGTCAACCCATTTGAAGAAATCCTTCTTTGGTGGTATGGGTTACAATCTGTAAATGTATCCAAGTGAATCCTGTTCATCTCCAATACCATTGTGAGGGGGGATAATGATATCTAAATAGATTTTAATTGTTTGTTATTACTTGATCTTTCTTATTGCACTTGTTCTTCCTGTCCTCCTAATGGGAAGTCTACATTGAACTTCTCAAAATAGTAGTATCTAGTGAATTGATCACATCCATTGATGAAGAACTTGCGATTATAAATAATTAGAGGTTGTCCAAATTAAATATCTTATGGTCTTATGAAATCCTCAGCATATGTTTGTCCTGGTTGATTCAATGAAAACTTTCTGGGTAACTTTTATCTTCTCAACATCATTGGGAATGGAACTCTTCCAGAGTTGGCTGAGTTGATTTCCTTGATTTCAATGGTATCATCTGCTAGATAGTAATGAAGGATATATTCGATATCTGAGAACACATAGAATTTAAGAACCTATAGATTAAACTAATTTAACTTGAAACCTTTCTGTCATTCTCTAAAAATTGTTTTTAAGATGTCACTCGACCACCTCCCAATTTATGTTCTAAGTAATCTTTCATCACAGTGTCCTTCTGAGGAATGAACTTTGTCATTGTCTTAGTTTCAAATGAGTCAGATTATGGAACAAACGAGGCCTCTTGAGGTATTCCCTATAACTAGACGAAAGTCATGGAGATATCATACCTCGTAAAACTCCCTTGTGTATTGATCGCAATCATAGAGACGGATGGTCTTGCCAAAAATTATGATGTCTTGATTAATTCTGAAATCTTCAGGGAGAATAAAGGTCTTGGAATCATCAGCGCGCAAGACCTATCAATATTTGAACACGCATACTTTCTATCTCTTTAAAAAGGCTCCTTGGGGGACTCCACTATTCTCTTACTTTGGTTCTGTTATGCTTAATGAATGATCCTCAAGGTAGTAGCAGATTGTGATTTTGCGAATCCTGTAATTTTCAAGTGCAGACTCAACAACAGCCTCTTTGAAATATCCACTGAATCGTAGAACATGTCTATCCATTTTGACCCAGGATGGTTAATACAATTCTTCAGAATCATTGTTTACATTCTAGGAGTGTAACTGTTTTTTGTACTTTCGGAAGATGCATAGCATGAGTTGTACTCATATAATCAGGATTGAACATCCCTGTTTGAGGAGGTATTTGAATTGGTTATTTACGAGGTACTGCATATTCCTTATTTGGAAGATGATTCACTTCTCTATTCTATTCTTATTTTGTTGAAGACACTTTTCTGAAGTTTGGTTTCTAATTCAAGTCAATTAAATTACATCAATCTCTTGTGTGGGTACAAAACCTGGCAATTTTGGAAAAGCAGATGCCATTTAATAATAATTAATTAATTCAATACTCACAAATATACATAATATTTAAATCATTCATGTTCATATTCATTTGCAACTAATCTAAATTATCCTTCTCTATTTTAAAAGATGAAATATGAAATTCATTAGTCAACTAAGATCTCCTTGAACTTCTGATGTCTATTATTCTTCATAATATTGATATATCTCTCAATATTTTTTATTGACCCAATGAAAACTTGACAACACCATTATATTTACAACCAATATACATGATATCAATCTGTTCTAATTTATCGATTAATTTCCATCAATTTACACTCATTAGTAATTGGGTTTTGTAAATCTTGAAACAGTGCCATTTTTAATTAAACTACTCTTGAGTAGACATTAGTTAATTCTATTGGGAAATACTTCAAATCTGAATTTAATATTTATTTGATAGTTTTCTTATTTGCATCTATTTCATTTTAATCGTATTTATCAATAATTTATTATTGAGTTGTTAAAATTAATTAAGCATAAAGTATTTCCCTGAAGAAGCTTCTTAATTTGTATCAACCCATTACTATAATATGTAAACTTTGACATTTTAAGAACATTTATTAATATATAAATTGCTGATTATAAATTATTAAATTTTATATACTTATTCAATTAAGTTCATAATCTTATGTTCAAGATTCAAAATCTCTCATGAATGCACTTGCCCATTTCAATCTGCTTAAAAACATTTCATTATGTTTTCATATTCATATTATTGCGACAAACCAACTCTAACTAATAATTATTATGAAGTAGCCCATTAATGCACTATGTTAAGGAATGTAATGATTACTAGTTAATAAGAATTTTTTCTGGTAATAATAATTTTAATTGATTAATTTTCAAAGGTGATAGGAATAATTTTATTCTGATTTAAATAGAGAACATTTTATTATAAATTTTAGTATAATTTTTAGAATTACAGAATATTTCATTATTATAAATATGTTTTTTTGTTAACCTTAAGTGGAATTGACTGAAGAATAGAAGAAGTTAAAAAGATGGGTTAAGGAAATCCAATTATTATAACACTATGGTATTTTAAGTATCTTAATGTTTAGGGTTGAAGGTTGGTTTAAATTATTGTATTTTTGATTTCGATGTGGAATATCTAGGGAAGATCTATAAGATTCACACATTCAGCGGAGGTCAGAACAATAAAGTATGTCATATACTTAATTAGGAAACAATAATACTACTCCATGGTTACGGTGGATCAAATCTTCATTATTCCAGGATTTATGGTGAATTGATAGAGAAATTCAAGGTATACTCTTTGGATCTACCTGGAATGGGATACTCAAGCAAATCAGATATAAAAATGGACTCTTTTGAAGAAGCAATGGATTTTTTTATGGGAACTATTTCTAAATTGATTATGGGGTTGTGTCCAAATCAGTAAGTGACTCTGATTGGCCATTCATTTGGTGGTTTTATAGCTGCCCATCTTCTTGTGAGATTTCCAAAACTATTCAAAAGATTATTGCTACTAAGTCCTGCAGGCACTACTTATTACACAGAGGAACAGATTATGTAAATATGTTGATCATTATAGTCAAAAACAAGACTACTCCTAAATGTCTTTTCTGAGGAGAAAGATGATTGAGTATGGCAAAAGCTTATGGGAAGGGGTGTTTGCAATCCCATAATATTTGAATGATCGATTCATTGGGAGATAATTTATTAAAATCTATTTAAAACACAGAATGCGTTTAAGTGGAAATGAATACACTCTCTGGAAATCTTACATTGATGAAATGTTGGAATTGCCAGAGGGATCAGAAAAGTCTATATGCTTGTTTTTCCATTTCCCAATCTTTGCTAAAGGTCACAATTCGATTGAGAGTATATTATCAATGAATAGAAATCAAATTAAGAATATTCCAATTTCGTTTTATTTTGGTGATTCTGATTGGATGGATCACCGAGGAGCAATCAACTTGAATTCCTATTAAAATGTTAATCTCAGAGTAATCCCCGATGCTGGACATCAATTAAACTTCGAGAACCCTTAAGGTGTAGTTCGAGCCCTCCTTTAAGACATATTACAACAATGAGATTTGCTGTCTTTATAGACATATTGATTATATGTATATTTATAAAAATTATTTATTTTTACAGAAATGTGGGACCCCAATGCATCGATTTAAGAAAAATAAAAAATGGAGCAATACATGAAGGAGAAGATTCTAGAAACATTCAACCTATTTGCTCAAGATAAGAAGGGGTATGTTGATAAAAAGTAATTGATCACTTAATATAAACAAGGGAAATTCCTTATATCATGAGATTCTTAGGTAAATTCCCAAGCGAAGCCCAAGTGAGCAAAACCATTCTTCCATAGATTGAAGAGGACGAACCCAGTGAGTCAATCAAATATTAGAAATTTGAACCCTTCATGATTCAAGGTACTATCGATCATCCCTTAATTCTAGTATTGAAGAGCAATGAATATGATCCAGATGATACTGATACTCTACTAGCAGCATTTAGATAATTGGACGAAGAAAAGAAGGGATATATTGAAATTGATACATTAAAATAAAAACTTACTACGATGGGGTAATTACTACATTTATTAAGTGCTATAGAATTTAATTTAGACCTCTTGAGATTGAAGACTTTATCAGATTTGCAACAAATGGAGATCCCAAGTACAATTTATTTATAAATATACATAGTGCAACTGTTATTTATTATGAAGACTATATTTTGAGGTTACAATTCTCTATTGAGAAGCACATGGAATCAGTAACGAAATAATACAATCCTGAAAAATGATTATATATGTTTTAAGTAATCATTACAATTATATTTTTTTATTCTCCTTAGTAATTGAATTTCTAAATCTGCTCCTTTAACAGTAATCTAATTTGCATTGATATGTGCAATTAAATTATATAATATCAATAAGATATTAACTTTATCACAAGACTATTATATCTGATTGTGCCATTCTTGATATTAATTTGAAAGATGTATATTCAATTTTATTGACTTGATTCATAAAAACAAATTAAAAAAATATTCAATAAAAATTATCTTGAATTCATATATAAAATTATTGATTATACTAATAAAGGATATTTTGTTAAGGCTTTAATATTTTTGAATTTCTAATTGTAATTAAATAATAAAAAAGCGAGAAAATTGAGATATAATTAAGAGGAATGCGATTGTGATCTTAAAATCTTCCTTTTCATAGAAAATAAAAATGAACAGGTTCCTGTTTTAAATTATTATCCTTTGAAATGGTTTAAAATGAGGAATGTTTAGTTTATTGGATTTCTCATAACTTAAATGTAGATACGAATTCATTCACTTACATTTGACCATGATAAATAACAAACCTTAAGATAAAAAAATTAGTTATGAACTAAATCTTAGCACCCTTATTAACTTATTAGTTAATTATCAATGAATACAATTTAATTTCAGATTCTAGTGAACCCGATTTATTTTCTTTAAAATATCCAATTTAATACAATTAAGGATCAATGTAGAGTCTAATAATTTATTACTAATATAATAAATTATTTTTCGATAGCAAAATTCATTATGTTTAGAAAATCTTCGAAAAATAAATTAAATGAAAATTATTTTATATCTTTAATTTATCATCCATATTATCAAAATATAGTAAATGATGATACCTCATCATTTATTGACTACTCAAGCTCATATTAGTTAGCAAGAACCAATAGGTTTGAAAGGAAATTACATAATATTTAACTTTGATTGTTGGTTTGAGGAAAAAAATTCACCATTGTAACATTCATAACTGTGTTGTAAAATAGAGCAAATTTTATTAAAATAAAAGTCTTTTTCCTAAAATTTTATAAATCCATCATTATAAGCAAATAAGTAATGATTATATGATTTATCTATTTATCGTAATAGCAGCAGCTTGATGATTGGATGATTCAGATGATTACATAAAAATCTTACAAATTTGCACCTTACTGAAATCTATATAATCTTTAAGGAAAGCCCCACTCAAACCAATATTATTTACGTATTTATAAATCTAGTCAATAATCCAAACTAAATAAGAATTAGAATTATTATTAATAATATTTTTTATAATATAATAAAAATAACTAGTAATTAAATCTGCTCATAAATTTTTAAATAACATAAAAAACCTCATGGATCAAGTTATTTAGAGTGGTGAGTTCTATTCATCTTCTTCAGATTAGTTGTTATCCTTTTTCTCGAAAGAAAAAACTCTAATTAGTTTTTTGCTGGTCCTTTTTTTAAAAAGAGGATTGTTAGCTACAATAAGTTCCTCATTATCATTATCATCATCATCATCGTCATCTTCGAATTCCTTTTTCTCAATTACTGTTTCATATTCGAAGGAGTTATCACATTGGAATATTGGGCTAAATAAATGTAATCGAATACTTATTATTCTTCTGTTACAATTTCATTAGTGGATCTGTTTTCATCTAGAGCCCTAGCGATTTGAGGTACTTAACTATTTCTCTTTCTTTTTTTAAAAGGATTTTTTTATGAGAGTCTTTACAATGATATAATGATAAGAATTCTTCAATACTATCTTTTGAAGTTATGGAAATGCAAGAGTACATTTATTTTTTGATATAATTAATTAATTTCTTCATTTTGTAAGGGAATAAATGGGGTGATTAATTTAGATATATGAACATAATTTTAATTAAACATTCATTGTAAATCAATCAGATATTATCTTCTGTGGAACCACAAGCAAGCAAAATTTAGGATGGAATACAATATTATGAAAGTACTAAATGCAGTGACGCCTAGGGTCAAATTGGAGTTAGAGGTCAGACTCATGAAAATAGTAAATAGATAAAATGTCAAGCAATAAATCCAATTGCAAAATTAGAGTACATTTTTGTTGTGATGGTATTGTGACCCAGAGATGGCAAATGTTAACACTTAGGAGGATGAGATTAGTAATCCAGACATGAAATCGAAAATGTAAAATAAGGTGTTATTCATCTAGGTTGTTTCACCAACAATCCTTATTTAATATTATAAATTTACTGAAATTATGTAAGTAAAAATCGCAAAAATCTATAGTATAATTAGTAAATTCAGGTATCCATATATATCAGAGATCAATCCCACAGTGATTCCACCCAGAAATTAGCCAATTCCATGGAGTGTTAATCCAGCAATAAGTTCTTGATTCAATTACATGGTATAATGAGGCACAATCATATCTTGTGAGTAAGCAACATTAAAGGCTGAGAATATTCCTAAAGAAATGATCGTGGGGATGATGTAGATAAAGAGCGGGTCCTTTTTGTGTACAGTCCAAATCTGAATGAATTAATTGGAGTAGGATGGATCTTCATCTCTCTATAGTAGATTCTATTCTTCATAAGAGCCATAAATGTGTTGATTCATCCTTTGATGTAAATCGATGCTTTGGGAAGAATTTGATTTATATCCAAATTTAGGTTCTTTGATAAAAAGATATAACATGGATATGATCAAGGATATGAATAACATTGGATAATAGAAATATTCGTTATACTCGTACATTGAATTTGCGAAGGTGATATAGATATCCCCAATGAAATTCTACATACTGAATAATGAGTAGGCAATTCCAAAGTAGATGCCAATATTTTTTGAGTTGGAAATGCTACGAACATAATAATTGTATGCACAATAAAAGATGGCCAGAAATGGAGCTGCTATTGCTTCAAAGAGTAATATAGCAATGATCAAATAAATCTGCTTAGGTTGCTACTCAATAACAATGATATAGAGTGTTGTACTGATAACATTAACTAAACTTGTTATGCAAAATACTGCTCTATTTCAAATAGAGAATAGTACTTATAGGTGAATTTGTAGATAATTCTCTGATATAAGGGCAATGAAAAAGGGCCAAATAGAAAAATGAGTGTGAATATCCCAACTGAGACTGAGTTGATTACTGAGTCATCTATCTTCAAGATAGTGGAAAATATCACTGTTCTACACAATCCTATGGCACCTGAATAGGAAACTGTGATGATACACATGAATATTAGATTACCAATATTTGCCTATTCTGCCATAATATTTATTATAATTAATACATCTAATTCTCATCTAAAATCATGAAAATAGTTTGCTTTCCTCATGGCTGAAGTTAAAGTATAATTGATAATAATCTAATTGAAATATCATAAAGGATAAAGTTTAAGCAAAATGTGAATGTGCAAAATACTTATTTATAAATCTGTTTAAGAATTGGGATAAAGCTAGTGTAATTTATGATACAACGAAAGATGTTTTTATTATAAAAATACTCAATTTGAAATTCTTGAATCGTATTTATATATTCTTGAAAACACAAGAATAATTATTCATTTATTATGCTATTTTTTCAGCACAATAAATGTCATTTTTGTTCAACATCCACTTAACATAATCTACTTTATATTTATACAAGACATCTGAGATATGTATAAAAGTGAGTTTATTATCGAGTTAGGTAGTACTATTATCAAATAAAAATACTAAAAGATAACAATTACACTTTATGGCATTATGTAAATCCTCCAATATCCATCTTCCATGATCTGATGTGTATAGGATTGGTATGTTCTCTAATGTTTAAAATATCGTAACCTAAAAAGATTATATGCATAACTAATTCTTTGATATTTAAATGATTAAGTAAGCAATTGCTTGAATTCTAGTTGGTTCAGACATAATTTTTACAAAAAAATAGAATAGATCCTTTAATAGATCATTTGAGATTTAAGAAATGCTTATAGAAGAATAAGAAGAAATGAGAATCTAAAATAGATTTTAATAAATCGATTAAGATACCAGAGAGAACAATTTAAAAATTCATTTAAATCTGAATTATATAACAAATATTATAATAAATTATTATAAGTTGTGTAATTAATTATTTTAATTGGTGTTATAAATTTTATTAATAAATATCGTTAAATAATATTATTAATAACAAATCTTTTATTTTTAAATAATGTGGTTCGGATTTAAAAAATAGAATGACAATCAAAATGGGCAATAAGCTCAGCAATTTCCAGCTCATAGACATAAGGCAGCTCATCAACAAGGTGAGTACATGATTAATTATTATAATAGGAGGTCTAAATTTATCATTTGGGGATGAGAATTCTGAAACCTAAAAAGTGGCAGCCAGCATGTTTAAATAAGTGAGTGGGAAGATCATGACAGGAAATTTTGGATCTTTGATGCAAATCAGCAAGCCCATAGCCATGTCTTTGGATATGAGTTTCTTACATGGAGTGGCACTGTAAATACAATTGATTATAAAACAAGAGGACACACGTTTAGTAATTTACTGGAGAGATGTAGCCAGTTATCACCATTGGAATAGATCAAATATATCTCAGCCTATTAGGTAAGAATGGGAATCATATTCTAGATATCTGGATTACATTGCAATGGGGAGGTAACAAAAATGAAATCACCTTTGGATCCATTGGTAGGAGAGACTCTTTAGGTAATAAAATAGTATTTAAATGTGTAGTTGGTGAAGGAGGATGGAACACAATTCTTTGCAGAATAAACTTCTTTTGATCCGCCAATTTCATATTATTACATATTAGGAAATAATTATAAAATATATGGTGATGACAGATTAGAAATATAAGTTCATAAGACAGTGAATTCATTAACAGGAGTTCAAACTGGTAGATAAACCATAGTTTTCAATAATGGAGCTGTCTATAAATGTACATAGAGACCAACAATGTAATCATGTCTATAAATACATATAAGGGAGATAACTGGATTGATGATGGGAGACCGAATATTGAATTGGTAAGGGAAGATGATTGTAGAAGGACCTGGTGTGAAAGCAGTGATTACTTTTAATTACAATGCTGAAGGGATGATGTCTAAGATTACTTCATTCTTCAAGTCGTAAGAATAGGCCAAGATCTTTGATATTGTAGAGGTGGATATTTTTGAGGTGAAAACTGATGCCAATGGAAATAACACAGAGTATTTGTTAATATTTACAATTTAAGGACTCTTATTTAATAAGGAATTGGATCATGGTTGGAAGGAATGCTCTTTGGAGAAGAGAACGTTTGGTAGATTGACGAGGAAAAGAAGAAGTGGATTTCACCTTAGGAAATATTGGAATCTGATACTACCAGGAGGAGTGATTTGATTCATATGAGGAATTAAAAGATGGAGGATGCTCAGAAGTATTTATGAATAATATCTTTTTATAGAGCCAAATTGCAATTGGAGGAATAGAATTTTAGGGACGTTGATAATAGAAGAAAAAAATAATGAATATATATCATTTAAACACAATTACATGTCTATGGCTGTCTACTTTCTTCAATATTTAATCAATCAATTCTTAGGGTTTGTTCATGTCAGCTAATATGCATTTTAGATGATGTAAGAATCTATCAAATTGTTGATCAGTTATGCTCAAATTCTTATGTACTTCTACTAGATCTCTGTATATTTATAAGAATTAATACTTTCCAGTGTATTTGGTGTGAACACAGCCGAACATTTAGGCGAAAAAGGTCTTTTATTACAATCTAACCCTAGTCATGTCTGCTTTTAAAAACATGCCTCTCAAACTTTGATCGAATAACACCTTATAATAAAACTGATCTATCAAATCTGATATCTGCCCGTCACCTCCAAATAACTCAAACATACTCTGATCCATATATTAATTATATTTAAAATATATATATAATATTAATGCTAATTATCAATATAAACAAATATTATCACAACAATAGTACAAATGTAATCATCAGAATCAGAATTAACCCCTTTGATGCCACTTCTCCTCCAGTAACTTCTATGTAAACTTCAATCCCATCTGTCTCACTGAACGTGTAATAATCCTCAGCCATTAATTATCTAAACCCAAGTGGTTAGATCGTATTTTTTATATACAAATCACACATGTTACCAGGACACACCACAACATTCTGCCAAGATTGCAGGAACTCTTCCAAAACACTACTGCAACGTAAAGTGTCTGTGTAATTCACATAATAGTCCAACACAAACTATTTGAAATTTATGACCTGACTCTGCAAAGAATCATATTAGTTTATAAGGTTGCTAATATACTAGTCATAATTGGATTTCAGTGCAACAATTTTATTGTTCTATATAAATTTGGTGTCATTTGATGCTGCACACATTATGCATAGATTTCCTTACAAAAATCCAGCTTATAGTTTGGCTAATTATTTTAATTACAATTTATAGTTTTCTATGCTATCAGTTCCGATAAATGAGTTTCCAAATGAAGTGTTATTTAGTAATCCACATACTTTGATATTAGATTCAAATGTCTTCAACAAGTTCTGCAATTCGCTGTTGTTGTCTAGCAATTTGGACTGATATTTGGAAATGATGGATTGGAAGAAGGTCTCAGTTTCAGGGGTGCAACAAGAATAGGAATTCATTTTTGAACATATATTTAGAGTCTAAATAATAATTGAGAGTGCATGTACTTAATCTTTGGGCGTGGACTACATGTAGGTGTTGTATTGTTGTACATCCATCTCAAGATTATGGAGGAGATTTAAGTATTATTGTGTGAAGGGATTGCTAGAACAATCAGATAAGGCCAAAGTAAAGAAACCAAATAAAATAATCATTTATATAAATTAATCACATCGTATGAATATTGTTAAATATAAATAAATAAAGAATGGGAATAGAATAATCAACATAAAAAGCGATTCCAGAAAAACTATGTTATTTTTTTGGTTTTCCCAACATTTTATTGAGTTACAACACAGTCAAGGATGAATTCACGAGAAGTGAGACTCCAAAAGTATCAGATTATGTGTAATCATTAGATAGTTTTAAAAAACATGGCATGTGTTTAGGTAAATGAAAGCACTGTCTATCTAAGTGGTGGAATCAATGAAAACTATTAGGAGGTTAGCAATAATGTCTATCGATACAATGTGGATGAGAATATCTTTAGGAACCTCCCATCAATGAACATTCCAAGATATACACATTAACTGATTTATAACAAATACGATCAAAAACTATATGCATTGGGAGTAAGGACTATTGTATTAATAGGTTAGGGACGATCATATGGTTAAGGAAGTGAAGGCATTTTGAATAGTTGTGAATGCTATGACTTTTAGAAGGGCAAATGGGAGATGATTGCCCCAATGAATTGTCGTCGAGCAACATTCTTTTCCATATTGTTTGAATAAAAAATATATGTCTTTGGTGGATATACTGATGTGAGAAAGAGATCCAAGAAAATTGAGAAATATGAGAATAATCAATGGGTCTTATTGAAGCTAAAATTGCATTATGGGATAGAATAGGGAGTGTTGTACCAGAATGACAAAAAGGAATTGTTCATTTTGGGTGGATAATCAGCTGAAGGCATTATTGATAGACATCAAGTGGTTGACTTTACAAAATAGATCTCCTATATTGGTAAGACCAATAATCAGAAACCAAGAGTGTTGCAGAAGGGGATTCAGATTGAGAATTATTCGGTCTAGTTTTTTGGGAGTGACACTTTATCTGTGGAAAGAGGAGACATTTCCAATTTGGAACTTCGAACTTACAAAAATAAAGTGTTTAATTCAATTACTAATGAGAGTCTGAAGGAATTCAGTATTGCTGATTACACTTTTGAGTTGGGAGTGATTTAGAAGCAGATCATCTCTTACATTGTAATTATATAGGAGGAGGCCATTTACAGGATTAATAAGACTTATTTTAAAGATCAGAATTAATCAAAATAATAAAAATTTAAAGATTATATTTAATCAACTACGATATTATCTAATAAGATATTTTTATACTCAGGAGCACTGCTGTTGAGTGATGGCAGTCTCATCATTATGGGAGGAGTGAACAATCAGATGAATCAAATAAGTAATGAAACTATCAAATTGGAATCTAATTTCAACCAAATTACTAAACTAGCCAAAATGAATTAAGCTAGATACGCCTTCAGTTATGCATTGGTAGATAACTACGTATATGTTGCTGGAGGAAGATATTACGGCAATGATGATTAAGGCATTTTGGATTCCTGCGAGAGATATCACATAATCAATAATCAATGGGAAGTGCTTCCAAAGTTAAATGAAAAGAGATGCAGTTCTTTTATGATCCAACACAATGGCAGAGTACTAGTTGCAGGAGGATTTAATACATTCAAAACAAGAATCAATACAATTGAGATCTACAATCCAGATTTCAAATGTTGGGAGATGTTTGGAATCACTCTATACACTCCAATAGAGGCTTGCACATTTATTTGTAAATCCAACTAGAGCAAGTTGGATTTCATCACTTTTGGTGGCAGATAGGCATAGGACATTGACACCGTGATCAAATACTCTATTGATTTCGATTAGCCCATTGATCATCAGATTGGTAATTGCTAATAGTTGTAAAGTCTAAAGTTCAAGGGGTCTTTGTTGTAATAAATTAGTATTGATAACTAATTGTTCATAATTCACCAGAATGGATAACAAATAAATATGAACTCCTATTAATCAAGCACAATGTAATTAATTGAAACCGATATCAATTAACAATTAATGGAAATACTTCAAGAATTAAAAGTCAGTAACTTGGGCAAATTATTAATAATTGATTGATTTGTATTATATTATTAATGATGTATATATAAATTACGTAATAGATATATATATATATAAATTCATTGTGTTGATTTAAGGGCCTCTTCCATATCATTAATCAAATCCTCAACATTTTCAATACCAATTGAAACTCTAACCATATTGTCTGTAATTCCCAATTAGTTTCTTACATCAACAGGTATTGATCCATGTGTCATAACGGATGGTACCTCAATTAAACCTTAGTTTTTGTGTAAATTAATACTTTCAACTCCTCCTAATGACTCAGCTAGTGTAAATATTTTCAAGGCCTTCAACAATTTGCTAGTCTCTTCAAAACCTCCCTTAACGTAAAAGCTTATCATGGCTCCCCCTCCTCTTTATTGTCTCCTAACCAATTCATGTTGGGGATGGGATGGCAATCCAGGATAAATAACCTTCTGAACCAAAGGATTGCTTTCCAAGTGTTTTGCAAAGATATAAGCATTCTTTGTAGCCTACTTGACTCTCAATTCTAAAGTCTTCAAACTTCTCATAATGAGATAGCAATCAAAGATACTAGGACAACCTCCTTATGATTTGGCAGAGAAGAACAATTTGTCATACAACTCCTTGTCATTGCAAGTCAAAGATCCAAAGACAACGTCATCATGTCCACCCATATATTTGGTTCCAGAGTTAATCTAATTTATAAGCTTGTTAATAATACACTAATGTCAGCTCCCAAATTACTTGGAGTTTAGAGATATGGAGTAGCAAATGTGTTATCAACTACAGTTAATATCTTGTTCTCTTTGGCTATTTTGCAAACAGCTGCAATATCTACAATTTTAAGAGTTGGATTAGTAGGGGTTTCAATCCAGATTATTTTGGTCCTCTCAGTGATTGTCTTGACTACATTTTCAGGATCTGTGATATCTACAAACAAAACTTCAATTCCATGATTCTTTACAGAGAAATTTCTCATATATCTTTGAGTACCACCATATACATCATCGCAACAAATGATCTATTCACCATTCTTACAAGTATTGATGATACATGATATTGCTGCACAACCAGATGAAAATGTTATGCAATGTTTGCTATTCTCTAAATCAGCTATGCATTCTTCCAAGGCTGCCCTTGTTGGATTACCACATCTTGTGTAATCGAATGTGGAATAAGGTTAACCAGGTCCCCTCTGCTTATAAGTTGTACTCAAATGAATGGGAACATTGACGCTGCCATGAATGGGTTCAGCATGTTGTGCTGTGTGAATTGCTCGTGTTGAAAATGACTTAGGAATGCTGTAAAGATAATCTGTTTCTTGCACTTATGTAATCATGATTTGATACAATATTCAACGATATTACTATGAATTTATTTAGTTGAATTCTTCTTTAATCCTATACAAATAGTATAATTTTAATTACATCGATAAAACATGCAATCATTTATTGTTAACAATTGGAACAATAAATTCAATCCATTAAACTTTTCAACCTCCTCTCTATTAACGAATACCTACATTTTTATATGAATATAGATACCATTTATCCTCAATTGCTAGCTATCATATCAATAAGACGACCAATCCACAAGTAGATCATGACCATACTATCAATTAAGTAAGGAGTATGAGCGAGTGCTCTATGAGAAATTTAATGAATATTGAATATGTTTTACTTCTTTAAATAATTTAAATTCAAATTTTCATCAACTCCCATGTCAAACACCAGATAAAGACTTACTCCCTCAAAAATTAAACTGAATGATCAAAATACTGAGAAACCTCGCAAATTGAATTAATGTGTCAATCATTAAAACAAAAAGGCCAAATATCATGTTGTGAAGGATTCTTCTCTCCTATTATGTTCAAAATGTGCTGTCAACATGGTGGGTAAAGGAATGAAAGTTGAAGAAATTCCAGGACTAGAGGACGACTATAGAAGAGAGCAAATCCTTAAATTTATCTCCTAGGTCAATAATTCAATACCTTAGATAGACAGACTAATGAATGCCCTGATTGCTAAACGAGAAGATATTCAGAAGTATTATGATTAATAAAGAGATAAAGTTGAAAGATTCCATGTTTAAATTAGTTAATGTTTAGAAGATGAAAAAATGCGATTGCTTTAACAATTATTCACTAACTTTAAAACTCTATCCAAACAATATGATGACTCAATATCTTGCTTATAATTGTCAAGGTCTGAAACCATTAGCATGAAAACTGATGTCGAAACAAATCTCGACGGAATTCTCAGACAAATGCAAAATGAACCTTTTAATGAAATTATGAATAGCTATAATAAGAATCTACAATTATTTATTGACAGAACTGAATGCATTTAAAAAACACCCATCGAAGTCTTGAAAGTTACTCTCAATGAACCAATCAACATTACACACCTTATGACTGTACATTCACTCAAAACTTGTTTAATAAAGAAAAATCTCCATGACCAAAAAAATAAAATAGAACCCAATGATAGTGTCTATGTCAGCTTTGAAAACAAGGACCAATTCACTCAACCTAAATTACCCAAAATGGCTCCATCTCTGAGTAAGACTCCCAAGAAAGATCAAGAATACGTCTCCCCCTTTGAAATCAAAACCGAAGAAATCTATGAGGAAGGTCATTCTTAAATGATCGAACGAGATGACATTGAAAACTCTTATCAGATGATGTTGATTGACAATCAATCAGAATCTGAAGACTAGAAACCTGAACCAGACATCATCAAGTCTTTCGGACCATCTAACATAAATACAAACACATTAAATTCTAATAATAAAGTTTATGTATCCAAAATCGTTTCAAGAGCTAATGAAAAAAACGATAGAAAAATTGATAAAAACTATGTCTTCAAAGCAATCAATACTTCCCTTAAATTAGTATGATTATTTATATTTATCAAGTGTTTTTCTTATGTATTTTTTATTAACACATGTGAATAATGTTATTATAAAATCAATTAAGAATAATATGATATATAGAGATATTTTCAGTTTATATTAAGTAGCACAATGATTGATTCATTACAATTTAGCAAACTTATATTGAAGAATAATAATTAAAAAAAATAAACATTCCTGACTTAATTTTCTATTAAAAGTCAATCCAAAAAGTCTATTATGAAATCAAATCAAATAATTTATAAGAGATAGCTTCATATCATATCATCAATCAAACTCATATCCTGAAACATAGATAAGGCATCGACTTTTTCTTAAACATCTGATAGTATAAATTTTGATACTGCTAATAATTGATAAGTATTAAAATCTTCATTGTTATGATTTAACCAATAAGTGTTCTAAAAATATTTAATGTATGGAGATTGAAATATTGAATTTATAATTTCATCTTGAAGTTATTTAATGTCCTCTAGAGTTATGTCAAATTTATATTCCTTTTCCTTCTCTTTTAATTCTTATTGAATCAAAGTCAAGACTTATTTTTAAATTTAATCTTTCAACATCTTTTAATTGTTGTCAATTACATTATAGTATTTTTAAACTTTCTAGTAATAATCAAAATTAATTTTTGAGTAAGATTCCAAGTGTTAACTCATCATAGGTATTGCTTCTGATAACAAATATTCAATAGTAACTTAACCATATTAACTTCCAAATGATAAAATTGATGTTAAATCTTCATTAACTTTCGGAATTGATTTTTGCCTCTTAGATTCAACATAATCATTACAATTATCATCAATATCCAAAAGTTAAAAACAGTTTTTCTTTATATCCTCTTAATAATTGAATTCCATCAGTTTAACTTAAATACATTAAATAATATCAATATTATTTGAATTTGACTTACATAAATTCATTATCGGTTTTACTATTTGATTATATATTTCTTTCCTTTTGTTTTCATTAGTCCATTTTAATTAAATTGAATTAAAACAACGATTAAAGATAATTTATATTATTTCTTTAACTTTAATAGATGCTTTTTATGCAGGGTTTTTAGATTCATAAAATGGACATTAATATCCTGTAAAATGGATTGAATATTACAAATATTGATAAATAAGACTTGGATGTTAACTATTATTACGTAAATGAAGCCAAATTCTAGTTAAATCAAGATAATCATGATCAATTCCTTTAGATTCAATGATAATTGTTTAATACAATAAAAGAAGCATTAGACGCAACAATTATCCTAAATGAATACGAACAAAGCCTGATTCCTATTAAAATAATCAAATGAATATCAATTACAATCCAAAATATCAAATCTCTTAATCGAATAAATTCTCTGCGATTTATTTTATAAGTGATTGATCGATTACTTTCATCTAAATTAACTTCTCCTATTGAGTCAAACTCTAAAACCTTTTCTAGTAATTCTTTGTTTTCATAACTATACACCTCTTCACAATCATAATACAAATTTAACATTTATTATTATATTTCTATTAATTATGATTTTTAAATAATTATATAGCCAATATATTGTTAATATATATTAATTGATATTTCTCTTTTGTTTAATATAAAATTATATTAATATACACTGCCTAATGTACTACAACGATCAGTAGAAGTAGGATCAGCGAAGGGTTAATTTAGACTTGAATGAGAGTGCTTTAAGAACAGAAATAACTCCTGAGGGTGTGTTTCAACAATTTTATTCTTCGGAATTGGATCAAATAATTTAGTACTCATTAATAATAAAGCAGGAAGGAGTTCTAGAATCCAAAATATCTGTAAGAGATTTCATTAGATGGAACAAAGTTTAAGTATTAGAATGAGCAATTTGATTATTCATTTCCACTTTAATCAAAGACGCTGTATTTTTAGCCGAAACTCAAGGACATATTTGAATTTGAAGTATTCCCTCATACAAGACCGAATCCAAAGTGTTTGGCAGTATAAAAAAATAAGATTGCAATAGCTTATGCAGAATTTTTATAAATATGGAATAAGAAGAAAGAGAAGGAGTATATACTTCCAATAGGTGAGATATCGTGCATGGATTTTAGTAAGGATGGTAATTTGTTAGTTTGTGGTTAAATTAAGACCATTTTGTTGATCGATAGCAACAAAGGAATTCTGGTGTAAACATTTCCAAATATTCATATACAGAGAATAATAGTAATAAGGTGCATATGGAAAAACAAAGAGGAATAGTTTGTGACAACTTCGATAGACGCTTCTGGACAATCATTGTTGATCAATTTTACAAAGAGCATATTCAGTTATTCAATCGATGAATGGGAATTGCTAGACACTATGTAATTTCCTACAGGATCAATGAAGTATATTTAAATGACTGAGAATCGTATCTTAATTGGAATCAATAGCATTTAATTTTTTTGGGTTGTTTATGTTGAAATCATGAGTACAAAGGAGATTACATTTAAATTAGTATATGAATTCAAGAATCCAAGGAAAGTGAGAGATTCTCAAATATTTAAAACTTCTTGTGCCATAGGGAGAGGTCTGGTGAGAATCAAAGATCAATTGAGTAGGAGGTATGTGATGGCATTTGTTTGGGATAACAAATTACATCATTTGGTTTTGGAAAATGACAGATAAATTGAAATGGGTTCATCTATATTTCATAGATCCTAATACATCAACGTAGGAAGTTTAGTGTATGAATGTGACTTTTTGAAGGATTCTCTTTATCTGTTGTACTCTGACAAAGGAATCATAATTATGAATACTCTGCATATTGATATGAATTAGTCAGAACAGCAGTTGAGTTCAATCAAGCATTAATACTTCGATAATCCAGGTTACAGACCTACAGGATATTAATTCAGAAGGTGTAAGACATTAATGAAAAAAGTCACTTAGCAATATGTTAAATTGAAGTTATACAACGATCCAATTTGCAATTATAGTCAGCAATTTTCTCATTAGAATGCACTTTTTAATGATAGATGTGTTCAGAGTAGCATGGTTGGACAGGGAAAGATAGTAAAGTACTTGATTCAAGAGGAGGAGTGGTTGTATTGCATGAATTATGTGTTGAGTTTGTACTTGGGATTTAATGAATAATATAGTGAGTTCATAGAATTGAATAAGGATGAGAGATATTCATTGATAAAACACAGTGTGGAAGATCTGTCATTGAAATATATAAAGATTTGTGTCCAATTAATCTAAACAAATATTTCAGCCATGCAGGATGCTAGTAAATATAAATTGTAAGAATTAAAGATGACTAATCAGATTATGTTATCAATATTGATCGAGTTTTTGTTGAAATGTGATTCATACGATTTATTGTTTGAAAAGATCATGAATGATGTAAATCAGAGTCTGAGAGACAATCATCAGTTTTTCTTATATTGTTTATAACCCTTTTATTAGTAGAAGTTTGTTAAAAGGATACCTGTGAATATGTTAAATAAAATTATAGAGATTTACATGAACGAAAAGCGACTAGATTTGATTTAGATGATGATTTAATCTTTGGATCATAAGATAATAAAGTCTGATCAATTAATCAAGATATGTCTGAAGTATGGATTGATGAAGAGTCTGGCAATCATTTGTTTTCAAGGAGATATGGAATAATATTTGACTCCGATTTTGAAGATTTGGTCAGTCATTTTGACGATGATAGAGAAGTCACAGTTTGAGACTTGCATTTATTATGCCTGTAGAGCATTGGCGATAATGAAAATGATCTTCATCAATAATGATGCTTTGGGTGATATGATGGAGGAGAAGAAACAGGTCGAGATAAAAAAGTAATTGGCGAATTGGTTGTTGAATGATTAGACGATAGAGAAGTTGATGACTCTGTAAACAATATCTACATTTGAGGTGTTGTTGAAGCTTTTGGAGTACCAAAAGAAATACGATAATAGTAATTTCAGTAGAACGATGCTGATTATTAGCAAGGTGATAAGTGTGATACAGGCAGGAGAGAATGATTTTTAAAAGTCCTTCTAATAATTTCACAAACAGGAGAGCTTCTTGGATGACTTGCAAATTCAATTTATTTTATTTTAAGTAAGGTACTTTATTAGTTTTGGGGGACATGGGTCAAGAATTGTGGAATATTTAAGTTATATGTTAAAGAATCCGCAAGTATTTTGTTGGATTTACTTTACTGAATTAATTGATAGTATTAAGGATGATTAGAAAATGCAAGATGTAGTATTACAGTGGTATTATAAAAAAGATATAATAGAATTTTTGAAATGTTAATATTTTATAAATATAGCAATTAAATTGGAGAAGGAAATATAAAGTGCAGTGTTGGGATTGAGTTACGAGGCTGATTTTACTACATTCTCGATGATTAGCATATATTTCGCAGAGAGAAAGAAGGAGTTCACGAGAGCTTTTAATTTCTTTTTGACTTCGCAAAACAGATTTGTAAGGAGTCTGGTGTTTGATTGGGTGGAGATGAGAATGAAGGAATTGCAATAATCAGATCAAGATAATTTCAATCAAATGAGATCAGCCCTGATTTTGAAGATTAGTGATTTGATACAAATCGATTGGAATAAAACTAGGATCATATTCTCAAATTACAACAGTGAATCAGAGAAGGTGGTAATTGAGAAGTTATCCTAATTTCCAGAATTACAACTGCAATACATTGACAATGTTATTAAAAGAGAGAGAGAATTGGGTAATAAGGTAGATGCCAATTTCCTCATAATCAATATATAATTGTTGTGCCAATTGAATCCTGACAAAATAATTGAGGAAGTCTCATCGTATGATTATCCCTTAGAAGAGATATTGGAACCTTGCAAATAATATAAAATATTGCCAGCCCAAGCGTATATTTTAGAGAAAATGGGACGAATAGTGGAATCAGTTTCGATTTCTTGTTAAATACTACGGTAGATTATACAAAAGCATAAAACTGAGTTGGATTAGAACTATAAATTATCAATGAGATTAGGTGGAGGATCAGACGAACATCATAAACTTGCCAATTTAAAAATACTATTTCCGATGGGAAAGAAGAAAAAGAAGGATGGTTAGGATCAACAAGATATTAATATTATGAAACCGTTTGAAGATGCAAAGTTTGCTGCCACAAATGAGATAGTTAATCAGATCTAGAAAATTGTGAAGATTTGTAAGAATGATAAATTCGAAAAGAATGAAGAGAAATGGTATACTTTATTAGATCAACTAATTGATATAAGAGACAATTTAATATTTGATAGTCCATCTTAGAACTTCATGAAGCATAGTATTTTCACTACTCAAATCTGTCACATCTTTGCAACAATTGCAGAAGTATCTAATTTGGGATCTCTTATTTATTAATTGTCAAACAGGTATAATAATTTAGATTTGGGACAATTGAAGAAGGCATTCCAGGAGATAATTCAAAATTATCTGTACACTTAGCATTTGTAATCAAATGTGCAGTTCCTTTTAATGAATGATATTTACGAGAAATTAACTGTCTACATTCAGAAATCGAAGATTGGTATTATAAGTAATAGGATTTGCTATAAGAACAAAACTGAGTAGAGTTTGGATGGGGATTGCAAAGTGAGTAATGATGATTTTGTAGTGTTTGAATGCAAACATAATTATCATAAGAAGTGTGTAATGATGTATCAAGGAGTGGCATTTTGCAATTTGTGTTTCAAGGTAGACCAAACATACTCGTATAAATTGATGAATTCTAAGGTATTGGAAGGTGCAACCAATTTGGAATAGGATGATAATGAATTATTGAAAGAAGAGATAGAGAATGTGAACAAATTCAATAATTCTTCAAGTCAGCAGAACAGTGATGATGTGAAATTCATACCAAAAGTATCGGAAGAAACCATGGAGAAGAGAGTATGTTATTAATTTTATATAGAAAAAAAGAGTGAATAAACTTTATTACTTTGATAGAAAGAGGAATGACAATTATAATATCATGGAGGATACTAACAGGGACATTGATTATTGTAATAAACAGAATGAAATGAAAAGGAAGAAACAAGAGATGGAAGAGAAACAGTCGAAACTAAACAAAAAAAGAAAATGAATTTATATAATTTCAATAAATGCATACTTTAAATATTAAATGAAAATATTGTCCAAAGGTTGTGAAATAGTGGCAGTCCAAAATGAGACTATACACTCAATCAAGAGTGAACACTATCTACAAAATGAGGATGTTGAATTGTACATATTTTAAGATGAAAGTGTCAAATCCATAGAATACATACATTACAAAGATATTCTCAAGAAAGGTAACCCTAATTACATTCTAGGAATCAAAAAAATCAGTGGATCAGGAGGTTTAGAAATAGTTATTACGAATTGCATCGATCCCAACCCAATAATTATGGAATAAAATGACTAAGAATTTAATTGCCAAGCAGTTAGAAAATGGTTAAACTTTAAGTCATAGAATTAGTTTCATTAATTCAATTAACTCTACAGAACCCTTAAAGATGTATGATCTCCCTACCATCACTTAGCTCTAAAATGCATAAACTACAGCCATTCGAGTCAAATAACATGATACACTAGGTGTCCTTCACAGTTGCGTGGATCTCTCACGCCTTACTGATAGGAATGACAGTCTCAAAGAATTAGAATAGTAGTATGTCTAAGGTCAAATGAAATGGGCATAAATTGATATGGAAAATGCTGAACTGGCCACTAAAATTCAGTAATTGCAACATGAATTGTAACAAAGAAAGCAAGAAATCAATAAACTTAAATTCTAATATGATAATAATGCTTATTAATTAATACAATCCAAACAATAGTTAGAAGACGTCATGAATTAGCCTCTTGAAATAATGGATTCCTAAATTTTAGCAATACTTGGATTATGAAAAATTATATATAATTATAATTATAACTAAAGAATGAAAAGAATGCAACTATAATGATACCTTTTAAAATCAGAAAAGTTATAATCCTTTTCCAAAATTTGGATGGCTCAAACTAAAATTCTGTCTATTTTCTTGTTCTTATATCCCAAAATAGTTACTATTTGAAACTATTATAAATTTTGAACATATTAGACTAGCCAGCACACTAATTTAATTAATATTGAATTTATTTTAATTACGCTAAACCTTTAAGATAAACTGTTTATTCGCCTTCTAAATTAAATTATGTGAAAAGTGCAATTAATTTAATATTACAAATTAAATTCTAATAATAATTATTAATCTTTTTAGTAAAGCACTTATCATTCGATTTTTAACAAATCAAATCCAAATAACCAGCTATTACAATTATATTTTTATTGGATCACATATTTTAAAGATTCCTGATGATGTCAATTTTTTATACCAAACTGTGAATTTATGCACCCTAATATAAATCTTATGAGAATGCTTAGTAAGGAATATAATTAAGCATTTCGATTAATTTTGGGTAGAATATCCACTCTAATTATTAAAATGTGGGAGTAAATCTTTGAATTAGATAATTTATTATTAATTTAATTATATCCACTACTTTGGATGATAAGATATATTTATTGATTATAAGTTTAGAATATTTAAATAATTTTAAGAAATCTGAAAATGGGGTGTCAAAGCACAAAATTAAAAAAGCATCCGCCTTTCATTAATACCAGCCCTGAATTGATGAATGAATGCACCATCAGCTGGAGTAAAAAATTCACAAAATCTAAGACTAATTTCGATACAAAGTAAGAGAAGCAGATTTATTGTCTTGAGAAAAATCCAATACTTTTAAGAAGACAAATACGAAAGCCTCTGTCTATAGGATGATTATTTTATAATTATATTCTTTCTTTGATAAATCCATTGAAATTTACTGTTTCATTTTTGTCTTCTCAACACTTAAAAACCAGCACTTCTAGAATACTCACAATTCTACCATGTTCTTAAAGTGATATGTGAAAACTGGTATTGACTCTTTTAACTGTATTTTATAAAACCTTGTATACATTGATTACGCTCTTTGTTGTTATTAGTACTTTGAAAATTGGAAGTGGGATTTCTTATTAATATTGGCAGTTTAATTGTAGATACATTATAACTCTTCGTAGTTAGAACAAAGGATTAAGAGAGAGAGAAGACAAAGTGGATAATCAAAAGGTTTTGAGATTTATTTTCTATATAACTAATATTATAGATATAAAAATTAATTACGACATGTTTGATAGTTAAAATAGTACTTCGGCAAAACTGACAGAACAAATCAAATAGCAATAAAGTTATAAGATCAGAGAGTTTGAATGGTTTGAAGTGGAGACCAAAATTAGATTGTTCGTTTAGAAATTAATGGAACCAACTTTAAAATAAATGCATGAAGATCGAATGATCGTGGATGAGTTACAATAAAATCTAAAGACCAATAACAAGGAGGTTACGTATTTAAGAGACATCGTCCTAAATCAGGGAGCTGGCATACCCATCTTTGAGGAGTTCAAATAAAGATTCTTAGATTTAGAAATGAAACTAGATCAATAAAAGCGAGAATCGATTGATTAATTTGGCAACTTCAAACAATGTCTTGATAGCACTGATAATGAGATTTAAAAATTTTTATAGTCTGTTAGAACTCTTGAGTATTTCAAAATCAAACTAGAATAAGATCTTCAGGATATTCAAATAAAAAATGATAATTTCAAATCAAGTGTTGAATAAATCATTAAGCAATTGTCTTCAGACTTAACAGAAAGTACAAAAAATTGGAAACTCACTGCTATTGAAATTGAACAATCATTTGGCAAAGTTGATAATAAACATTCCGATCTAATCAATATAGTTAAACAAGAATAAGTTAAATTAAAACAGATCTAGGATTCCATTCTAGAGATCAATAAAAAATAAACCCAAAACATGAACACTTTCGAAGTGATAGACACACGATTAATTAAAGCAGATGTGTAGATTACAACGTTGAAAAAACAAATTCTAGAAGTAGACCAATTGATCAACAAAAATAAATAAGTCTAAATGTTTCTTATCTATTATTTGCCTATGTATATGCAAGCACAGATCAGCGATTCGTTATTCACTTGTTTGCCATTAAAGCTGTTTTACAAATTTGCTTAATTCGAAAAACAGAAATTTGATTATTTAGACAAATAATTATTAGAGTATAGTGGCGATCCGAATATTCAAATACTTATAGATGAGTACAGCAAAACATTGGCAGAAGTCATGAAGAGGAACTCAAGAATCAGTCAAATGATATTTATGAATTAGAAAAAAGAATAAAAGGACTCACATTCTTCAGATTCTGATATAGATAGCGATAATAGAAGTTAAAGAACAAACGTTCAAAATAGTATCTAAATTAGATAGGATTCCACAAACAATCATAGAAAAGAGAGTATCTATTCTAAGGATGTCATCCAATAGTAAGCCATCATGCAACAATAGAAAAAAAACTCTGGTTAATCCAATAATTCCAATCTAATATATTACGAAGATCAAATCAAATAAATAAAAGACTAATTTTAATCCGAAATTGAGGAACTAAAATAATTCAATATTTATGTCAAAAAACAACTAGTCTAAAGTCAGAAGGAAACTAACGATTAAATATCCCTTAATATCTCACAATGCCAAAGTAACAATTAAAAACTACTAAATTCTACTACTAATTAAATTAAAAATTTAGAAGAAAACCTTAAGAAAGCATTAAGCCAAGACAACTCAAATCCAAATGACCTCGTCTTTGAGCAAGTCAAATAATTTAAAAAAACCTTATAAACAATACTTCATTTCTTAGTCCTTATAACACATTTGTTAATTCAGGACGAGATTGACAGATAAGGGATTTAACTTATGGGAGCGAAGGACACTTAAATTGATGGAGGACTTGTTTATACTGGCTAAAATAAGAAAGGACCATCCATATAACTAAATGGTGAATGCCTTTCTTGTTCAGGCCAATCTATTTAATTATTGCAATGCTTTAAATTAGCGTGCTTAGCGTATCACCCATCTGATATATTGGTTGATGGAAAGTCATTTAAAAGAGATTAATTATTAGAAATGTGCACTACTTTATTGAGATAGGCTAAATAAGAATTTTTAGATTAAGAGCAGAACACATCATAGCCTAATACTTAGCCTACAGCCTCTAGATAACGAAGCTCCTCAATTCCTATATCACCTGGTCGACTTAATTCGAATTTTAAATTTAATAAAACTAGAAAATTAGCCCCAATGACCAACATATAAAATTTGTGAATTTTACATTTTTTTAACTTGCCTTCTAATATAAATGGTTTTTTCATCAAATTATTAAATAACTCGATTTTACTTTGATTATTTTTATTACTGCTAGTTTTAACTTTTCAAGTTTTCCTAATTCACAATTTAGAATTTTCATTGAACGCAAGAATTTCTGTCCTAAACTGATTTTCAATATTTTTGAAGACTACATTTATAAAATTTTATATTCATCAAATTTCTTCTAATTAGGAATATTTGCTATTACATACAATGAACCATGATATCTGAAAAAATTAACTAAATCAGGGGTAGACACAAATATATCTCATTAATTGCTTGATCAAAACCAAAGTTAAAGGTATCGAAACTTAAATAGGATACAGGGTTTATCTATATTAATATTAGGGGGTCTTAATCATTTTTAACTAGCATAAAGAATAAGAATTTAAGGTTGTGCAAATATCATAACTTGAATTATGTAAAAATAATATAAAATGTAAAAATTATATTGAATCATCTTTAAAATATTTATTCATATCAAATCATTTATCAATTTTAGAATATTTATTGTAAATAATAGATTGACTTTTTCTTAAACATCTGATAGTATAAATTTTGATACTGCTGATAATTGATAAGTATTAAAATCTTGATTTTTAGGATTTATCCAATAAGTGTTCTAAAAATATTTAATGTATGGAGATTGAAATATTGAACTTATAATTTCATCTTGAAGTTATTTAATGTCCTCTTGAGTAATGTCAAATTTATATTCCTTTTCTTTCTCTTTTAATTCTTATTGAATAAAAGTCAAGACTTATTTTTAAATTTAATCTTTCAACATCCTTTAATTTTTGTAAATTTCATCATGCTATTTTTAAGCCTTCTAGAAATAATCAAACTTAATTTTTGAGTAAGATTCCAAATGTTAACTCATCATAGGTATTGCTTCTGATAACAAATATTCAATAGTAACTTAACCATATTAACTTCCAAATGATAAAATTGATGTTAAATCTTCATTAACTTTCGGAATTGATTTTTGCCTCTTAGATCCAACATAATCATTACAATAATCATCAATATCCAAAAGTTAAAAACAGTTTTTCTTTATATCCTCTTAATAATTGAATTACTTCATTTTATCTTAAATACAAGTAATAATATTAATATTATTTGAATTTGACTAACATAAACCCATTATCGGTTTTACTATTTGATCATATATTTCTTTCCTTTTGTTTTCATTAGTCCATTTTAATTAAATTGAATTAAAACAACGATTAAAGATAATTTATATTATTTCTTTAACTTTAATAGATGCTTTTTATGCAGGGTATTTAGATTAATAAAATGGACATTAATATCCTGTAAAATGGATTGAATATTACAAATATTGATAAATAAGACTTGGATGTTAACTATTTTTACGTAAATGAAGCCAAATTCTAGTTAAATCAAGATAATCATGATCAATTCCTTGAGATTCAATCAAATTTGTTTAATACAATAAAAGAAGCATTAGATGCAATAATTATCCTAAATGAATACGAACAAAGCCTGATTCCTATTAAAATAATCAAATGAATATCAAATACAATCCAAAATATCAAATCTCTTAATCGAATAAATTCTCTGCGATTTATTTTATAAGTGATTGAATTATTACTTTCATCTAAATTAACTTCTCCTATTGAGTCAAACTCTAAAACCTTTTCTAATAATTCTTTGTTTTCATAACTATACACCTCTTCACAATCATAAAAAAGATTTATCATCTATTATTATTTTTATTTCTATTATTTACTAATATTATAGGATTTCAATAATTAATTACGGAACTTTGAGCTAAGCATATTCTTAACTTTACCATTATATTAAAAAAGTAGAATTATCAAGTAATTTTTTGAAATTTCTAACCAATATAAGGCTTGCAGATCACATAATTTGTTTTCAATAAATAAGTTAAATTCAGAAGTACTTTTTCCATTATTATTGAAAATATACTGTCATGAATCTAAAATGATAAGCCTATTATATTATAGTTATGAGAATCTAAAAGAATTGTAAGAAATTATAAAGGTTGATGGGATTGGAATAATGAATATTGATGAAGATGAATAGATAATCGAATATTAGATTGATTGATCGAAATGTGTTAGATAAAGTGATCTCATATATATGATTGTAATCTCTATAATAATACATTATTAGACTTAAAACTTTCTTAGATTTCATTTAGGATAACTCTTAGACTTATTCCAAAAATTATTAAAGAAAGTCATATTACTCAAAATAAATATTACAGTAAAAAAAATTGTAAATTTCGTTGTTCACTTTTTAAATTGCGATTGGATAATACTTGCTCTCCATTTCACTATCAAATTTTGTTGATTCTCTAGAGAAATCAAATTTAGTTTTTTATCTGCAATTTCTACTCAATAATAATTGGGAAATTGTTTGATAATGTGCTTCTCTAGATGGATTTATATAACTAAATCTTGAAATTATAATGATATTATGAGAAAGTTAAGGTGTTATTAAGCGAATTACATTTTTGAGAAGTTCTATGAAGCAAATTTAGTAATTGCATTCCTAGCTGAAAATTTACTTATATACAACAAAATTCCTGGCTCGTATTGTTGTTAGATTTGAGTATATTTTATATATTTACTTTCCTCACAAGCTCTTAAATAAATACATTATAATCAGTATTATATGGAGAGTTGATATGAGATTTTCTTCTGTATTCATGAACGGACTATTTTTGACTCCTCTTTTTTCTTCTATTTTAATTTTTCTTCCATTCTCTCTTTTCTGAATTCATCAAGAATAAGCTTTCTGATAATTTTATTCAAATCCTCAATTATTATATTTTTAAAGTTTTTCATTGAGAATACTATTTTATAAAGTGAGATTAGCACACAACTGTAATTGATTATCCTTAGCCTTGAAGTTATTTTATATAATAACGAAATGCTCCTTCCTATTAATCTTCTGTTCTGTATTAATAATAACGATAAATCTTGCTCATTCATCTCTTCCCTCAAGATCAAGATGAAAATTTTAATGATTTTTAAGATTTATTCTAGTTCAATTGACATGTAGGCCAAAGAGTGCATTTATAAGGCTTTTAACGGTTATTCCTTATTGGCACCGCTGAAAGGTACTACTGTCTTTCATCTCATTAGACCAGCAATAAATTGAAAACCCTTTTTAGCTGTAAAATACAAAAATTGAGAATAATGATAAAAATCTGAGTTAGCAAGAAATTAGAAAAAAACAATTATTACATTACCTAACTGTTAATAAATATTTTAAGATTTATCATCTAATATTATTTCTATGAAATTAGGATAAAATTTATAAGGATATGAGCATGTGAACAAAACTTAAAAGAATTTTTGTACATTTTCTATTCTTCACAAAAACTAATAATATTCTCTAAATGATTATGTTTAACACTATTTTATAATTTTGATTTTGTCAATTAAAAATTTATCAATTTTAATAATAAGAAGGAGTAGAAAGACAAACTATTCTTTATGACTATTAAAATATTCAAATTAAATCATTAATCAATATTAATATATGAAGTTATATGAGTCTTCCAACTTCTTCATTCGCTATTTTTTAAATAAATTAACGTTGCAAACTAAGTTCACGTTCTAACAAATTCTCCTAACTTATTTCTAAATGATAATGTGGGGAATTATAAAAATATTACATCAATTTCAGATTTAGAATTCTCTCTAATACACCATCATATAATTCTTGTTTTTCTTCTTATGAAAATTCAAATTTATAATATTCCAACATTTTTTTTAAAGCCTTATCAACAGCTTATTAAATATCCTTTTGTAAGTGATTCTTTTGTATAATTTAATTTTCTTCTTAAATTTATTTTACAATCTTAAAATACTCATTATTCTTATCTACTTTATTGAATTTGCATTTAGGATTATCAAGAGGAGCTGCCATGTTTTATATCTAAGTCAAAATTATAAATTCCAAGGTAAATGAAGTCTCTTGTTTTAAAGCGTAAATATAATCCTTCAACTATTACTAAATTTGGTCTATATGTTATTTTCTTACGAGATCAACTTTTGAATTCTCTAATTAAATGTCCCATGAAATAGTTTATTATTCTTTTTAAAATTCAAAATCAGCTTGAATATAATTTATTACTGATTAAGTATTTTTAATATCATGTTTATCACAAGCTTAGATAATTGGATCATAAATCTGTTGTTTAATCTCATTTTATTTGGAATCATTAAAGAATATATTATTTTTCTTGAAATTGTTCAAAATGACTTTTATAATTTTTTAGATTTAATAATCTGCTGATATGATGTTTGATCCTTTTTCATAGAATTAACATTGATATCCTGTAAATGCAATTTTATAATCAATTGTAGTATAAACAATGCTTAAAGGTGGAGATTAATTTTCAAATACCAACCATATTCTATTTGTATCTAAGTATGAATGCTCAATATGATTAATTTAAAATAACATGACTTTCTTTAATAATTTTTGGAATAAGTCTAAGAGTTATCCTAAATGAAATCTAAGAAAGTTTTAAGTCTAATAATGTATTATGATAGAGATTACAATCATATATATGAGATCACTTAATCTAACACATTTCGATCGATCAATCTAATATTCGATTATCTATTCATCTTCATCAATATCCATTATTCCAATCCCATCAACCTTTATAATCTCTTACAATTCTTTTAGATTCTCATAACTATAATATTAATAACTCTGATATTGCATTCCAATCATATCCTTTTTTTATAATTTCTATTAATTTTTTCAATATATATAATTTGAATTTATAAAGAAAAAGAATGTAAATTATGTATGTGCTTAATGATGTAAATAATTAATCATTGTACTAGCATTAAGATAGCCAAGATCACAAATGACCAGATGTATCCATTGTTGCTTTCGCATTCTGCTTATCCGATAGTTCCGCAATCTGGTTTATTGTATGCTTTGGCTTCTTCAGCGGTTGGGCATGAAGAGTTGGCATCCTTCTTAATGCATTCTAGAGTAGTTGAACCAACAGCTTTAGCAGAGGAGACTTCAGTTCCATCGGTGGTTGTAGTATCTTATAAAAATCTGAATCTACGAGCAGCAGTTGGATCTTCAAGCTTACCATTGACTGAGAATTCAACATTATTGGCAAGAATGTCAACATTTAATGTATAAATGGTTTATCCAGCTTGTTTATCTTGAGAAGCAGGTTTCAATTTCTTGTTGACTCCATCACCAGTGATAGTAACATCAGCATCTCCGACTTTCCACTTTTCAAATCCAGTTTATTTGACTCTTTGGACAACATAGAAGTTTTATCCTGCATAGACTTATGGTTAATCAACGAGAGTTTAACAGGTTTAGTCACTGCAAAATCCTACTTCAGTCTCAGCTCTTGAAACACAATTATCTTCAGTAGCACAAGCAGGAGTATCATCTTAAGCATCAGATGTGGCTTAAGCTGTTAAAACATTACCATCTAAGTCGACTGCTACAAAGAATGTAAAGAAGAATTGAGCTAATTTCTTTTCTTAGATTGTTAGTTTAACTGAATAGTAACCAGTATAAACTATCTTATCTGTTTATTCATCTTTGAATAATTTGCTATCAAGATCTGCATTCAAGATTGTGAATTCCCAAATTCTCAATTATTTATCATCATCATAACTGCTTGTAACAGTTGAATCATCTAATGTTTCACTTAAGAAACTTGGTCTATATCTGTAAATTGCTCTTTCAACGCAAGCATTTGCATTTCCATCTGATTTAACAAGTGCCTTGTCTTTGTTATCAGGGAATGCTAATTATACAACAACATCTTTATTGTCATTGAAGTCAGCTTTTCCATCAACTTTAATTGGAAGCTTCTTCTTTCCTCCTTGCTCTTTGCTTTGAACTTTGTCCAAATTTTCACATGTTTAGGCAACACATCTATCTTTGAACACAATTTCATTATCAGCACAAGTGACTTCGACTTCAACACATTATTCTTGTTGCTCTGAGTCTTAATTCCATTATCCTTTTGATTAAGGAGGTCCTTAAGGTCCTTATCCTTGTCCTTATCCTTGTCCTTATCCTTATCCTTATCCTTATCCTTATCCTTATCCTTATCCCTGTCCTTATCCTTAACCTTAACCTTAACCTTGTCCTTATCCTTAACCTTGTCCTTATCCTTAACCTTGTCCTTAACCTTGTCCTTAACCTTGTCCTTAACCTTGTCCTTAACCTTGTCCTTAACCTTGGCCTTAACCTTATCCTTGACCCATTTATCCTTATCCTTGACCCATTTATCCTTATCCTTATCCAGTTTATCCTTATCCTTGACCCATTTATCCTTATCCAGATTATCCTTATTAACCGCCTTATTATCCACCTGGTTATTGAGCTCCACCTTGTTATTGTGTTCCACTTGGTTGTTATGGTTGGGTTCCACCTTGCTATTAGGTACCACTTGGTTGGGTTCCACCTTGTTATTAGGTACCACTTGGTTGGGTTCCAGATGGTTGTTAAGTACCACTTGGTTGGGTTCCAGATGGTTATTAAGTACCACTTGGTGGTTGTTATTAGGTTGTTCCTGATGGTGGAAGTTGATTTCCAGGGAGGGTTTATGAGCTTGGTTATTACTGTCCTGATTATTAACCCTATTATTATCCTTATTATTGTCCTTATCGTTATCCTTATTGTGATTGTGTTGGTTAGCATTTCTTGGCTTTTCCTCCAGTTTGTGGGCCACCTTATTATCCACCTTATTATCCACCTTATTATCCACCTTATTATCCACCTTATTATCCACCTTGTTAACCGCCTTGTTAACCGCCTTGTTAGCCGCCTTGTTGGCCACCTTATTGACCACCTTGTTACATACCGCCTTGTTGTTAGCCACCTAAAAATGATAAGATATAATTAGATACCGGGTGTATTTTATTATCCTTATTGGCCAGTAGGGGTACCTTATGTGGGATTAGAGCTTCCAGAGCCGCCTAAAATAATATTAGTTTAAGGGTCTTACTTTGGCCACCTGTTGGAGCACCTTAAGTAAGTTGTGTGAACACTGAAGAGACAATGCAAAGGAGTAGTAAAATTTTGATGATTTTCATTTCAAGTAAATTAATTATGTTTTTTTCATTCTTAATTAACGGGGTTATGAACCCCTGACGGTATATTATTGAGTTTAATTATTGAAATAAGAGTTTATTTATGTAATGCGAAGATACAATTCCAGAATTTTTTAATCTAAAGTTAATTAAGGCTCCAAGATCCTTTGTTATTGTGTTTGGGGCTCTAAGCTTAAATAAAGTCAAAGTTTGTTCATAAAAGAAAATTTAAGCAATGGGTCTAAAAATTTCAATTTCTCCAATCTCACCAAATGGACTGTTCTAATAATGGAATTCTGCAGTTATAGGATCTGCTGAGCCTCTTGCCATTGGATTGAATAGGATAAAGTGAAAGGACAACTTTCTTTTAAGATCAGGTTGATGCCCGATGTAATTGATGTTATAAAATTATACTAATAAATATTGTAGAATAGATGGTTACATGCAAATGTAGAAATTCGTAATTCAGTAAAACATTTACCAACATTCAGAATGTAGCTCTCTTTAAAATTGATGGACTTTAAGAAAAAAATGGAAAAACTTGTTGTGAATATTTCCAGGATTTCTTAAAACAAACTTAGATATAATTTCATCCTTATCACTTTCTGCTATGGAGTGCAAGTTTTTAGGATCTAGGGTTTTGGAGCTTTCATCTGAAAAGTTAATAAGAAATCTTGGATTGTATTTTTTTTTGGTATTGGAAAAAAACACTGGTTAGACATATATGATGATGAATAAATAGAGGATATCAAAAGTGCTGTTATTGTTGTGTAAATGATTGTTAGACTGATTGATTATTGGACTAGACAAAGCGAGACTGGTAAAATTACGATCTATATGGTCTATCGCCTTCGTAATATTTCAAGCGTTCATCCTGGATCTCTATTCTTTATTGCATCAGTTTTAATTTTTCTTGTTGCTCTCTGAGTTATTTTTGGAGCTCCTATTTTTCAATTATGGTTGACATGAAGTCTGACTGGGTTTTTTGGATGATGGCATTCAGTTGGAGCATTTGCTAATTTTGAATGTTGTTTTCCTTCTCCTCAGGCACATAAACAAAGGATTCATCCTGTCCAGACTTCTTTGGAGCCAATTTCCTTTCATTCTTTAGGTGTTGACGGTATAATCGCCTTATCATGTCGGAATAAAAGACTTCTTAGCTCTCATCTCTGGCCATTTCTTGAGGCAAGAGTTGACTCAATCTTTGTTGAATAATGATACTGGAACTGCCATTACCAAAGGTTCTAAATCAAAATTTGAACATACTATTATAAATCCAATTTAACAGCTCTTCGTAATTCCTGAATAATCTTCATTGGTACCATACATTCTGGCAAATGACGTTTAATTAATAGCTTGTTGAAGTACAGGATCTTATTGAATCTTACTCCCAAAATGCATAACTTTTCTAGTGTTATTCTATAGCAGGACACCTTAAGACAGTCTGGATCCATGGGAAACCATTTGGCCCAAACCCATATGCATTCCAAAACCAAATGCAACAATGTATTTCCGAGTTTTGCTGTGTAGGGATCAGGCTCTTTACTAAAGTAGAATTGGCCTCTATCATGGGCTTCGCTTTTATATTCAAACATGGCCATTGACTCAAAGTACGGCAAGACTTCCAATTAGAATTGACTGATGAAATCATCATTGAATGTCTCCATGCAGTCTTTGCTAAACTAAGGGGGATATGGTTATGATTTTGTACTCTGACAGCTTGGAGCATCATGATTGGATCGGTTTTGGGATCTTTGAGAATGGTGATGAGAAGTGTGATGATATTCTTTAGCACTTGGGTGTCTCCCTACAGGAGTTAATGTCTGATTTCTTGGGTCTTGCCATAATTTTCAAAAGTTTGGAGACTTTTCTTTAATACATAATACTCAGTCATTTTTATAATTAAATGTAATAAAGGATTAGAAATAAGTTTTCCATTTTGAAAACTCTCAAAATTCTTTGGAACAATGTATATGATAAATTGTTTGTGTGTGTTTATGTGAGTGGTGGTGGTATACTACAATTTAGAGATGACATTTAACTATGCAGTTTAATTTATTTGAGGGATATGGGTAAAAGGATATTTTAGGAATTATCGTTGAATTAGAAATAGATTAAATAAATATAAAGGAAATAATAATTAAATCATGAATAACGAGCTTCTGCAATTTTAGTTGATCTTATTATTTTCTTCTGTGATCACTTTATTTTACTTATATGACCGAGAATTGAATAAACAGAAGATTTCACTTTTGTTTTCTATTTGCAACATAAGCATATTTTTGATTGAAATAAGAATGATAGGAAATTTGCGATGTAAATATTTTCAACAAACAATATTAGATTTAACAATAGCAGCTGCACTCTTTTTGGTATTTAGATATTATAGCAAATAACCAACCAAAGCCTACATCCCATAGATAAACATTTTGAATACCCAAGTTTAAGAATGCACGGGCAAAATAGATCAAGAAATGGAACAATAACCTCAATATTTACCAGCCATTCCATCAATTCATGAGAGCAACTCCAGCATGACACCCAAATAGATTCGGCTTTCCAATGACAACATTAATGGACCCCAAAATACGACAGAAAGGGGACAGCAACACATTAAGTAGGATTCTGGTATGAGTTTCTTGGGAGACAACAAAAGATCGTAATATTCTAAAAATTACAGCAATGGTGGAATACCCTAACGACAGCAGAGCAGCTCTCCGAATTAATGTAAGAATGATGTCTTGATTATAATAGCCAATTTTAACGTTATAAAGTTTCAAGATGATTGTGGAGAGATCAAATTTGGCATTCTCAAAACTTTGAAATCAGTAAATTACGATTAACTTGGTAAGGAGATGGAGGGCATCTACCAAAACGACAAAACATTCACCAAGTTAATAAATAATATTGAGAAGAAAGGTGGACCTCGAATGCAGATTCTCTACGAGAGTCAATAACAAACACATCAAGTTTTTGATGATAATTTACGAGGAGGCATTCAACTAGATTACACTAATAACGATTCAATTAAAATTGATGAACCAAAAAAAGTGACATGGAAGAAGATCTGGCGAACATTGTTTTTTCAAATTGTTCTAATTTGTAATTTGTACATAAGCCAACCATGGCAATCAGTCTAAGTCATCCTATTTGCATTTATTTGTTTAAGATAAATATTTGTATTGTCAAAGTTAAAAATAAAAGAATTAGAATTAACACTAGAATTCAGATAGATTTTAATATGGAATTCCCTTGTGTTTTTACCTTTAATTTCTTTATTTATTTTAAACCTTATCGTCTAAAGAATCGCTTTGATAGTAACTACAATTGCTCAATTGATCTCAGCCATGATCACCCTTAAATATTATCAAGCATGTTATGAGTAACTCATTTCTATATACATCTTAGGCACATTCATTTAGTCTCTTTTTATATACTTTTGTTGGCCACTCTACTTTGTTTTATTTGAAGCATTATCTATATAATAATTCTTATAGTTTTATCAAAATTTAATAATTTTACTCTCTTTCTCTTCCTAGTCATAGAACTATCTATAAAATCTCAAAGGTCTTTAGGTTAGAGACTGAAAACACATTAGGGCAAAAGGTCAAACAATATTTAATGTTTTGGTTATTCATAGCTATTGAGTGAAATAAAAACCAATCAAATTAAAAGGAATGACGTTATATAAAAATAAGTATACATTTCAAATTTAATTTAGAGAAAAGAAGAACCACAGGAATTGTAATTTGATGATAAAATTATAAGTTATTAGCTATTAAAAATAGTCATGCGTGATTTTAAATAGAGAAAGGTAAATGGAAGAGCTATTATTTCAAATCACAACATTCATTATTACGAAGAGTGAATCTTCTGATGAAGCTATTTCTGATTATAAATGTGTTAAGATACTTATATTTATAATTATTATTTATCAAAATGGAGACCCAATTGATCGATAAATTAATATAGTTGAATATTGACAATCCCTTATTCCCTTATAAAGAATACCATGGATAGTAGGCATTAATTTTCGGTTGTAGTTATAAGAAGAAAAATAATTTCATTTTAAAAGTATAAATCCCTTAGATTAGGTTATCGGATATGAAAATGAATAAACTATTTAGAAGGAACTTGATATTTATTATCGTTTGAAGCAGGAGTTTAAGGACAATGAGAATTTAGTAGATATTATAGAAATACATCAATTTAAAGACTTGAAGAAAGTCTGCATACTTATGAATGAATGTAATACCAATTTGAAGTTTTATAAAAACTAATTAACTGATCTGAAATCTAGACTGATTTTCTTCATGTAATTTCTGCAAGGTTACAAATCATTATACAATCACTAAGTTATTCATAGAGATATCAAGCCAGAAAATATTCTAATATGTTTTAAGGATAATAAGCCCATATATTAGCTTACCGACTTTGGCGTTTCAAAGCTATGTGAGGAATCAATCAACATTTAAAGCTAAATTGGGACTCAACAATACGCAGCTCCTGAATTGAGTAAAATCTAAAGTCCAGGCTTATTAAAGTTTGATTATGAGAAAGGCTCAAAAATCGATGTCTATTCAGTATTTGATAACCAATATAATAGATTGGATTAGTGTTGTACGAATTGTAATTTGGAAAATTGCCTTTTGAAAAACCTAAAGCTTAGAATCTATTCTTTGATACGACATTGAAAACCAGACTAAAGAGTTAAGTAGATATAAAGTATGATGAAGGATGGTTTGTTGACTTAATTATGCAAATGATTCAAACCAATCCTGACGAAAGAGTTGGATTCAAAAAATTGTATGAATGTTACGACAAAAAACTTGATAAATTTATTTTAAACCTTAAGAAATTAACTGAGGATAACATGATATAGTTCTTGTAAAGCTCATAATTTAATATTATCAACTAAAAGCAACGGGAGAATCAACGCAGAAACAATAGCAGATCTCCAATAAGATTTTTTAATAATAACTAAAATGGATAATAAAATTAGTATCATTTGAATTAGCCATAATTTTTCAATCAGGGTATCCGATAACAATAGTGCCAGACAGATAGGGCTTACAAAAGGTGATACCAATACTAACATATCATCTTATAATAATAATTATTATAAATATTCAACCGATGATTCCCAATTTGTGTTTTGAAATGAATCTATTACTATTTTATCCTTCCAACTAATAAATATTCTGGTCCTACCCCCATGAAAATTAAAGAACAAGGAAGTCATTAAACATATCAGACCTTCATTAGCAAGAAGATCCTTCCCTTATAAAAGAGAAACACAGAAGTAAACCCAAAAATTAATAATAAAAAAGTGTTTATTTTTATTTATATATTGAAATGAGAAATAGATCTCCAAAGCTAAAGGAAAAAGCACTTTATTACTCAAGAGATAATGAACCTATTCCTAAAGCCTTTGTCAAGTTGATTGAAAGACAGAAGGAAAAACAAGATTAAAAGTGGAATCGTTATCAGGATGCTAAATTCTCTACTCCTTAAAATCTATACTCCAGTCCAACCAAGAGACCGATCTTTACTTCCCCCAATAACTTCACTGTTCCTAAACGACTCTTCTTTCCAACTACTCCCTCACATATTTAGAATCTAACTCCCAACAAAATAGAATTCCAAAATTTCGAGGATTCTCATTAATCAGCTAAATTGAGTAATAAAAATGAGATTAAGTCACCAGATTAATCCTAAAACCCGCTTTAAAATGTCAATCAGGAAAATGTTGAAATCTAAATAGCATAAATTAATAACTAAGATGACCAAGCAGATTTCCAGGAAATCAAACAATAAGAAGATGCAAATCCAGAGGAAGTGCAGGCATCACTAAACAATTCTAATTAAATCATTATCCAAGAATAACAGTAATAAATTATGGAAGAACAAAAATTGTAAGAGCCACTTAATTAAATTACTATCGTTAACGAAGAAATCAATAAGCATTCGTAAAGCATCCAGACTAAAATTGCTGAGGTTTAATGTTTGAAGAATGTCCATACGCAATAGTTCATTAAATTGCTCTATTAAATCCATGAAATACTCGGTCAGATAGGAGAATTAAAAGACAAATAAAAAATCACTTTAAAAGCTAAAATTTTATAAGACCTTATTGCATTCTTTGCTACAGTTCTCCCTGAATTAGAATGCAAAATAATTTAAGAACTGGTCCAGACATCCATATCATTAGCAAATAAAAAATTACTAGCACTTTGAAAATTTATATAGATTTTATGTTGTTAAACTTTGAATATCTTATTTTAGTTAAAGATAATATTTCAATTAAAATTAAAATATGTATTCAGTATAATTTTAATACTTGAACAATAATATTATAATTAAATCAGCATGAAGTTGAGAATTTTGATAAATACAAATAAATATTAATTATTCATAAATATGAACTCAAATTTGAACTACAGAATTGAGAAATATCAATTACTTTAATAAAATTATTGAAATATTCTTTATACGTAGTTCCAATTCAAATAAATTTTATTTTCTATTATTTTGGCAATTATCTTGATCTGAAAGTATTAGCAAACATAAAATTATAAACCATTAATGAACAATTATGGTAAATTCTATTTTGCATATCTTAATTTTAGCTTAGCTGCCAAAAGTTGAGCGAAATGAATGATAATCTACTACATATGCATTATAGTTATTCTTCGATATTAATAGTAAGCGGTTTGAGAGGAAAATAATTATAATTTATTATTTTATATTTAATTTTATGTCTGGTAAGGAAGACGAATATGAAAAGTTGCTCTCTGAGTAAAATCTAAAGGATAGATTAGAGGCTCCTCAAACAGAGACAGCAAGATAAAGGAAATGGCGAATAGTAAAAAGAAAGTTTGCTGAAGTTTAAGTGTATGCAAAATAAGGTTTCATAATGGGATCACTGGTTGGAGGTGGATTCGGATTAGTAACTGGATTGTGGGCAGCAGTTCAATATAAAAAATTATCTATGATTCCTATATCAGTAATAGTGAGTGGAGGTAGTTTTGGCTTCATCATGGCTTGTGGAAGTATGATTCGAAGTGACGATCTCATTGCAGGTGAATATCAACAGCATTTCAACTTTAATAATTAGCAAGTTCCAATATCATAGTTCTGGCTGAATAGGAAATATGAATGAATTATGATAAATTGTAAATCAATTTCATCATTTGAAGACTTTAATTTATTATTAATTATGATTACTATTTTCTAATTCATAGTGGATAAAATATGACACTTATTCACCTAGTTCCCTTATATTTGGATGAACCAATGGCTGTTAAAAATGAAGTGTAATTATGTGAGGAAGGATAGGAATGTTCAATCTTTATATATAATTTTTTATTTTTTAAATACGAATCTATAAATTAATTAAGTCATCGGCAATTTCTAATGATGGATTTAATTCCTGTAAAGATTAATTAAATGATTGTGTATGGATATAGGAAGGGAAACAGTAAAATGAATAGCAACAAAGTCGTGTAGAATCTATTCTTACAGCAATTGAATTGGTGAATTGGGTCAAAGAATTGGGACAGCAACTATTTGAAAGCTAAGCAAGGCACAATCAATCCAACAACGAGAATCATGATAAAATAGGCAATTTTGTAGGAGAATAATTCTTATTTCTGACAAGAGTAGCAAATGCCTTTAGTTGATGAAAAGAGTTCAAGTTGAGCATCACAGTATAGACAGAAACTGGATTTACAGAAATTGCATTGCTTGATTGATCCGTTCTATACAAAGTTGTAGACTTTACATTTCTTACAGGTGAAACCTTGTTGAATTAGTTGCCAACAGGATTCACAAATGTGTTTTTAGTTGTGAAACAGGATGTAATGATCAATGAGTATGAGTTGGTGTATATGAAAAGTTATCAATTTCAAAACTATTTGTTCGATATAACAATTTTTGTATTGAGTTTTAATCTCCACAGGAAACAGGAACAATTCTTATTTCAAGGTTCCATGTGGTAATCCGCATAAGGAACAATAATTTTACATGCTTTATTTTATAAAATTATAAATGTTTATCAGATGTACTCATCTCTTTAATAGTCTTTTCTATAAAATTTTCTCATCCTTGGGTATTCGACCAAACTTGTCTTGTACTTACCAATCAAAAATCACTCCAGGATTTGACAGGAATTGCAAGGCAGCATCATTGCCCACAGAAACAGCCAAATGAGCAACAGTCCTGTTATCTTCTGTTTTATATTGAGTGAAATCCCTTTCTCCAGCCTCGTAAAAGAGATTCAGCATATCTCCCTTCCCATTAGCCACATCCAACATGAGGAGTTAAGTCAACTCTTTGATCGGAGCAATCAATTTGCCTTGGAATCTCAAGAGCAATTAGATCATTTGAGTGTTCTTAGCCATGACAGCCTCATACATAGGACTGTGTTTCCATCTATCTACATTGTTAACGATTTCTGGGCATTTCCTGAGGATTAGTTCAGCAATCTCTAAAGAACCCTCTCTAGCAGCTACATGTAATATGCTTCTCTTGTCGTAGTCTTAAGCCTTGTAATTGATTTCCTATTCCTATCAACATAGATCTTACAATCTTTGATAATTTCATTGATGACAACTTCTTCTTCTGTACACATATCTGACACAAGATATTTGGGAACACTAAGTCCTTATTCAGATCAATTTTGGAGTGTTGCTATTTAATGGCAGATGACAAGGCCATCAAAAAGGGTTCAGTCTCAGCTGTCCCCCCTGATTCTGTCAACTCACCTCTTATATTCCTTTGGAATTCATCCTTGACCTTATCTACGTCATCAGTCTAAGCCAATAAATACCCTAGTTTGGTAAAGGCTGCTTAGGATGTCATGTCTCCTCCGCTTATACTAAAGATAAATAATATGATACACTCCCATGTTTTCAAAGATGATGCCTGTCTCATAAATCATCTCTACTTAGGATGTATGACATTGAGAGATGTTGACTATTACGATTCCTCTTTTGGCTGCCTAAGCAATTTCATTACAAAACTTTTCTTCTGTTTGCATGTTGCCTGCTCCGTAAGTCTCTATAACAACTCCCTTCAATTTCTCATTCTTAAATATCTCATTTAAAGTGACATGATTTAACAGAGGATTAAGTCGTATCAAACTTATGTTTGTGCAGAATTTCTTATTCACCTAAAGGGTCTCTTCGTTGGGATTCTTCATGATTATGTCCCATTTAATACTAATATTCACTCCGAAATAGCCCAGAGGTATGAATTTAGGAGAATCAAAAGAATCCAAAGAGGAGGAGTTCACTTTCTAAGCTCTATTGCCTCTGAGCAATTTGTCTTGGAAGCATATTAAGACTTCTGGGATTGTGAAATGGCCAGCTATAGTGAGAGCATTCAGAAAATTAGTAAACCCGTCGTTTCTTGGTTGTGACAAGGGCACTTGACTACCTGTCAATATCACTGTTTTTGATAGATTTTGGAACATGAAAGACAGAGCACTCGCAGTATAGGCCATAGTGTCTGTTCCATGCAATATAATGAAACTATCATATTGTTTATATGCTTTTTCTATCCTCTCCGCAATGGTTACCCAATCATCTGAATTCATGTTTGAGGAATCAAGCAACTTATCTAATTCATCCACCTTAAACCAAATTCTCCTGTTAAAGGCTGTTATGGGAGTGATCAGAAAATCATCAGTCGCCTTAAAATAGGTATAATCCATATCACAAGAGAATGGGTTGTTTTATAAAAAGTTTTTCAATGCTCCTGTTTTGGTAACATATCCAGACGAAGAGGGAAACATGGATATGGTGCCACCTGTATTGAGAATCAACACTTTTCTAGGTTAGTCGCTCAATTTCTCTTTAATTATATCATGATGGTTTTGCATATCAATCACCAAATGCGATTTAATTTTGGTCACATTTTGTGTATCATCTTCATTATACATTTTAAAAATAAATTATTAATATCGAGATAAATCAAAACATTATAAAATTTATTCATATAATCATGAACTAAATACCTCTATATCTATTAAGTCCTATTTAGATTGAACTTTGGTCAATTTGATTTCTTGGTGTTGTCTCGAACTACTTCCCAAGGTGTTATGAGTCTTCTTTATGTTGTAATTGCTTAAACTATGAGGGGATCGTTTCGTCTGTTGATCCTTCTTGGATCCCTTGAGAGTTATGCAATCCATGTCATTGTCATCATCTGCCTCTTCATTCTAAGAATCCAATTATTGCGCTAGTCGATTTTTAAGAGCTGGAGTAATCACTCTCTTGTTATTCTTATTCTTATTCTGCTTGGATTGCCTGGATATCTTTTCTAGTTCAACAAGAGAATTGAAACTATACTGAATTGTTGGTTCAACCATTTTTAATAATCTTTTGTTTAGCGATTATTCAAAATATTTGTTATTGTTCAATGAATGCTCTAAATCGTCACTGTGTTTAAACTGGTGTTCAAAATCCTTGTTGTGTTTGCTCTGATGCTCAAAATCGTCAGTCCCACTGAGATCATTTAAAGCCAAACTCTCATAAGCTTTGTACAGTCTCTTAAACTTCCTCTCTGTGTTGTAGATCTGCCTGCCTCCTAATAGACTTTTGGAACTACTCTTCTATTTGAGCATGTCGTTTTTTTTGTTGGTCAATTCGTTCTCTGATATTTAATCTTCTTGATGTTTGACCTCTGATCTATCCTCACTCACACAAACAACTGGTTTCGGCAAGTAGTTAAATACTTTCCTTTGGGTTTGATTAAGAAAGATGTGTTTGAATTTCTCGATTTCTTAGAGTTTATTCATGACAACCAATATGTCCATATCAGTTAGAATCATCTTCCTTGACTTTTCAAATATTCTGGCTTAATAGTTGGTGGTGCTATTTCTTTTAAATGAACCAGAAACTTATTTAACAATAAAATGTACTCCGAATGATAATTTCTTTTTACTTTCCAAAATTAATTTAATAAATAAGTCCAAGAATTTCTCTTTATCCTTATCCAAATTAGGTTGATGATGATTCTCATGAGATTAATCTAAGGATTTCTCAGATTTCAAATTACCATAATGCACATCATGATTAACAATTTAGACCCTGTGAGTATGCACACTCACATTGTCCTATTCGTTTTTATCGTATTGTTGGGTTGAGGAGATGGGCAACCGTAGAGCAGTTGCAACTCTCGTCATATGAATAACCCTATGAGCACTATGTTTAAATTTTTGAACTACATCGTCAACAGATTTCATAGAGTCAATTATTTTAGTAACCAAAGATTAAAAAGAGAACACCAATTCTCCTTTCTTTTTCTCTGGCATATCAAACTAATACAATGCATTAGCCATCTTAATTTAGAGGCCAGTCTCGTTATATCGAAGTATGAAGTAGCCGAGAACAGTGGCTAGGAACTTGGTGATGCCACCAACGTAGGAGATGAGTTCGTCGACTCGGTAGTATTCCTTGGAGTAATGCATCTCAGATTATGAGAGACGTAAGTAGAAGGAGGCAACATTCGTGATGTTGGAGGTATAAACAGTGTTGGGAGTTAGTTTGTTTTCCACAATGGAAAAGACATGTTCATCTTGCATGTCCTTGATGCCAGGGACGACTGAGTTTTCAATGGTCATGGTTTATTTCTCAAGGTAGATGTCTGTCTTGGTTTCAAGGCCAAGCTTGGTTGAAATGTAGAAATCGGAGTAGATGTAGGAAATGTAATTGGATTCCAGATTTAAATTGGAGACTCGATTGAGCATCAGAGTGTTGATTTTAAAACTATTATTGAATTAGCCCTCCAGTTGGAATTGCTAAATTTCAGAAGTTGAATAACACGAGCTGGTGTTACAAAGTAGGGCTGTTATTCTTCCGTATTAAAACGTATTAGATTTGTAAGTGCCTTCCAAAGTTAGGGTGTAATTGAGGGGGAGACAATAATAGCTATTGAGTTGGTCTTTCAGTATTTTCTAGAGTTAGTAGATAAGTGTTATACATTGTAGATAGTGGATTCATTAAAGTCTTGGAAATGCTTGATTGTACATTTTTCAAGTGGCAATGAGTATTTCTCAGTTTTAGTCAAGGTGCCATTTTCATTCATGTTCTGCTCATATTGAGTATAGATAAAATCGATTAATTGTTTGGTTCCGTCGACAATTGGATCTTCTACTTGGAATGCCATCATGTAATCGTTGTAGTTGAGTAGGGTGGTGGGTGGATCAATGTTTAATACCCGATTGGATGAGATCTCAATAGATTATCGAATAAATGTACAGTGAAGGTTTCCTGTTTTATGAGACTGATAGCTCCCTGCACGAAAACGATGCCCAAAACAACCACCATAAGGATTGTACAAAAACCTCCGAATGGTGATTGATGAGTTTCCTTCTTCCTGAAATTCAACTTCACTTCTGCTCCAAAGGTGTCGAAATATGAAACTCTTTGTATGAATTTTTATATCATAAATTATTAATTAACGTAAGATGCTCAATATATTGTTAATAATCCCATAAATTGATTGGGGATAGTAATTTATTAATATAATGCTAAACATTTGCAATTCTTAATCTGATGATATTATGTCTCACGACATCAGAAATAATGTTGCTGATAAATTCACGACTCCACTGATTTATTTATACTAAAACATTCTTCCTTTTTTTTCAATATTTATTAATTTAATTTAATTACCTTTTCCACAACTTACGTCACTTAATGGCAGATCTCAAGTTGAAAATCAATGCCAGGAGATTCTCTTCACCATATCGAAGCATAAACAACGACCAGAACATCCAACTCTTCCTCCACAACGCACATCGTTCAACAACCAGAAAAAATTCCAATAAACCATCAAGTCATTCCAAATAACTTGATTATTCCTAGGACAAAATCAAAAATTAATACTAACTCCAGTGTATAATCGGAGTAGGAGGATTTGGGAGAGTGTGGAAAGTCATACACAAACAACAAGTCTTCGCAATGAAAGAGATCAATAAAGCCTTAGTGCTGTTAAAATAAAGTGTTCCAAGCATTATGGCAGAATTAAAATTTTTAACAGAATTGCGACATCCCTTCATAGTCAACGCATATTCAGCCTTTCAAGACACCCAAAATCTCTATCTTGTTCTCGATTACCTGAGCGGAGGAGATTTAAGATTCCATCTGGGAAAACAAAGGAAATTTTCAGAAGAACAAACTAGTATTATAAAATAAATTAAATAGAGTTTTTTGTGGCATGCATCACAATTGCCTTGGAATATCTGCACAGCTAAAAAATAATCCATCGAGACATCAAACCAGAGAATCTCATCTTCGACAGTCATGGCTATCTACGCATCACTGATCTCGGAGTAGCAATCAAAAAGCATGCACAATTCCCACAAAATTTCGAGACCAGTGGCACTCCTGGTTACATGTCTCCAGAAGTCCTCTTCCGCTAAGATCATGGCATTCCAGCTGATTATTTCGCCCTTGGTGTCATATGCTATGAATGTATGACAGGTAGACGACCTTATCATGGAACCAGAAAGGAGATCAGAGAGCAAATGCTCCTCAAACAAGTCCAAGTCAATGTGTCAGACTGGTCACCTGAAGCCAATGATTTCATTAACCAACTTCTGTTGATCAAACCACAACTAAGATTGACTCAGCCCAGGACACATCCCTGGTTCAAAAATTATCCTTTTGACTTATTGGCTTCCAAGAAACTTTAAGCTCCTTATCTACCTGTTCGGAAGGACAATTTTGACAAAGCTCAAATTCTTATTGAGGATGAAGAGAATCATCAGATTATAAAACTGAATCAGCATCTGATCAAAGACAATCAACATCTATTTGATGATTATAGATGTCAAATAAATGAGAAGTCCAGAAGGAGTAGCATTACAAATAAGATGTTTTTTTAGTTATTTTGACTTTTTTATCTATCAAACTTTTAAAATTGAAAATAAATTGAAAAAATGATGTACAAAATAATCAAAAAAAGTATTTTATAATTAAAATTATGTTTTAATCATATGTAATTAATCGAAAATTGAAAACTGAGTTCAGTAAAGTCACTCCCTCTGTGAGAATAATGAAGGAGTTGCAGAGGTCCTATGAACATAAGAATTATTCGTTTGAATGTCCCAGTACCTACGATTAACTACCTAAAAAACTTAGATGTCAATCAACTTATTCGAAACTTTGTGGTTTCAGATCTCAGAAATACTAGTTGTTTCATGATGTTGTCTCTGAATTTGCAGAACACAAAAAGTAAAGATTAGCCAATGTTATCATACAAAATCTAAGTAATCACTCCTGTATCAAAGATCCCCAGAAAAATCTAACCTACCCTCCCAAGGTTCAGCTCGTAACCTATTCGCCAAGAGTGGACAGAACATCAATCACAATTACAGCCAATTCATGAAGAAAGTCAAAGATTTCAAAATCTCAGAATAGAACGTCATCACCCAATCCCCATAGTATTCATAACATGCATTTAAACCAAGCTCCATACACGAAAATATGCCTCTTACAAGATAACCCTCAATTGAATAAGTCTTCGACACCAAACAAACCATTACTCTGAGTTGCTCACGAAAACAAAGCCCTAAAATGCTCTTCAGTAATTTTACACCACCTAACCTTTAGAACCTTAATAATTTATATTAAAATCAAAGTTCAAAACTAACAATGCCCTTGAGAAAATTCTGACCGAAGCCAGAAACCAAATCAAAACTTCTTAATCTCCCAGATCTGTCCACATCAGCCAACACAAAAAGACCAAATCTCATCCCACCAATGTTTATACTGAACAAAACAAACTCTTACAAAGAGTCATACTTAAAACTAAGCTGAATTAATGATTTATTATTATAATTTCAATAGTGTTTATAGTAGAAATTGGAAAACAAAGTGTTCTCTTGTTTTCTGTAAACATTCGATTTCGTTAAATTGTACTCATACTGATACTGTGGCTACTTGTTCGACTCCTTTAATCTGAGCATCTTCGTCTCAAATTCATCATCAAACTGTCTCTACTTGTACTCCCGTTCCACATGCTTGGGACTCCCAGTCTTCTTATTGCAATTCGATTCATTTATCAAATCATTGAACACCTATCGTTCAAACGCTCCCAATTGTCTCAGAAAACCATTATTTGGAAATATGATCGTCCTTCTCTTCTCCACATATTCAAGTGCTTCTCGAGCCCCCATCAACTCCTTTTTTACGAGATAAGCCAACACGATAACTGCACTCCTCGATATCCCCATCTAGCAATGCACCAACACATTAGTTGATCTCCTAGAAGCCTCGATAAATCTAAAGGTCTCATCAAAGTGCTTGCTTATTTAATAGCTATCCTCGTCGTCAGCCATGCATTAATGATAAAAATTGAGCTTGATTTTGGTTGACGAAGGGATGCTCTAAGGACACACAGTCAAAATGGCTTTGATTTAATGTTGCGATAAAGTGTATGGGTCACCTAAAATCAATTGGTATCTAATACTTGCAGCTTCCATGTTGCCTAAATAGAGTCCTCCGAGAATTTTCGAAGGTTCAATTATACAAGAAATGGGATCATCCCTTTAACTCTATAACCTCTTAAGCTAACTCATTTAGCAAATAAATTTTATTATTCAATAAAAATAAATAAAATTTTCTTTATTTATTTTGATGTCTTAAATATTGCCATTAAAATTTAAATAAACAAATCATCCACATCCAGTAGCTTAGCCGATTACTCAGTATGGTTGCAATAGAATTTCTTGTTGAATCTTAAAATATTATGAATTGCATGCTCCTCGTGCTTTTGCTTTCTCTTCCTATATTTTGAAATGCTATCATTAAGAAGAGTATGCAGAACTAATTATCATGAAAGAAAGGAATAGAAATAAAGGGTAATCTAAACTTAGAGTACTATAAAAAATGAGAGAGCGAAAGACTTATAATTATTTTATAATTAAACAATAATAACATAATTTCGATGGATCGTAATCTATTCATAATATTAGAGAAAAGACGAGCTATAATAGTTAATTGATGAGTAAAATAAGGAGGAGTTCTCGGATGATTAAGATTTGGTGTCTCATATAGATATTGAGGATTTTGAATCTCGATTACATACCAGTCAATCTTTTGTGAGGGAAAAACCTCCATAACAGAATCCGAGAGCTCAATCTGGCATGACTCAAACTGGGAAACAACCATAGAGTGTTAAGGATCTCAATGAGAAAATGTAGTAAAATCTAGCAAAAAAACAAGTTAATTAATAGACAAGAGTGTAAGCATAATAGAGATCCTCGTAATAACAATAATTTTCACAAACTCAACAAGTTCAGAAGAAGCAAGAGTATTACAACATTTAAAATAATTAAGCAAGAGGAAATCTGTGGAGCCTAGAGCAAACAATCCTCGTTAAGTTTTGGAGCAGGCTCAGAAAGACAATTAGGAGTTACTGTAAAGGTTGGGAGCAATGAAGAGGTAACTGCAATCCTTGGAGGCTGAGAATGCTGAATTGAAACTTGAAATTTAGAGGAAGGGCAATTCAAGTGGTTTTTTGCCAAAGATAGAGTAGGCAGCCAATTCAGAAGTGAAATTGCTGAAGATGGAGAATGAGGAGTTGAAGAGAATCATCTAAAAATAAAATGTATCAGAAGTGCATCATTTTTTGTTAGGGCAGTGATTCTGGGAAGATGTTATAAATGTATGGTTTGCAGGTTGTGAAGTTGAAATGTAGAATAGATGAGTTGACTTAATAACTGGAGAAGCAGTGATATCATTAATATATATATATAAAATAAATCGGATGAGTATATAGGTTCTAAATTATTAGGTTGAAGATTTGGGGTGGTTAATGAAATAGTAAGAAAAAAAATAATTATTAGATCCAAGAAGAAGTGTCAATGGACATTCATGTTGGATAACAACAAACACATATTGGAATTGGAGTTCTCTATTCTGAGTGGAAAGAGAAAATTAGTTTTAGATGGCAGAGTACTTCACGAAAGCATGTAACTGCAATTCTATTCTCAGGATGCTCACTTCCTAGTTTTAATACCCCTTTACTCTTGATGGGTTTGCATTAAGCATTCTTCAACAGGGGGACACATTTGAATTGAGAATTAACAATAAGGACTTCTCTCATCTCTACAACCAAAGTAATTAGCTCTTCTTCCAAAATAGTTAAAACCAATGCGGCTTTTCAGAACGAAGATAATAAACCATATGAAAATCCTTCTTTTGAATCTCACAATTTTGACTTTGAAAACCATCCCAAGTATATTATCAATTCATCATCCTTCATTAGAAAAATGAGCTTAAACTTTAAATTTGAGAACCCAAAAGATGTGTCTCCCATTTATTAAAAAGCATCTACAACTTAATAGATAAAGTAAAGGAAACAAAATAATTCTAGGACATCCACAGCTTTTGGATAACCTGGAGCCTTTGAAGAATTTGAGTAATTTGGTAAGGTGTAAAAGACTGAAAATCCCTTTGGAGATTCCTTTTAGGTTTCAGGATTCACTTCAGCTGATACTCCTTAGACAGTTTAAAAACAAGCAAGTATCTCAATGAATTTAAATAGAAATTGATCTATTAGATATAGATGACGATACACCACAAAAATCACAAACAGTAGATGTAGATCCGTTTTAATAATAATAAAATTCTTAATAAACATAATAAACAGGACTATTTGATGCTTTTGGCACTGGTTGGAATTAACAACAGCCGCAATAAGGTTAATAAAACCTGCTTTAAGAATCTAATAAAAGTTCACAGCCATTTGAGTACTTGATTATTCAAATTTAGTGCCTTTAATTTAGTTGGATCAGTAGGACAAATTGGATCAGTACCTGCACAATAAGGATTTTCTAATCAGTAAGGGGGATTTCAATCTTTTGATTAACGATTTCCAGAGCCCCAGAAATAAGAACAATTAAAGATCTTAAATCTATACAGGAATCAACAACCTGTAGTTGGTAATTTGGCTTATTCAGCATTTCCTTAAGTTTATACACAACCAATGGTTTAATAATAGCCAACACCATTTGATCTATTCAGATGAGTTGAATATTCTGAATAATAATATAAATATTCAAATTTAAAAAATGGAATTGTTAAATTACGCTGCCACAATTATCCAAAAAACATTCAGAGGTTTTCTTGCTCGATAGGCTGTAAAATAAATAAGGAGAATAAACTATTTTTCATCATATGGTATTTCAATTATAATAATTAGACCATCATAATGAGTATGGGTTTTGCATTTAGCCTTAAAGATCAAAAAAATCTACTCGCAATGCTCAATCACTCGTGTAACCGACTAAAAGAATGATAAGAAGCAGCGTCTACATTTAGAAGTGCTATCGAGGATACTTAAGTAGAAAATACGTTTGCAATTTTTACAAATTGAAATAGATCGTATTATTTTTAGAAGGACACATTCACAATTTCTTGAGGAAAGTAAGATGGTTCTGATATTAGAGAATTTAATAAAGGAAAATCCATATAAAGTAATTGATGGCGTAATGTTACAATTTTCAAACTCAATGCAAATCAATAGCAAAAGGCAGATATAATTACAGTAAATTCATGAATCAGAAATAATTTGATGAGATAAATGGCATAATATTTACTTCCTTTCTGCATCTTATGATACCTAACTTTGAGAAGTTGAATTCAGAACAGAAGTCCCATTATGTAGATTAGATCTTGGGAGTGGTGTAATCACATCCCCCCAGAAAAACAATGCCAACTCAAGTCAGTTCGAAGACGCCCTTGAAGTAGAGACACATCATTTAGAATGTGAGTGTTTTGTCTTCTGAAGTATTGACAAGTAATGGCAGTTGCACTTCCAGTCATAAATCCAAGTCGAATTTAACAAATGAGGAGTTTAAATCAATTTTACAAAGATAGAATAAATAAATCAAATGATCTAATTTTTATATATATATATAATTTTGGTGACTCTAAATTGAATACATATAGAATAAATTTGGGATTGAAATTAGTAATGATAAAGATATCATCATAAATCATTCTAAATAGATAAATTCTGCTCTACAAAAAGGGCAAATTGATTAGTATTGAATCCAATTTTAGATGCACTGTTGATGGAAGTAGTGTTTAGAATTGCAAGGGAGGATGTATACAATTTCACCCTTTTGGTAGTCATTGAGGCAAATAGCACATTGGGAAGTTGACTAATCGAAGGAACTAGGATTGTAGGGCTTAATGTGTTTTTTTCGTCTGCAATAATTTAAAATGGATTTTGGAAAATAGTAAAATGGAAATGTGAACAGTGCAACGAGATCAAAGCCTGTGATGAAGGATGTTATGACGATGAATGTCAAATACTGCCATTGATAAATGCGTGTTTAATCGAAGTAAAGAATAGTTAAGACAATGGCTGCCAGCCAGAAAAATATCGGAATGAAAAAGAAATAGTTTGAATACATCTAAGTTATTTGACAGTATTTACATGAATTCGAAAGAAGTACCCTAATTGTAATTGCATTTTGAAATCAATCGAGTAGATTGTATACCTGTAATCTCTATTTAGGTGTATAACTTATACAATAATGCATGTCGACTTCTTCAAACCATCCTTAATTGACCACTTGCTATTGGTTTAAGTATCCAGCGCAATTTATTAGGTTATTCTATGGATGAAAATATAAAAATACTTTGTTTTTCATGGCCCATCTCCATCTCAAATACACAACTATTTGAACAAGGTTTTGTGCACCCACAATAATTGGCACATAATCGCCATTGATGTGATAATTGTTCTCTGAGATGTAGCAAACTCCAAGTAAGGTCGAGAGGATCAAAAAAAAGAATTAGAAGATTGTCCATCTTTTCCAATACAAGATGTGTCGTTGGAAATGCAAAGTTGCTCCGACATGTCCTCCTTAATCAAGAACCAATGGTTGATTCATTACAAATTATAATTAATAGTTGCTTAAATTACAACATCAGTTTTGAATAATATGATTAATTAAATGTTAACAATTATTTAAAATATAAAAGTTCCTATAACTCACTTCTTCTTTCCAACTGTTTTGGCTAACCAATCCAAACCATCATATAATCCATCTCCAGTGAGAGCACAAGTACCTTGGATGTACCATTCTCTTCTGAGGGTGTGTAAGCCCAATTTCTCAGTGATTTCAGGGACTGTCATTACACCCATATCTTGTTTATTGGCGAAGACCAACAAGACAGCGTCTCTGAGCTCGTCTTCACCCAACATTCTCATCAATTCCTCTCTAGCAACATCGACTCTCTCTTTGTCGGATGAATCAACTACGAAAATCAGACCTTATGTGTTTTGATAGTAATGTCTCCATAAGAGTCTGATTTTGTCTTAACCTCCAACATCCCACACTGTGAATTTGATATTCTTGTATTCCACAGTCTCTACATTGAATCCGATGGTTGGGACTGAGCTCACAACTTCTCCCAATTTCAATTTGTACAAGATGGTTGTTTTACCTGCTGCGTCCAAACCCAACATTAGAATTCTCATTTCCTTCTTTCCGAACCATTGCTCGAACAATTTAGAGAATGAAAGACCCATTAATTTCTTAAGTTAATAATACAATCAAAAAAGATGGAATTACAATTTAAATTTCCAAATTTTCCTTGTCAGAAAAAATCGCCAATCACTATTTATAGAACTATATAAATAATTATTCTACTGTGGAATAGAATAATTATTCGTAATTATATATAGATAATTAATTTAATGTTCTACACATACAAAAGTCTTTTAGATTTTCATATCCTGTTTGTTTTCGTGAGGATACATCTAATTAAATAGTTATTTAGATAATTCCTATATTAAATATAGAATAACTTGAATAAATCTAACCACAAGAAATTCATTATATTTTCGAATATTTCTAAACTATTCTCTTCTTGAAGATTAGATATATTGAAATTGTTCAAACTATTTTAATTTCTGCAATTATTAATAATGAAGATATCTAATTATAAATGTAATCATCCTAAACTTTATGAGTAATTTAAGAATGTAACGTTATTATTGTCTTGTATAGTTATCCTTTTCTCTATTTTTTCTTATAAGGCTTCAACTAATTATATTACAAAACCCATTAAATTTACATCATTCCAACATTGGCACTTATGAAAAATTTGAAAATGTTTGTCATTATTTATGCATGTAAACAGACCATAAACCCTAATTCTGGGCAGATTGGCATTCATTTGCAATAATTATGAACTATATTCGTCATTGAAGTGATCAAAAGCAAAAACTCAGTTTTCAATTTTAGGAGATAAAAAAATCTAAGCAGTTTTAAGAACTAAAGATATGAGACTTAGATTTATTGCTCGAATGAAGAATTTTGATGCAAACAACAAATTTGATGAATTATATAAACATTATTATTTTTTACAATAAAGCTTCTCATAATCCTAACAAATATTAGTGAAAATTTAAACATCATTAACACGAGATCATATAACCAACACGCAAAGAGAACTAACATCATAGTTTAGATGTCCCTGTTTGAGTTTCTGTACTATAGCACTATAGTACAAGCATCTCATTAATGATCCTAATGTGCAGATATCCATGAATAAATGCATTTTTATAATCACAAATACCAAGGTTGACATCAGATAGAAAGGTTAAGCTTTATCAGGAATTCATGTTCTTTTCAAACACTAATTTTTTATGCAATCTTCCTATATATCCGAGTGGTAATTTTTGAAAGGTTCTTTGTAATTAAGGATTACAATATCACGAAAAGGCAACTTTACATGATTCATTTTTTATCCAAAATACCATTACGATCATGAAATTCTTTTGTATTTCAATTAATCTTTACTAATACTACATTTTTAAATTTGACAATAGATTACTCTATATTATTAGGTGTATCAATAGAGGATTTATTCGAAAGAATTTCTTGATCATTTACTACTTGACCTATTGGATTTTAAGCCTTTAGAATACAACTTTAATGCAGAAGAACAGCTTTTAATGTATATATACATCAGTTAAGCTTAGAATTAATCAAGATTGTTGAATAAGAATTCTATGTTAAGAGTAAATCTATTTTAAATTACTAATTTTTTACATAAATCAATATAATATGTGTTAATTCTTTATTTAAATTCAGTTTGATGATTTGGGACATAAAAAAAAAATATCCAGGCGCTACGATGAGCGTAGAAATGGCTCAGAAATTATTGCCATAAATTCGCTTGAATAAGTTAGAATTGATCAGAAGTTCAGGAATAAATTTCCTCCTTTAGATTACCAAATGATTATAAATATATTAATAATAAAAATGTCAGACGATTAAATACCAGAGGAACTTTTCAATGAATAGATAAGTGTTGCACCTTCTTTGTATACACACAGTTCCATCATTTAAGATATACAAAACAAAATGATTCAATAAAGTTCTAAAATCCAGAATGATCCAGTCATTCTAAAGACTTCATTAACAAATGATATATTCAAGGAAGACAATTTGGACATTTCCTAATTTGACCCAAATAACCCTAAATACAAAAGCAAGCCGCATGAGGTCCTTTTTTAAGTAAACTCCTTTATAAAATATACTTTCTTCTCCTTATTATTTACCATACTAGGACCTTTGGTTATTCCAATATTTATTTGGACTCATAAGCAATTACTATATAACTTTCAACTATTGGGATTGAAATGGACATGTCTATTGGCCTATCTTCGATATGCGTTGGACTTGGCTTTGATTATAGGCTTTATATATCATCCAATGAATTAATTTTAGCTTCAATGTAATAACTTCATTCTAATCTCAATAGTGCTCCTGTATTTTGTAGTCCAATTATTTTCAGAATTGGTTCTCTAAAACTTAATGTTGGCCTTCTACCATCCTTAGAAGATAGAACTGTTAGAAAAGTTTCCACTTGAAGTCATACTGAATAAATTTGAAAATCAGATCAATCCACTTCGATGGTGTTAGTAGAGCCCAGAATTAATTTAATTTGAGTTGGAACAGTCTATAAGAAGGTTGCATATTGAACCTGGATTATTCATTTTTTTCTTTATAGTTCAACCGAATGAAAAAAGAAGGGAAAAGATCTCTCATAAATTTGAGAACTTGAAAGTGGAAGGCAAGTATGCTGGAAATGGGATAAAAATGGCAATAGAAATAATTCAATATTACAATGAGTCATCTCCCTTATACATGTACGGCATAATCGCCTGTGGTTTCACAATCATTCGATTATGCATCACAATTACATATTAATTCTTTTAACATGCAGCCCTCATGTAGATTATCATGTTTATAGCAATCACAGCTCTTAACACTTTTGGCTACTTTACTGTAATAAGCATCATTTTAGTAACATTCAGAGACTTACAAAGGAAGGTATTTTGCTTGAATCAACTATCTCATTTAATTTCTGCTTAACAAGTTGAAGAATATGATGAGACAAAAATATTCCCCACTTTAAATTTCCTATGTGTGCAATCCTTGTTTTCATGGTAGAATTTACGAAAGGTAATCCTTGATTATGGTCTACAATACTATCAGAGAGAAAACGCAATCATCTCATTCTGCTTAGAAATAATTTTGGTTTTAGTTCTATTTGCGCTTTTAAACATGTTCAATGTGATAAGTTGTTACTCCTTGGGCGACTCAAGCAAATTTTCTTTGTTCATTTTGATTAGCTTTGATGTACTTACAATTATGTTCCTATCCATTCTTGTCGTCCTGTAAGGGGCTCGTATCAATAAACATTTTTAAATTCACCAAACCATGTTAAAGAAAAACATGTTTACTTACTAGCAACTTTCAACGTAATCATTCATTAAGTAGGAGTATCATGTGCAACCTTAAGATTTTATGTTTAAAACACTTAAATCTATACTCGATAGAATACAACTGGGAGATCAAAATAAAAACTGGTTTTTCTTGTATTCTTAATATGTTTTGAATGCAATTGATTAGGCATATTCAGATTTGTGCTATGAGGAGGAGAATAAACCATTTACTGTCTTGGGAATAGCTATGACATATAGCTTAGCATTATAACTAATAGCAAGTTTTCTAGGTATCCTGGGAACCATAATCATAAGTTTATACTTCAATGTTGATTTATGAATATGCGTAATTTTTATTTATATTCTCCTCATAAATTAAGACTTTTATTTTAGTCTTCATTTAATTGCATTAACTTATAATCATATAACTTCTTTATCTTTCCTGAACATGATTTTTGATAATGAAATGTCATTAATTCTTTCTATCTTTGAGATGATTTTATGGTAAAAATAAGAGTAGATCTTAGAATTCTCATAGAATGTTCAGTTCTAATTTGAATTTGATATGGGAATGTTCTGATGAACCAGTGAGTTGATTATGTATATTAACAATATGATGAAACACAATTAAAGGTATAATTTGTTTATTATGAATTTGAAAGAATAAATAAATAAAATAAAATTATTAATTACACGTTAAAGAATTTCTAGAAGAATTCTCTTTGTATATAAATTGATTATACACATCATTTAGAAATAATTTATTATGAACAAATTGTTACTTGCCTTGCTCCTAGTTTCTGTATCAGTATGCGAAAGCTCTGTTTAATGCCCAGTTATTGGTATTGACTTGGGTACAACTTACTCATGCGTCGGAGTGTTCAGATAAGGACATGTTGAGATCATTCCAAATGAATTAGGAAATAGAATCACACCTTCAGTTGTTTCCTTCACAGATCAAGAAAGATTAATTGGAGAGGCTGCTAAAAACTAGGCTGCCACCAATCCCAGTAGAACCCTTTATGATGTCAAGAGATTGATCGGAAGAAAGTATGTATCAATATGAATTTTCAAGATTCTCTGATTCTACAATTCAATATGATAAGAAGTTCTTGCCATTTGATATTATTGATAGAGATGGAAAACCATACATCTAAGTAGAGAAGGGTACATAATCAAAAGTGTTTGCTCCCGAAGAGGTGAGTGCAATGGTGTTGTCAAAGATGAAGGAAATCGCTGAGGGTTATTTGGGTCAAGATGTTATCAATGCAGTTGTGACAGTTCCAGCATACTTTAACGATGCTTAAAGATAAGCCACAAAGGATGCAGGAAATATTGCAGGTTTGAATGTAGTTAGAATTTTGAATGAACCAACTGCTGCAGCTATTGCTTACGGTTTAGATTCAAAGTAAGTTGAATCAAACATCTTGGTTTTCGATTTGGGAGGTGGTACCTTTGATGTGTCCATTTTAACTATCGATAATCAAGTGTTTGAAGTCATTTCCACATCAGGAGATACACATTTGGGAGGTGAAGATTTCGATTAAAGATTAATCGATCACTTCATCAAGTTGGTCTAAAAGAAGTACGGAAAGGATGTTTCAGGAGACAAGAGAGCAATCTAAAAGTTAAAGAGAGAATGTGAAAAAGCCAAGAGAAGACTCTCTGCTGCTCAAGAAGCCAAAGTGGAAATTGAAGATTTGGTTGAAGGATTAGACTTCAGTGAAGTTTTGACAAGAGCTAAATTCGAAGAATTAAACAGCGATTTGTTTAGAAAGACTATTGAGCCAATGTAGACAGCCTTGAATGACTCAGGACTAAAGAAGAGTCAAATCGATGAAATCGTACTTGTTGGTGGTTCATCTCGTATTCCAAAGGTCAGATAACTCGTGAAAGAGTTCTTTGAAGGAAAGGACCCAAATACAGGTATCAACCCAGATGAAGCCATTTGTTATGGTGCTGCCATCCAAGGAGGTTTGATCTGCGGTGAGAAATCAGATGCTACTGATGGTTTAGTTGTTATTGATGCCACACCCTTGAGTTTGGGTATCGAAACAGTCGGAGGAGTCATGAATAAGATTATTCCCAAGGGATCCTTCATTCCAACTAAAAAGTCTCAAGTCTTCACAACCTACATTGACAATTAAACTACAGTTACAATCACTGTTTTCGAAGGAGAAAGACCTTTGGTAAAGGACAATCACAAATTGGGACAATTTGATTTAACTGATATTCCCAAAATGCCTAAGGGATAACCTCAAATTGAAGTTACTTTCGAAATTGATGAGGACGGTATCTTATCCGTTTCTGCCTCTGAATAATCAACAGGAAAAAAGAACCAAATCTAAATCACTGCCGACAACAAGTTGACAAAGGAAGAAATTGACAGAATGATCAAAGAAGCTGAATAATTCGCTGAAGAAGATAAAATCGCCAAGGAGAAGATTGATGCCAAGAACAGTTTGGACTCCTACATCTATTCCATCAAGAACTAAATCGAAGATGAGGTATTGTTTATCTCTAAGCATTTTAGAAAAAATTAGCCAAACACTTGACTGAAGAATAAAAACAAACCTTGAAGGATGCTGTTCAAAAGAGTGAAGTTTGGATTAAAAAGGATGAAGCCAACTATGATAAAGAAGATTTTGAAGGAGAATTAAAAGATTTATAAAAGTAATTAATATTTTCTAAACTGGTAGAGTTTGTGATCCAATCATTCAAGAAGCCCAAAAGAAGAAAGATGAAAACAAAGAGAATGAAGATGATGCTGATGATACAAAAACTGATTTATGATTAATGTGTGCAATATTTTATTTTAATGAAAGTTGTATTTCAAATCTGCATCATTTCCTTACTATTGACTACCTGCTATGCATTCAATATTCATTAATATGCAGCTATGCTACCTGGTCTCAAACTACCTCCAAACACCAAAACTAGAGTATTGGTAATTGATACTTTTGAAGACTTCCTATGGGCCAATCTATATGTAGGGTATTATCAACAACATTTCAAATTAGCCTCTTCTACTACTTTTCATATTTGGCTACTGGAGCAGCTCTAGAATTTACTAACCCAATACCAAAGTCAGCCTTCAGAGTGAAAAACATGAAACTCGAAATCAGTAGAGGAGTCTAAGCCTTATTCTGGGTACTACTCTCGGCCACCATTTTCATGTGGAAAATCGAACCCCTAACACCATATTATGGATATTATGAAACACACGATTTTGGATTGAAGGAATGGCTCATTGGACTTTTTGTGTATCTCTATCTTCTATTCATTAGATATTCCATTGGATTCGATTTCTACTTTTACGTCACTCATATCATCCTCCATCAGCCATTCTTTTGGAAATACATTCATAAACAACATCATGAATTTATTGAACCAACAGCATTTGCTTAAGATGCAGTCCATCCAATTGAAGCCATTGTATAAGGCCCATTAGGACATTTCTTCCCATGTCTCTTCTACCCAATCCCTCCGGTTTGGCATCAGTATGTTAAATCATCTTATAATTAGCTTTTTTGGTTTTTTGACTGCTGTCTATGCCTAAGCTGCTCATGATGGAAGATGGGACCCATTCGGACATATTAATCACCATTTCTATGTCACCTGCAATTATGGAATTTGGGGTGTGTGTGATAGAATATTTTAAACAAATCATTCCTCATCAAGATTCCCTGTTAGATATGTTCCAAGCTGGGAGAAAGATGCAAAAAAAATTAAATGATCAACTTAAATGATTCACAAATAAATCAACATTCCGTTAATCCACTCATATTTATCAGTTGTATTGTTCCAATTGGATATTCCTAATCCTTATTCATGGTATTATAAGTGATGTCTACTTCATTCGGCAAATATCCCTCCTTCTAAAAAATAAATATTCCATTAAACTAACCATTAATCAATGGGTTTTCAGCATACAATGTGAAGTAACCTTCTCCATCACTTAATGTGGAATTAATTAATTATTTCGCTGTGAATTCGATATAATATAATATCTTTACACTCTCGATTGCATTTTCCTACTTATCTGTGCATTATAGACCTTGCATTTCCAACACTCTCCCAGTGAATTTAGTACTCGATAAGGCCTTCTTCTTTATCACTTAAGGGCTAAAGTTGAAATCAGTTGTTATATTAGACTTCTCTTTCACTTTGAATACAGAATATAGTATCCCACAGTTAGGGTTCATTATCATAATACCACAAGAGTACTCAAATCCTTCTTTAAATGCCTTATCTAGTTAAATCACATTAACATCCTTCTACGTCATAAATTAATCTTTGTATTCAGTTCCACATGAAAATGAAATCTATACTACATTTGAATTCTGAATTTATGTCTAATTTTCTTAGCAATTTCTGTTGATATTAACTTACAAATTTACAAGATAGTAATTCGGTTTCATGAAAATCTATCCAAGGTCTGCATTATATGAGTCATATAATTAAACAATTTGTTATTATTTAAAGTAACCCTATAAATTGATTGATATTGAGGCTTGATATATCAACAATTTCATTAACTTGTTTTTTGCTAAAAAACAACCATCCTACCCAGTTTTAATTTCTTATATATCCAAAAGAGTGGGCTAATCATAAACTATGCTTATTGTAGTATCAGAAACTGGTAATAAATTATCACTTTATATCACACAACCTTAAATACTTGTTTTCACACTTTCGTTATTGTCCAATAATATTCTTCCTAAATTTACAGGGCAATCATCTCTATTTATTTCAATTTACATTGTGAATTAATTTGCAATGTTCAAACTTAGCTATCCTTATACTTCATTTGAATCTATTTCCAATTCAAATTCTCCTTTTTTATTACTAATCGTTTGACTGTTTTTGAATGATACAACCACATTATTTGCAGGAAAAGACTTAGGTGTGTATAAAATCCCAGTTATTTTGCATCCATCCGATTTCGAAACTAATAAATAAATCAATATTTTAAATATTAACATTATATGTTAGATTAATTAATTCATTTATAATACTTGCAAATTTGAGAAGCTCAGCATTATGACACTATTAGGCGATTGGTTCATTACTTTGCAACATTTTTTTTTACTAGACTAAATCCACATACTTTTTTGCTGCCTATCAAATAACAAATTCTTTGCTCATAGTGAATCTCTTTTAGTATAATTATAAAACTGCTTACCCTTAAATAATTACACCATTGAGAAATTCTCTTACAAAGTAAATAGTTTTATGATAATATAAATCCTGAATGTCTTTAGATACGTTTTTATCGAATAACAGAAAACTATATCTCAATAATTTTAAAGAATGTTAATTTGATTTTTGCATTCAAATTATTTTTATTCTTCTGGTTTAATACTCAAGTTTTTATTTTATCCCCTCAAAATAGTTTCGTTGATCTGAATTTATTATGAAAATCAATATTAGAAAACATCAAACTTATTATTTTTCGAAAACAGGGAATATATAGAAATTACTAAAATAAATACTAGGATGATGATGATAAATAGTGCATCAAAGGGTAGGATAGGTTAAATCGCTTGTTATAGAGCTACTGCTCTCCTTTGTGAGTAACAGATTAAGCAATTAACTTATGACTTCTTTTTGACTATATAATATCTTGTTGAGAGGCAGTAATGCAACATAATTTAACTTTATTTATTTAATTAGGGGTTTCTATGCAAGGTGTTATTTAGCCTGTTCACCTTATTAATAATTTAGAGAGATTTGTCAATATAGTATTAATTACAGTATGGAATAAGTTCCTCCTTGTTGCTCCAAACCCTTAGGAGTCAAAGTTTTATATTCAATAAAATAGATAGTATATGCACAAGTTGCTATATTCTCTGAATTGTATCTAGTGAGTCTCCTATAATCATTATTTCTCTCTTTAGAAATACTTGTTGCTCTTTTCTAAATTCTATCAATGTGATATTAGCTTCCTATATCTAGCATGTAATAGAAGCTATCTTTTATTATTTTTTCTAACATATTGCGAATAATGAGATAATTAATAATGATTTCATTTATTTATAATTGTGATCTAATCCATATTCTAATAAATCTAACAGAACAATGGCTGGTTGTACTATTAGATTGGTAATATTACATTAATATGATCGAATTCTGAAAGATTTTGCATTTTGTGTTTGCTTAATAAAAAATATAAAAGATACATTTGGAATCTGTCTAGTACTTAAACAAAAAAAAAGTAATAGAAATCCAATATTTTAATTAAAGCAAGTAAATAGCCTTTATCAAATAATTTCTTGCTTAAGAAAGCTACTCATAGGCTTCATGTTAAGAAAGCTTTGAATGCTTTTTCCTTTAGTGTGATACTGTAAAAATTGACAAAGAAGAAAATTTCAGATTGCCTTCGATTTCTTTCAAAAGCAAAAACTCAAAAAATAATTACTTAATACAATTATTAAGCGAAGCTATGAGATGAGAAAAACCCTCAAAGAAGTCAACTATATGATGAAAAATATTTGATGAACAACTTAGACAACATTACTATTCTCAAGAAATTTAATTTCAAGTAATGAAAACTAATTAAAACAATAAAAATAATCAAATTTTTGGAATTCTTTAATTTTTCTTTGAGGCATAGAAAACAGATTAATATGTTTTGGAAGTGAAATTTCATCTCAGGGAGAATGTCTCAAAAATATAAATTTAATTGAATCTGAATTTGAAGATGTTAGCAGAAGTTGAATGAAGTTTAATGGAACATAATTATTTAATTATAATTGGAAGAAATTTAAAATACACGAATCAAATAAATTACAGAGTTTTATTAAAGAGTTAATTAAGTTTGCTTTTCTCCTGATTGCTCTTCAATAGAATGTAGCAATATTGATAACTTTATCCATTTATTGGATGTTAAACCAGGAGAATAAAAAGCCAAATTAGTTGATAATATTAATTGGGCTTTTTCGATATGCTTTTCACCTAATTCTACTACATTAGCATCTGCAATAGAGGATGGCTATATGTCAGAAGGGAAACAAATGTTTAAATTAGATGGACCTAATCGAATTGTCCAATCAATATGCTTCTCTCCTTATGGTATTATATTAGCATCTAGTAGTAAGGATAACTCTAATTAATTACTGGGTGTTAAGACAAGAGAAGCATACAGGTTGGGCATAACTATTATATCAATCTAACTTAAATTTTTGTTCTCATTTGATTGCCTCCCTGTTGCCCCTTACCTGGTAGTTGAGATAATTCTATCAGTATATATATGAACATAGTTGATAAATTAATACAAATTTTCAAAATTAATTTATTAAAAATTTTATTTTTCCAGAAGAGAAAGTACAAAATTAATCATTCTATACTCTAATGAAATATATATTTCTAAATAAAGTATTTTTGTCTCTTACTGCGGAATTTACAAAGCTTTTCTTCTACCTTAATGCTTAGCATAGATAATCTTCTATTTTTAGTTAAGTAATGCGATAACTTATTAAGAAAAAATAAATAGAAATTCATAGTAAATTTTGTTAAAATAATGATTTACCATTTATCAGCAATAAATAATTTGAATGAATGAAAATTAATCATATTTCAAAATCATAACTGAAAATACTAAAAATGCACAATTTTTAGATTCTGACTTATAAAATTCGTATAATTGTTTTTGGAAGATAATTAAAGTATTTGGATAAACAAGAAAGGTGCTTTATTTGAAAAGGTTGGAAATGACTGCTAATTTCGAAAATGAATAAAGAAACAAAAGGGATTATATTATTACATAAGCAAGCAAATATATATCCTTTAAGGTTATATAAATTAAATGAATTAAATTCGTTTTGTCTGAAGATTCGCATAAGATTTTAGTTTTAAAAGAAGCCACTGATAATAAATATTGAGATTAATCATTTATGTGAAGAACAAATTTTGCAGATGAAGAAAAGATCATCCATTTTAAAAAAAAGATGAATTTAGATCTAAGAAATAATGCTTTGAGAATATTAGGATTTAAGATACCTCATTAAAAAAGAATTAATTTTGTAAAATGTGATTTGAGTGAATCTGAATTAAAAAATTCCATGTGTGGATTGAATTTATTTAATTGCAATTGGAGGAATGTAAAAATACATTAAGCAAATAAATTGATGATCATCTTAAACTATCATTTCAATATGTTTCTGTTTTGATTGAATATACTGCATCTAGTTTAGATAACCCTTTTCATTTTGGTATATTGAGATAAGAAAATTAAAATACAAATTAGAAAATTATTGTTGTTCTTTGGATTCTTTATGCTTCTCATCTTATGATACTGCATTAACAGTTGGAATTTTGATCACTAACCTGTTCTTGGGGTCCAATAACATTTTGGTAACGTTCCAAATTAGTAGATTATAGATATTTTTCTTGATCAGCATACCTGTATACTACTTTATGAGTTTCTAGATTTTAAGACAGGATAATAAAAAGTCAATAGGATGATCATAGTGGTACAATCAATTTAATAAGGCTATCAGTTTATGGGATGTCAAAAATAATAATTACTATTAGGTCAAAGTTATTAAGATAGTCTTGCATGTAAGATGGCACTAATTTTCAATAATTAAGTTTCAATTAATATTACTATTTTTCTTTTCTCTTAATAGCTGATATTTTAATCATATGAAGTTTTAAACTGTAAAACAATTTATAAACTAAATTATTTAAATAAGATGATGCTACACTTTGGAAAGCTAGATAGATGGAAATTTAATTTTGAAAAAATTAATAGACACTCATTATTATAATCCTGGAGAAATTACATCATTTATTTCAAAGACAGTTAAAACTTACTCTTTCTATTTAGATTACAGTTATTATTAATAAAACTGTAAATTATGAATATTAATGATTTCTAATGGATTTTAAAGTAATTGCTCCCTCTTTTGTACGTTAGTAATGCAAAAATAGTGAAAATTGGGTGAACTTCGAATATTGGATTCCCTTTCAAAGGATAGGATTTTGGGATATCACAAGACTCCTTAGTGAGATTTAAATGCTGCTGATAATAATTGAATTACAAATTTTTTTTTTAAATTACTAAAATAATATTAAGCGTTAGCTGATCAGTAAAATATATTCCTATAAATACTTTTAAAAATTTTATTACGCAATAATTCAAAAATTTAATATAAATTCTCTTAATTTCATAATTCAACAATTTGCTCTTTTTATTAGTCATTTTATTATCGTTATTCATGTTAACAAACCCAATATATTATTATACTAGAATTATGTATAAGGTGAATAACCTAAAATTAGTTATTTATGCTATAAAAAATTATGATATTATTGATTGATAAACTCGATATAGTAGTAAGCACATTGAAGATTATTATTAATAAGTAAACAAAAAGAGTGGTGAATAAAAACTTGAATTTTTACTTATTGAGCAAAAATACTAAAAGTAAAGGTTTCCTTCGTATGAGTCTAGGCTGTAGACCAGAAAATGATATTACCTATAAGACATATGATCCAGCCTTTGCTTTATTACATAAAACATCATTTTGAATGTGGTGTTTTTCTAATAAAAAGCTTCAATAAAAGAATTGAAAAGCAGAATTATATATAATCAACTAACTAAAATCCTCATACCTTAAAATGAAGTAATAGAAAAATATGGTGTTCTAGTATTTGCACAACTTTATTTACCTAAAATTGAATAAGCTGAGTTGGAAAAAACTTTGAACAGCATATTGAGAAATATGGACCTGTGCAATATAAAATCGTTAGATGCATTTGTTTAATAAAAAGTTATCAACAAAATTATTAGCTACTGAATTAATATAGATTAGGGAGGCTAATGTCTTATTGGATTATAAATTTGAACTAGAAGTAGTTTAGATAATATATCAAAAATGATTAAATTTAACATAATGAAAACTTCACGAGTCTTTATTTCTGCATATCATTTAGCAGAGAAGAAGGAAACAATCTGTAGAACTAGCAATTTTTTTACAATAAGGAAAAAAATTAATCTA